>JACEOJ010000092.1:456336-825096 GCA_013761285.1 Campoletis sonorensis
GAGAGAGAGAGAGAGAGAGAGAGAGAGAGAGAGAGAGAGAGAGAGAGTGATAGGCACACGCGAGAGTAATATAACAAGCGGCAGAGCTATCGAGTCTCTCGGGTGTTCTCTCAGTCGTAACCACGAGTTGTATACTCTGCTTGGAGAACGAAGACCTGGTCAGCTGGAGAAGCCGAGCTACGTTGCTGGCTTATACGGTAACAAATAAATTCATTCGCCGTTTTTCAATGATCAACAGACTCTTATAATAAATATTCCTGATTTCAAATAGACAGAGATGTTACAATAATTCTTGTTTTTTTGGTACATTCAACAGCCAGTGAATTTTTCTGGCAGGGGATTAAAGACACGAAGTGCTTCTTGCAAACAATTGCAAATTCTACGATACAGAGTCGAGAGACACATTTTTTTATTTAACTTTCGGAAATGTGACAATCAGCGAGAGATTTTTTTACAGACAGATTAGGAAAAAATGGACACTGGGAAAAAAGCAGTTGAAAAATTCGAAACTTTTCGAATTTTTTCGGAAATTCGAAAACTTTCGGGTTTTTTTTCATTTTTTTTTGTCGTTTGCCTCGTTCTCTGTTTCTTTTCTATTCTCAATTCAATAAAATACTTGAATCGTATCTTGTGGCGTCTTTATACTCGTGTATACACCTCAACTACTTGCCTTTTTACCTGACGATAAACGACACCGGCAGACAGAAGCGTGGCGTGACATTCGTCCTCGCACTTCCTATGGGGATTCCATGGGATCACGATTCGATCACGTATTTCGACAAAATACTTGAAAACGCTATAAAAGCTCCTTCACAGTACTCACGAACTGATCGTACGTGCATATGCCTATATGGTGCGATGACTAGACCTTTTATCTCTCGCCCAACTCTAATTGATCTTGTCATTATAATTGCTTGAAATTTGTCTTTCTACTTGATCTCGTTCTACCGAGAATTTCACATCAGTGGATAGGAGCCCTTTTTGGTAGGGAGTGTTTTTTTACCTCAAACGATTTCCTTTACTTTTGACGAGCCTTGGATTCCATGAGGAAGTAAATCACTGTTTATGGTATTCTAGGATTAAATGCCACACCCTGAAGTATCTAGAACAAATAAAATAATCAGTTTCTTCGAAAGTATCAACTGTTCTGAATTAAATGAACAAATGTTCAGATATTTTTAATGAATTTAAGGCACTGAGGATCCAATTTCATTTAAAAATCTCGATTATTTTGTTAAATACGATCAGCAAAATCTTCCATTGCATAATGCATATTGTCCAAAAATGTCAAAAAATTATCCAAGGAAATAGTGACTTCGAACAGGCACGACATCCTTTTTTTTCATTCACTGAAAACCCCCATTTCGTTGAAAAAGGTAAATTAAACATCCTTGGAATCCGCTGGAGCCAGTCCTTGAAAAAAAACGAATGAGCACGCAGCGGCTGGACGCGAGATCAAGAAATTCCTTAGGGTGATCCAGGTGAGACGATTTTGTCGTGGTGGTTCGGCTCATTTGAAATTTAGATTGCGTAACGACGTGAGAGCGTTAAATCCGAGCAAAGCTTTGCTCGTAATCTTGGACTCTGAAGGCTTTTCTTTCGCCATGTAATTGGAACGAGAATATATTTAGAACGGCAATCAGGCTTTAGCTCCGATTACGGAGGCAGTAACACTCAGCCTGGATTATCATTATTATTATTATTATTATTATTATCATTCTTTCGAATAATTTCAATGCGTGTTTCCGAAGATAACGAAAGGGAAAACGAAGCCTTTAAATTGTGGTGTTCAATTGATACGTTAAAACGGTTGTAAACATTGACGAACAAATTATTATTTCATCTCCTCAATTTTTTGATTTAATCCTCTTTCATCATTGCAGCCAGTTTTAATTTCTATTTATCTATTTTTTTGTTATATTTTCACATCCATTGGCACACGTTACATCCTTGGAATAACATTTTTCGCTCCAATCTCTTGCTTATATTAACATATGGCCATATACAAAAAAAATATATTAATATGTACACTTACATATACATTTATATGCAGATATTTGAGTTTCCCTTCTGCATTATACTTGGGACTAAGACTGTCGGCACGTATCTTAAAGAAAAAATTTGGCTGCGATATCACGTAACCACGTACACGTGTAAATATATACAGACACAAAAGAATGAGAAACGCGATACTCCATATAATGCATCAATGTGCACTCGCGAAGCACTCTTCCCTTGTCCGTGATTCCGGACCGAGACTCCTTCGGGATTTACTTAATTGCAATTAATGAGGAGAGATATTACGACGCCGCGGGGTCATAAAAGTTAAGGATTACTAATGTGCCGACAGGATTAACGATGTTGAATTATTATAGAAGCGCTCTCTACTCGCGGATCCTTTTGTCGACACACACGAACACAAACAACAAATATGTGTGTATATAGATATACAAATGTGCTTTTGCCACCCGCTGTACAGTGGGTGAAGTAATTGCGAGACAATCTCTCTTTTTTTACCCACTGAGAGAGTTATAGAGGAGAATATAGCACCGGACACTGTACGGGATATTTTGTCGTGATTTTTTTATCCTTCTTGTTTGTTGTTTTTTCTTTTTGCTTTTCGAGACTGAGAGTGCCGAGACATGAATGAACTCTCGCGGTATTACTCTTGCGGGAGGCGACGACTTTTTCACATAAAATACACACCTCTGGAGATATATACAGCTTTGAAATATTCATGGGGGATCAGAATAAGGGGAGCTGCGCAATGAAGAAGAAAGAAAGGCTCGTAAATCGTGGGAGTTAACGTTTTCATATTAATTTACTAAAATTCGTTGATCTGAATAATCGTCACACTTTTTTGTGGAAAAACACTATTAATTTATGCGAATGGTTGACGAAGGTTTTTTTATTGATTTTTTGTAAAGAAAATACAGTAGAAAAATCTAACATTGTCTGTTTTGTTAATAAAAGAGCCTAATTGCATTGTTCAATTTCGTCTTTATCGTGGGAAAAAAATCGATCAATGTCTTACCAATGCACTTAACTTTGGATAAACTACCAGTCGATTAGAATATCTCGATCTTTTTTTAAATCATTTGTTTTTATTTTATTTCTCATATTGGTAGGAAAGTTTATGGGTGGGTAGAAATAATGGGCGGAAGGTGAGATTATGAAAGAAAAAAAATCGACGTGTATTACTGCAGTAATAACGATGAACCTTCTCGACCCTGAAATCGCTCAATACATACAAACGATAAACACTGAGAAAGACTTCGGTTCACATGAAATCGATCGATAAATTGTGCCACTTACGACCTTGTGAAATTCAGCTTTCGAAATATTCGGTATTTTTGATGCATTTATGTGTGCGATCTATTTCGTTCTATCTCTTTCTCTCTCTTTTTTTTCTCTCTCTCTCTCTCTCTGAACCGCTTCGCGCTGGTATTAAATTCTATTTTGTTTTGTCTATCGAAAGGTGCTAAAGGCTCTCGTTCACGGGAGCCCCTCATGATTCCTTTGCTCTCATATATATTTTACACGTAGGCTCACTTTTCTTGTCTGACCCTACACTCTTTCTTCGTCTATCTCTCGTTCCCTTTCACTCTCTAACTCTCTGGCCGAAAATTACCGAAACGTGATGAACGTTATAACCACATCCGTTCTTTTCTACTGCTCGTAAGTCAGTTCTCTAAATACCTCGCACAGAATAAGGGAGAGAGAGAGACAAAGACAGAGACAGAGACAGAGAGGAAAAAAATGGCGTATGAAATAATTCTTCCCTTCCCCATGGACGAAATTTTATTTATCAAACAAAAAATGAACCATGTATAAAATTAAATATTGAAACATAACCAAAAAAATCAATATTTCCCAGTCAATCTCGCAAATTTTAATATTTTTACTGAACACAATTTAAAAAAAACAAGGAGACAGAACAAAAAAGTTGTAACTAAAAAAAAGGAGAAATAAAAAGTAATTTCGTTTACCACTTTTTGCCTTAACGCTGCTTTCGTTGGGTATTTTGTTTGTCCTTCGAATTTTCACTATCTATGTTCCTGTTGCTGGTATCACAGTGCGTGGGTGTTTGAAGAGAGTGTTTTCGATGTTCGTTCGATGTGTTGTGTACCTTTCGGTCCAGAGTACCGTCAGGCGTTCATTCTCGGATGAAAAAGATCTAAAACTCGTTGCTATTGCTCGGTTGAACGAGTAGAATTTAAAAATAGCATGAACATCAGTTCGACGATGTGTTTCGATCGAAAAAAAAAAATTACAGAGCCCAAAAACGGAGAATAAAGAATTGTGCAGTGTTAGGCTCGGTGATTCGTTGTGAAATGTTTCGTGGTTTCACAAGTACTTCATATATTTATATATACATTTAATAAATATAAATATATATAAATTTTGGTCGGTTACAGCTTGCAAGGCGGCTCGTCTGATTGCCTAAATTTATGGGCTCTACTTATCGCGTACTTACAGCGTTGTATATCAACAATGACACCCGCACCCGCGGGCTTCTCGCTCCTCTTCCCAATCCTTCCTTCCTTCTCCCTTCCTCCTACCATTCTGTTTTTTTTGCTTTGCTTTTTTGACCATATACTCTTATTGGTCCTGTCAAGTGTTCTCCCCCAATCTTTACCCTCTTACTTAGTCATCGTTTGTAATACGAAAATGAATTACATTCGACGTGACAATTGTGGGTTATCGATTGGTCTTCAGAATCAACATTTATGTACTTAGTGTCTCCTGCGAGATACTTAACGTACATTTACCCCTGGGAATCGAATAAATCAAAGGATAAATCATACTTCAGAGATTATTTATTGTTTATTTATTCATTCGGTTGGAAAGATGAATAAGAAATAAGTAAATAATCAATAAGTTCGTGTACAAGATTTAAAAAAAATCCTCCGATTAATTTGAAACCGAATGTGTTCTCGGAAAACAGAATTTCAAACAAAACCATTGCCCTAATCGATGAAGAAACGAGTCGATAAATTATTCGAAAAATAATAATCGTAATCGTTATTCACTATTCAGCTGATAAGTGGATCAAGTGTCAACCATTTTCTGATGAAACTCTGGGAAAAAAATCAGATTTGAAATACTTTGTACAAAATCGAGTTATGTACGATGATTTTTTACTTATTATGCATTAGTTTCTATCAAAGTGTGTTCTCATCCATGGGTGGCCACTCGTCTATTATTCGATGTATTGAATTTCCCTGGTGGTTCATTGACGACCACGAAAATATGGTCATCAAGTCACTACTTCGAAAAACAGGTTGAAAAGAGATCATAAAAAAAGTCACTGTATAATAATATAACGATTTTCTAATCATTGCGTAAGATCGTCCCTTTTTCGAGGACGTTAGTCAGGACAGAAGCTGCTCCAAAGACTCATCATTCGATATCCCATGTTTTTTCTGGTATTTCGTTTCTCGAGCCTCTTCCACGACACCCTCTGCCAACCAGGATTAAGCTGTGAGAGGCATACGCGTGGCGAAAACAATCGGATGACCGCGCGGTGAAACGGGACATCTCTCGAAGATCCTCGTCTCGTATTTCCCTCGTTTGATCCAGCCGGTGCACCAGCCGAGTTTCTCAAACGTTAAAACGTTACTTTTTTTCTCTGCCCCTTTTTTTTCGTATTCCATCAGTCACTTGGTTCGTACCGCAGTTACGGTATAAGAAAATATTAGATTACTCCCTTTGACGACCGTCCGTTTTACCGACTTTCGAAAAATACTCAACCATTTACAACTATTCATCAATTTTCAGCACAAATTCATTATCGTTGTTATTATAAATTAATTGATTCCACTGAATTTTTACCAAATGTCAAATTTTACCAAATGTCAAATTTCATCTAACATTTTTGACAAAAGAATTCCAGGGTTAAAAAAAGTTAATGATTATTAAGAGAATTTCAACTAAAATCGATAGAAAAACAAAAAAAATTCTGAGATTCCAAAGACAAATTTGTTTCACATCCAAAAATATAGCAGTCTTTTGATTTTTTGCTTCGTAAACAAGATTCTACGTTTTTTTTTCAACACAATAGACGTGATAAGTTTGTTTCTGTCCATCGAACACTTTTGTTGGCGCCACAACATATTTCGTGTGGTTTCCGGGTCCTCGTGTCGCCTTACTCGTTTCTGGTTGATAGCGATTTCGATTGTAAGTCCACGGGGGCGATTTGAGGGTTTCCTGTTTCCGTGATTCACCGCGTCGCGACGCGTCGTGATGGTTCCGTCCTGGCGCCCACGAAATCCTCAACGCAAACGCATTCATTTTGACATGTTCATAAATTAGTACATCCACGTACATAAATTTATCGTTCAAACGCCTGTACGATTTACTAAAGTGCATTCAAATCGATTGAAATTCAAAAAGTTGAGTAATCAATTACAAGAAACCGCTTTAAGCACACAATTCTATTTAGTATTCGAATCTTTTATTGTTTGATTATTTGTGCAGGCTTCAGAATCGTTCAAAAAGTTTTTGATAACTTGGACTAGAAATTCAAAGATGCAAAATTACTTATTTCTTTATTTTTTAAAACAAAAAATGAAGTAATTATTGTTGAAAAAATGTTTTATCAACGAAAAAAGTGCTACCACAGGTGAAAGGGTTAAATTTTGCAGTTGAAAAAATGAAGGGGATGATGAAAGCAGAGAATATATTTAAGAAACAAAGGAAGTCAATAATTTCCCAGCAGCAGACACTAATGAATGTCTTTTCCTGAATAAATTGAGTGGAACATAAAGTCGTCGAAGTCAGAAGCGTGGTTGAAGATTTATAAGGAGGACAGGATTTTTGATCAGGAAAAAAAAAACAAAAAAAAGTGTAAAAGAGAGGCGTACGTTGGAGGGAAGAGACAAATTAAAAGTCAAGCGGTGACGAGAGCTATTATCTGCACGTGGTTGCGTGAGCATTCTTTTACAAGAGGGTCCCGAAGACCTACGACGGAACTCGTATGGGGTACAAAAAGTGTTCATTTGTCGCAGGGAACTGCAGCATCTTTGTCAGGTAGACTCTCTTTTTAAAACGTTTTTTTAATTCCCTTTTTTTTCTCTTCCGAGCCCACGCCTCGATTGTTGGTCGCATTGTCGCGACGCTCGTGGAGCGTGGGCGTCGTTCGAATACGAGAGTCTATTTCACGGTCGCACGAAATCCGGATGATTGGACACACGGCATGCGCGCAACGAAGAAAAAAATCGTTTAATATTAGTGAAAAGGTAGCAAAAGGCGTTGAAAAATAGAGAAAACGAGAAAATAACGATGCAATTGAGAAAATTGTATGTTTTTTTTGTTGCAATTTCATGGAAAATGTCCATAATCCAAAAATACTCGGAGATGATTGCAGCCCGAGTAAACGGAACAGGTTTACCAAAACTGTCAATTATTCCGGAAAAGCTTCTTCGCCCCCTCGTGACACTTTAATTTCGTGGTTGGGTCTGCAAGCTGTTGTTTGAAAAGTGGAATACGAGGTTCGATTAGGGTTTGTCCATAAAAAGGCAAAACCGAAGACAAGTCAGTGGGTTGTCCTCGGGCGAAATCAGCAATTTACGGAAATTCATGCTTTTTTTTCCCCAAAGCGGAAATTACAGGGTGCTAAAGTAGAGTTTCATAAGGTTGACCTGACGAGAGCAGTGGTCAAGCGTTTTTGCCAAAAACTGAACGGTACTTTGAAGAAACGTTAGAGACCGTGGCTCCTTGGACGGAACCGAAAAACGACGGACCTACGCCCCTCTTTTTCTTTCACATTAACCGACCATCATTTTCCCTCCATTTGTCATATGAAAAAACAAAGTAACGGCGGTCCAGACCGAAAGACTTAAAATCTTCTAATACAATTACGTGTATCTATGAGTACCGGACGATTTACGAGCCCAATTTTTAACCCGGAAGTCCCCTTACGTTTGGGACATCGTCATAAAAAAAAGATAACTGAATAAATAGTCTGGTCGCTCGGTTAGACTCGCAAACGATTCGTTTTTATATTTATTACTCGACACTTTTATCCTTTTTTTTCCTTCTTCTTCCACTCTAGCGCAACACCCACTTCCGCCCATAATTCATTTATGAAGTAGTTTTCATATGTATATGTTTTATTCCGTGCGGTCTTGGCTTCGCGCAACCCTCCGAGATATTCCCTTGAAACAGCCGATTCAATTACGGCGGTGGTCTACGAAAATACGAGAATACATATGTGTGTGTGTGTTAGGAGACCAAAAAGTCCCTGGTAACTTCTGCTGGTGCCCCCGGTTACTCAACCTAGAATTACCGAGTGAGAGCATAGAAAGAGGACAGAAAAAACAACAAAAAAACGTCTGAGGAATCAAAGATTTTCCGGCTTTGCACCTTGCGCGCGGTGTAATTGACCGAGCCACAAGAAATCGGTCGACGCATACTGGCGAACAGGACTTTTCGAAGAGATTCTATACAAGGGTCGCGCCGCTCAGGACCTTTCGACCAGAGCCTATAATCTTGGACAATTACGTGGTTTGCCGTACCTTATTGTCTCCCTCGTACATTTAGAATCTCTTTGGAAAGGCGTCTGTCTTTCCAGTAAGAAAAACAAGGCAAGGGGCGAAACTTTAGTCTACTTTTTCGATGCAGATGCGCGTGTCACAGAAGTTCTCCATTTTCTTCAAAGAATTTCAACATCTGTTGCAGGTATTCGCAGAAGTTTGGAAAAATTTTAATTCCCTAAGGATTTCATTATCATTTTTAATTTATTTTACAAGTTCTTAGGTTTCTAGTTGTCAAAAAAGTTCTCTCTTTTCATCGTTTTTTTAATAAAGTCAAATTTGTTCATTCTTTTTGCCATTTCTTGGTCCAGGACAAAACTATGGAATTTTGGAGTTCTTTAAAGCGAAAAAAAAGTATATTATATGATATGACGCGATTCGTGAATTAATGACGATAGAATATGGCTCGATTGAAGGACGATCATTCAGAAAAGGTCAAAATTTAAAGATTTCATGGCGATTTACGAAAATTGAGGTATCCCGTGGATGATTCGATAAGTGTAACGGTCCTTGGACATCACACGTCGCATAAGTTCCGCAGAAACATTCTAGGAAGACGAAATATATACGGAGGTTTAGTCCGCCGTTAAAAAAAGTCTCCTCTCGCGTGGCATTACGAAAATATGGGGGACCACGCGTTCCAAAACGTTGGATACCTCATTAGCGTGCTTTAATAACGATATTTTTACATGTGGCCACTTTATTTTTTCATCACAACAGCCGGGTATTACGGATCGAAAGAATCTTTCTTCACGCATGTATACAAAACGTCGAAAGTACAGACAAGAGGAAGGATCATTCCCCGGAACCGTCGAATTTGAGCCAATAATTTCGATAACTATCGTTCCTCTATCAAATCCTTTTTTCTCTTTAATTTTTCGCGTCCAAGACCCATAATAGAACTATAATTTTCGATTAATTCGGGCGGGACCAAAGATTTCAAAGAGGCGGTTCAACCACGTTAACTCAACGTTCTATGACATAAATTATTTTCCCTTTTTTTTCATCATATTTTATATCTGCTAAAATCTTATTTAGGAGTCTCGTTGGCTTCTGCTCTTCAGGTCATTTGAGCATAAGTTCTATACGTGACAAATTCGTGATCCCATAGTGACGAGTGTTACTCTTTGCTCCGTGGTAATTGATTCTCCGTGAAGTCACACGATCTCGTACGAGGAGCGGTAAAAAAAAAAGGAAAAAAATGGGAACATCAGGTGCAAAAAAGTCTGGAAAAGAGTGGGTGTCCGTAAAAATGAGACGTGAATGTACGTAAGAAGGTGATGAATCCCTGACCCATCAGCTCTGTTTGATTGAAGGTTTATAAAAAAAAGCAAGAGAAATAAACAAAGTTTGGTGACGAAAAAAAAAATTACGCAGGTGGGCCACAGTCAAAGTTCCATCTCTGTGTAGGGAAAAAAGGGTCATGACCCTCTTGACACGTGTGGTATGACTCGGGGATTCCAACAGGGAACTTACCCTCACGACGTTCTTCGACGTTCAGTGTGTTTTTATTACATACGTGACGAGAAAAAAAAAAAAGAAAAAATTTCCATACAAGCTAATAGCCGTACAAGTTTAAAAGCATAAAGAATTTTTTTCTCTCACTCGATCACTCTCTAATCATTTTAGCAGATTTTCGTGTTATTGATTTGATATCTGACTTAATTTTAAACTGCCAATTAAATCGGTGATTCGGTCGGAGAAGGAGATAAATAAATAAACCATACCGCGTATTCAATGGCAACGCATGTGTTTTGATAATCGGATCAGTCTACGAGCCATCACGGGCTCATTAATAAATGATAAATCACTCACCATTTATCGATCATTCTCCTCTGTGAATATCATGAAAATAATATCGCGCTTATTTGAATAACAATAACTCGTACGGAATTAGAGGTAGCGCCGTTTCAATGACGCATAAACCAACTCTTATGTAAATTAGCAGAGCTATTTCTGCGCAGTCACAATATTAGGAGAATTTAACGATCCATTTAACCGATTCGTGAGTATATCATTAATAACACAACACTTTGGGTTACACTATTTATATTCTTTGTAGCGTTTGGCAAAAATATCATAAGTTATATCCATTTCCTCTGTTTTTATTATGTTTCTTTCAATTTCTTTCTGTGTATACTTTTGAGTCTATTTTTTTATCAATTTGTGATTGACCTCTACTGGATAAAAAGCTTCCTTTTTTTTTTGTATTCAGGCTGACCTCTTTTAGGACATAAAATTCCAATGATTTCGGGACACGAAATTTGGTCCCGACGAAAAGAACTAGATTAATGCAAAAAGGTTGGTGTGTTTGAGGGCACGACGTTACAACAGGCCTGTTGTATGAAAAAATGTAAATTCGTAAGATGGCAGGATCACGAAAGCTAGTCCCTTTTATGTCCGAACTCTCTTCCTGGTATTTTGGGGCGACCAGAATATTTCCGCGTCCCAAAGACCCACTGGTCGGATGGCGTTTGCCTTTTTTTTCCCCCTTTTTTCGTCGTACCCGGGCATGGCACAATAATCCAAAGAATCGCGGTTTATTAGCATCAAAGAAACACGTCCGTGATATAGTTCAGGAGAAATGTAAAAAAATGTACTATAAAATTTAGAAATGGCTGCGGCTACATAGAAATGGAGGAAGTCTGGCAGAGATTCAGAATCGATTCTTCCATATGGTGAAGCTCCCGAAAAATTATTACAGGATATTCCTGGCAATAGGGATCGTGAAATCTTTTTCATACCGTAAATAAATTAAACCTTTATCCACCTTTGTCGGTCTAGCAGTTCCATATTTTTCGAGCCCTTTTGTATTTTGCATCAAAAAAATCTTCGTCTACAAACTCGAGCGACCTAGATCGTAGGATCCCTGTTCCAGCTTTAATGGAATTCATCAGATTTCATTTTTGCACCAAACTCGATGCTTTCACGTTCGAATGTTAATGTAACCTCGAGCTTTTTTGTAGGCACAGTAAACAATTGGAAAAGGTTGTTGACTCGGAAATTCCCAATCGTCATTCATCGACAATCGAATTTCAATGTGTAATATTTTTCATGAGAGCACACAAATTCGTGATGCACTTATTTAGTCACGGATCGAAATCGCTGACTCACAAAAAGGGTTAACAAAATATTTCCAGTCTCTTTCACACCACGATCCGTCTCTTCTAAACGTTTTTTTTCGCGTCAATGTACCGTACGTCTTTCATGTTTTTTTTTCTTTACTTTTCTTTCGTACGAACTTTGTGGCTGAGGCGCGAGCATGTATTTTTTTTTTTTTTTCTAATGCTTATGAGAATATTGCGCAATAGAGTTTGCCTTCTATAGCCTACGATCATTTGGTGCTCGTACACCTTTGATCGAACGCGTGTACAAGTAATTGAAGCAGCTTTCATGACCGCAAAAAAAAGAAGGAGAAAAGTATATACTGGCTCGTCTATTCGTGGCTGCTGCTAAAGTGAGGCGGGTTAATCGATGCATCGACCCGTGATAAACGCTTAAGGGGCTCATTCTCTTCGTAACTTAAGCATCTCAATGGGATACAGGAAGCGAGAGAAGCCGTGCAAACGAGAAAAGAACATCTTGCATTCCTAGATGATTTCTTTGTATCCCGTGTGCGGTTTTCATCTCACTTCGGGCGCTTCTCGGCCGCTTCATATGTTTCCGGGGAAACAAAAAACTGACAACTGCCGCGTGAAAAGCCATTACTTACTTTGTTTTTCATATGAAACAACATCCGTTCACTTTTCTTTATCGAAAACTAATTGAATTATTGATTGCGTGTTTGAAATGAAAAAGTCGTTAATTTTGATGAACAAGTGGTGTCAATTCTTAAAGATATTTTTGGGGTATTAATGTCAAAAAACAAATTTGGGTCAAAATGACCTGGTATGTCAACGAGGAGCTAACCATGAAGGGTTTTTTCAGCTGTTTCGTTGAGATAACAATTGCAATAAGAATTATTGACACTTGACAAATAGTACGAGCAGGGCACTATTGCAGCCTCATGAATTTTAATATATCGTAAAAGGGACCCTTTCGGAAGGCGTCTGGCAGAAGGACAAAGCGATCGAGTGATAACAATAAAATTTGAATATCACGATATCCATTCGTGAATTTTGAAGCTTCGGAGGAAGAGAATGAAATAAAAGAGATTCGCTGCGCGGGTATTTTTTTTCGTTTAATAATAACCCTGTGAATTTTGATACCGTGTGGCTGAAATAAAAGGGTGTGTCGTGACTTTCGTGGGACGGAGTCATTCCGAATATTGATATTAACAATACATCGCGTATTATATTGCAAATGCACGGTTTTTTTATATACACACACATTCAATGTATCTGCATAAAAGGTAACGAAAAATATAATACAAAAAAATACATCGAATGTTCCAGTGAAGCGTGCAACCGAATAAAAAAATGACTGGGCAAAAAAAAAGGTAAAAGAAGGGCGCAAAGCCAGTCTGTTGACGTTTATTGTGAATAAACGGTCGAGATACGAGCAATGTCATTAAAATTTTCTTGCTGATTTTTTCCCTATATACATATATATATATTTTTTTATCTCACTTTCGTTCCACCGCCCTTTCATGGCAAGGGTGAGTTTATTGTTGCAAGTCACCAAGGGAAAGAGCAAAAGAGGTAGCGAGCGAGAGAGGCGATAGTTGAAAAAGGTGGAGAGGGCTGAAGATTCATCAGGACATTTATTCAAGGATTCAAATGGCTAAATGCAAGCCCAGAATTGATTGATGGCTTATAAAAGGGTTTCCCCAAGCATTTCTTACGATGTTTAGTCATGGAGAATAAAATCGGATCGGTTAACGATCGAAATCGACGATATAAATGCTCCGAGACACTTGTGGATCACGACAAGATTTTACAACGTGTCTGCCATAAAACTGAAATAGTTGTACATTATAAACATACCCAATTTTTTTCTTCTTCTTACCCTCGTTTTAATCGTCTTTAGCGAACGGTGAGAATTCAGTTGCTTCATTAAATGACCGAGGGCATAAATCGCTTGTTTAATAATCAAGAGAGTACATACCGGTTTATCGAGTTTCTGGGTGTCGAGGGGAATTTCACGCGCGTACGTTGGATTGTAAAAAGAAAAAAAAAAAAGAAAAAAAAAAACAAAAAACCGGTGCGTAACGAATACGCAATGCCTACTTTTTAACGAAACTTTTGCATAACCGTGACAAAAGGTAAAACGTATCCTAATAATAATTTAATGGACGGTGTGTTCTCTCGTTGCATTTATCTCGTAATAACTGGAATAAAGAATGAAAAAGTGTGCCGAAAAAAGTAGCGCGAAAAATGAAAATAAAAAAAAATAAAAATGTATAAAAATAGAGGCTAAAGCATTGAATATAACGATTAAAAAATAAAAGATAAACGTAATATATACGAGAGAAAAGAAATTCAAGCAGAAAAACGTCGCTGCACGAGATGCCAAAGCGTAGCCATAAATAAGCGACGAAATTACAATAATCCGATCCAATTAAAGCGAAAATTTATAGTCACAAAAGACGCAGCGCCCGAGCCCGCGCGCGCGCGCGCGCGCTTACGTTCTCGCAACCGTATATAGGTGGCTACCGCGAGCATTCACCATTCGATTTTGCACACACCGCGTCCACCGAGCAACGATTTGCATTTAGAAAATTTGCAAGCGTAATTTCGAATTTGCTTAATGGGACCCGGGCTAAAGTTCTTAGTCAAAAGGAGAGAAAGAGCTTCGAGCATATTTCGTGTGCTCACGGGCATCCAAAGTGAACGTTCGCGTTTGTAATAGATTTCATTTTCATATTCGGTATGAGGTTATCCCTCGTCCTCCTCTCCATCCTTCACCATTTCTTCTACATATTATCTACGTCTTTCTTTCTCTCAAGGATTTATCGGCTTGAAACGAGTAGTTCGAGGCCTTGTCGAAAGACGCGCGTTCGACCGCCCCCTCCCTTCCCCCTCCCCCATTATGAATTTCGTACATTGTTCTCTTTTCTTTCCTTTTCTTCATTCTCTCACGTGTGTTGTAACCTTCGATCATATAATATACCAAACGTACTGTATTTTAGATTTTACGTTCATTGCTCTGGGCTCAAAAACCCACGTCCCTGAGTACGAATTATTGGCAAGCTCAAAATTTACACATCAATTTTCTACCGTATTTTATCGCATAAATATCATCTTATCAATCGCAAATCAAAATATCAACAACACCTGTTTCCATAATCAACATTCTGATTAAGCTGCTGATTTATACAATTTTTTAATTAGATTTTTAGCCAAAATTAACATTCGACAGATAGAATTTCAACGAACGTTTACTTTTATTTATTTATTTCTATCTCAATAACCCAACAGTTTTAAAGATGAAATATATAAATTAAAGTCGTTGATTACCACTTCGTTCCACATTTGGCAGATGAGGCTTCGAAATCCTGAGATTGGAATTTCGCATTTTATTAAATCCTTGTTTTTTTTTCTTTCATTTTTTTTTTTAATCTTCCATTCCCAACATTTTATTTTGAGATCGCAGGATATTCCGACGTCTGCGTATTTAGTTCGAACCCCGTGTGTTATTACTATTCGATCGATGGTCGTATCTAGCAATAATGACGAGGTTGTATATGAGATATTTAACGATATATCTATACATAAAGTTTGAGGAGCTGTGGCAATCACGGATATACGCGAGAAGCGAGTGTAACGATTAGCATAAATTACAGACACGCCGTAGCGCGAAAGTATTGCAAAGATATCGCCGAGAAATAGCGAATGTTATATTCAACTCGTGGTTATAGACTCCCCCTTCCCCGCTTCTTTCCCTCTTCTCATCATTTCGTTTCTCGTACTTTTATAATGTCATAGATTCGACGCTAAAGTGTTAAAATCGGCGCGTTGAAGTGCCAATTCGAATAACATCACTACTGCCGTGTTAAAAGAAAGAAAATAATAAAAAAAACTAACCAATCAAATAAAATACATTTCTAACTATGTATTTTTCTCAGTTCGTGTCCGTTACCTTCGAAAGGGTCACACAAGTCTGTCTCGCACTGTGTAATCTTTTCTTATACCTCGGTTTTCGTAACGCATCTCACCTGCCATTTCACATCTTTCTTAATAATACTCACACCTTTTGATTTAATCGCGTAGCTTTATTCGCGCATCGACACTTTGGAATTCAGACAACAGAGATGTAATTTCCTAGGCAGGTAAATATCATGAAAAGACGCAATAAAAATTCTGTTCGTTCCATCGTTTCTATGGGACGGCTGAATTGTTAGGTTTATTCATTATTTCTTTTCCTCGTTATTGTTAACACGTTACTATCGATTTTTTTTTTAATTTCATAATCATTTCGATGAAATTGATAGAATTGGAAAAAATTAATCAATTTTAAATTGCAATCGAACAGATCGTACACTAATTGCGCATTATCATTTCACTCATTTATACTGAGAGCCTAATTTATGAAAAGAGCTGGAAATTAATTATGAAAAGACATTTTTGAATGAAATACCAAAGCAAATGAAACAATCGAGACAATAAATATGAAAAATGCAGAAAATTACTATAAAATCGATTAGAATAAACGCAATTGAGGTGTACTCCAGTAAAAATATTCTTGTTGAAAGTCACGTCATCGTGTAGTCTCAAATAAGTATAGACAGAGAGTAAAGAAGAGGGAATTAAAACTAATAAGAAAAGTATAAGCCCTGTTCGGTACGAAATGATGATGGGAACGAGTGTGAACACTTGCACTCTCTGCTCAAGTGTGCAAAGGTTTGAGGGCCACCGTGCGACATGACAAATTACTTGCGTGACGACGATCATTACCGTGTACACATATTGCAACGTAAATATATAGATATGTTCGCATACATATGTGCACAAGAAACTACACAACGACCACGCGCGTGTGGCAGTCTCAATCTCGTGAGGATGTCGAACATTATTTTCTCTCTCTCCCTCTCTCTCTCTCTCTCTTCCTCCCTTTTCCCTTCATTTTTTTTTACTACACACCGAGACGAGCTAAGGAAAGAAGATGCTCGAACTCTTGTAAGATTAACAAGAGAGCGAGAAGGCAGGACCGTAATTTCTTCTTTACTGATTGAGCCGTCATCAAGGGAGCAATATTTTACCAAGATTGCACCCGACACACGTGACTCATCGACGATCGAATACTAATGAATGAGACTTCTATTTTTTTATATACAGAACAAGGCTAAATATCCTGCAAAGATCTTACTTCGAATCCTGGAATTCACACAAACTTTTAAACGCACAAAAAGAAACGATATCCTTCCACTTATCTGGATCGCAGACCTTGGAATGAGGACCTTTCGTTTTTATTGCATCCTGATGTCCTCCTTGCTTTTTGCTACTATTTCAGTTTATTCCTTTTTATTAGGATCTCTGAAGCGATTTTAACGTGTCTCGAAACAGTCATGACTTCAATTAATTTTGTTTGGGTTAACAGGGCAACATTTGATGGACTTATTTATTTGACTTTCGATCGAAATAGCGACATTTTCTCAAAATACTCTTGTTGAATTTAATTTCCAATTTTTTGTCGCAAATATTACCAAAAAAAATTAAATGATAATAATTTAACACTACTTGGTTGTGAATGAATTCTCATTTTTCAAAAATAGAAAATGAATAAAAGGGTATGATTAAACCTTATGATTAAAGGGCGGCTGCATTTAAGTTTTTGCGTTTAACAGAAATGCACGAAAAAAAGTGCTAGCGGTGGCAAAAATTGAAAGTGCGGATGGCGGAAATGCGCGAATCCGTTTCGCATAATACATGTAATTCCAGAATGCAAAATACGAGTCCTTAAAGAAAGCCATGCGAGAGGCTGGGCCGCGCATGTGAATTGCACGCATGTTCTTAAATGCAAATCTTCGCGAGCTCAAAGTTTCTCGCGAGCCAAAAGAAATGACGTTTGTTCGTGGACGACGAATTTTCATTTCGTCTCACTCGTCCTCGACCTTTTTAATATTAACGTCAAGCTTTTTTCGATTCTCTCTTTGTCATCACTCTCGTTTATCGCTGACATGAAATATTGATATTTGCGGGATACGAAAGGCTGCAAAGAAAAAGAGAGACGTCATTTAAATCTTGAATAATGCGCTCTGTCATATGTGCCACGAAAAAGTGTTTTTATAGATCGTGAGATCGTGGAGTTTTTCCGTTATTTATAATATCGGTTGTCGAGTTCTTGTAGAAGGAGGATACGCGCGGACGAATGAATTTTATTCTTAATCCGGTTGAGAAAAGATAATAAATGTATTTTATTTATTGTTCCCGCTCTCGCTCCTTCTCTCTCTCTCTCTCTTTTTCTATACCTTCATGAAGTGCATGAAAATATCCTTAACATTAACATCAAAATGTAGAGTGATAAAAATCACAATTTCATTAAAACTTCAGTTTTCTAGTGGTTCAATAATTTTATTTTAATATTCAAACACATCGAATCCAATTTCTGACATAATAATTTATTTACTCGGTAATTGAGACATTTTTTAGTGTCTTGAATCGACATGGTGAGTCGATGGCATCACTTACAGTCTCGTGGTAATGGTGGCTCAGCGTACAGGGTATGGGAAAAGCGATAGAGGTTTTTGGCCTGGAAAAATATTTGAAGAAATTGATAATATACGCTGAGACGAAAACATTTCACCAATAACGATTTTTTTGTCTCCTTCAATTGGGTTTTGAATCAATGAATGTTTGGAGTTGAAATTAAAAAAATTTCGATATGCTCACCGATTGCAGATCAAATCATTCGTCTCTACTATTCTTGACAACCGCTGCTTGTTCGAAGGCATTAAAGAAGATCTCAGCTACTGAGTATGCCATCTGAAAAAAGAAAAAGAAACTTTATTAAATAGTGATAAACATTGTGGGAATGAATTGGCATGATTGATCATAATATTGAAAAGATTAATATTATTAATAATAAAAATGAAGAGGACAAATCCACTCGGATGGAAATGACTTTTTTTTCTTCTTGAAAGTGGTAGATTACATAATTGAGACAACAAATATTTCGCTTACATCTTGAGGGCACTGGATAGTCATTTCCACAATTGGTATAACTCGCAATTCATGGAAAAACATTTGCTGGGTCGGTAATTCCCTTGCTGATGGAATAAGGGCAAATAGTTCGGCTCTCATCTCCTTCTCAATATCGTCGAATTTTTTCTGTCGATAAAAATTGCAGAAATTCAATCAATTAATAATTGCGATAATGTTGAATATTTGTGTGTTTGACTTATTCGACAAAACGTTTACGATTCCTTACTTTTGATTCTGTAGTCATCGTCGCATATGACAATGTTTTTCTTATAGAATCAAATTCATTTGATAAACGGTTGATACTTTGAACGCAGTCTTTAGGCTTAACTGGAAATTTCAGTTCGAACCATCCGTGTGCGACCTAGGAACGGATTGGCAATAATTTTATTAACGACATCAACGATGCATCCATTATGACTTTGTCAAATCAATAATTCAATTCGTCGATATTTAAAAATTATTATTGATTATTTTACTTAGTTTGAGTTACTTCGTTCTTTCACTTCTTTATTAATTTCCCATTCAATAATATTCTATTAATCAAAGGCATAGTCATGGAATTAAATACTTTGATGGGCACTTACCGAAAAGACGGTTACGATGAACAATAAGATGATAAGTTTTGCCATTTCGTTGTACTTTTGCTGATTTCTCGAATCACTATCTATGAAAATTTGGATAATTTTGCGAAGCTTATATACCAGGGACTTGGTCGTCTTTGATGCTAATAATACCATTGTGATTAAACATTGACTATACATCATGAGGCAGTTGCGTAAACAAAGAAGTTTCCTGTTCGTTACATTGATTTAAAAGTCATTAACACGGGGCTTCCGAAAAGGCGAACTAAATGGAGGACAATTATTACAATTAGCTCTTTTCGCTATGACGATGACGTCGTTCGTCATCTGTTTAAAGTCATTAACAGCTGTGAGCCACAAATAATTACGATATTAATCAATATATTGAGTGTATTTTTAGCAACGCAATTTAAAAATCTTTTGACGAACAACAGCGTCACGAAAAATGTATTTTCCTACTTCATTTTCGCTCCAAGAAACACAAAGTTTGTCAGACTATTGTTTGAAAATGGGACACGTTTTATGTGTCTGTGGAATTTATCGCCAACTTTTGTGGATTGTTATTTTATCTGAACTGCTTTAAAAAAAAATCGATTCGTTATCCATTTGTGCGTGTTTTTTTGGCACGACAAATATTTACATTCGGTATTTCGTTTGTTATATGCTCTTTATAAACGTTTAGCGATTCCTTAGAGTTTTACGTCCTTTTATAAGTTTATGTCTGTATAACATCGTATAACATACCGGTGGTCGATTTCTTGTACGCGAGAATACAGACGAATTAATTTCATATGATCCGGTTGGGAAGAGCATCGAAAGTTTTTATTTATTCCTCTCTTTTTCTCTCTTTTTCGGTCCCTATCACTTTCCGTAAGTGTATATATCGAAAAGTGGTTGCATTTTTATTGATTCCAAGCTTCACGTTTCTCTCTTCAACTGCTCTCGATTCGCCGACGAATTTATTGCTCCTTGCAATCTCATTCGTCATTGTCAGTACGAATATACTTGCGGAGTATGTACATAAACTTCTGTATCGATTTAATACTCGTGCCCATTTGGACTGGCGAACCTCCCTGTTATCCAATTTCTCGGTTAACAAATAATTTCGATATTGTAACTCAAAGCTTGACGTATCATGACGAAAAGTAACTTTTATTATTCACGAGATTCAGTTCATTCTGATCCGGACTCGATTTAATATTTTGCTTCAACAATTCCCCATGTTTCTCGATGAATTCCCATCGTTCGTGCATGATCAATGGTGATATTTTCCATGGACTTTTACAACCCATAACCACATATCGATAAACAAGTGTCGAATATAAACAAAAACGAATAAATACATTCTATTTGAGAGCAAACTTATTTCCTCAAACGAAACACACGACAAGAGCTCAAGAGATTTCTCTTTGGCGAGTGCCGGCCAATGTTAATCTCACTTTCTCACTTGCTCTCCATACAAACAAACGTTTTATCTAAGATCTTTGAGTCCTGGCACGAGAATCACGCGCCCGGGAACAAGAGGGATTGAGATCGTTGACGATACGAACGACGGAAACCCCAGGGTGGATTATGTCTCGATGTTTTTCAACGAGCGATGGACGACTAAACTTTGATGACAAAGATGGCGCTCGCAGGTTAGATCTTCAACGTTTTGAGAAAATAAAACGGAAAATACACTTTGTTCCGTGTATGTTTTGCGACCCAAACCGTCTCTCGTGTATTTAGCACCTACTGAGAAGGTTCCATTCTTCAACTTGTCGACGACATCCTCCTGCTCGTGTTTTTCACTCGGTAATAAAATACTTAGTTTTTATTTTTCCACAGCATTATTACCAGTTACTCACCGCTGCAATGGGCGATGACGTTCGTTGTCGAGAAACCTCAGTCCCGCATTCATTTTGAACCCTCGTCCTCTCGACACGCACATTTAATGATATGCTCAGCTAGAAAGCATTTTTAATGTTTACGATAAAATAGAAAAAACAGTTTTCAGATCAATCTTGAAAAGAGCTGAAGCAATAAAATAATATTTTCTTATATTTGGCTGTGATTCCATTTGGTTGCAATGAAATTCTCACGTTTTATGACTGTCACGAAAACACGTGATCGATAATTAAGAGTCTCGAATCTGGAGACGAGTCATTCGAATCTCCTTATGACCCTCCCCAGGATTCGTTTACGAGAAATTCTTCCGTCCTTTAATGTTTGCGCGATAGTTTTACGACCTCAAAATCTTGGTCTCGTAACGCCAACCAATATATAGATAGGACCGAAAATTTTCCTTGCAACCAGAGGAAACTGTGAGCGTCACCACCAATTCGACGTTTTAATGTCCGCATCGTAAACTCGCTCACTCTCTGAATCCTCCTGCCATCAGCTACACATATAAATCTGGCACGAGACACTCGAATCTCAGGCTCTCTTGAAACTTTAACGCTTATACTCGACTTGCATCGAGTGCGACAGTCGGGGTGGCCATTTTTTTTTTTAACGACCGTCGTTACCAATCGTTATACAAATTTTAATTATCCCTCTCACCACCAAAATGTATAGCATTCTTCAAACCCTCTGGCCCTCATGTTGACTCACGTTTTTCGCCTCCTGTTTCTTATTTGCGGTCTAGTTTGCTTTCGTCCGGGACTTCCGGGCTCCTGATTTTTTGTATCGTCTCTATAACTCTCGAAACTTCGCGGTTCCCTGCTTTGATCGAGGCCCTCTCACAAACACGTGATTTTCATAATGTCAAAACTTTGATAAAAAGTCTTGCAGATATTCTCTCGATTGATTTGATAAAATAACGTCATCCTTAATCTTAAAAGTCCTCTAAAAATGAGAGAAAACGTTAGAAACATTTAAAACTCTTATTTTTTTAATTCTGTTTGTCGAATTGATCGGTAAAGAGATCCTGGAAATAATTCTGTTGAATCGATCTCATTAAGCCTGCTTTAAAATATACAGAATGGATTGACGTGATGCAGTTACGATGTTTTTCTCTCGTATCGACGATCTTAAGGATGTTGTTACGCCAATCAGATGCAGTCCATTTCGAGACGAGAGAAGGAAAGGAAAAAATACATTTACAAATGCGGTGTCAGAGAAACGATCTCCCATTTATCTGATGATCGATGGTCCACGCGACCGCTCGTTTTTCACACTCGAGAAAAACTGTCGCGTTATTTTTCTTGGATTGCAATCTTAGATATTTTTCCCATTGCACTTCGAGATAAGTAACGAAAGTATGGGTATCATTATAAGAGTAACATTGATCTTGCACTTACCGCTCGACTCAATAGTTACTTTTACCTCAAAATGCTTTCTCGATGTTTTACAAGCTGTCTTTTTCCCCAAAAAACTTCGTCTCCCTTAATCCAGTTCTTTGAACGAAGATCGAATTAAAACGAGCTCAACAAAAGGAAAAAAAGGAATTAAGATGCCTACGAAAACGAACAGAAGCTGGCATCAGAATTTTTTTTACATCATCAGCAAATCTTTTTTTTGCAGACGATTTTTATTTCTTGGTATGGAGATTTATATTGCATTTGAGATCAGATTTCACTTAATTATTTTTTTCACAACTTCTAATTAGACAGGCTTTTTTTTAAGATACTTCAACATTTCACTGCTGTAATTAAGGTAGTCAATCAACGCATGCGGAGCGAATTATATTTCCAAGGGGATTCCATTCACTCATTATTTTGTAATATTTGTTACAATTGAATGTTAATTAATTAGCGCACAATTCTGTTTTTAACTTACAACGTATATGGATATACCATGAAAAATATATCAGCCAAACATACACGTTTGCAAAAATTTCGTTTTTTCATCGCAATTCTTACGATTCCAACAAGTGAAATGTATGGGAATAAACGTGTGTACAATATTTTCCACTACTTGTCATTTCTGGTGGTAGATGAAGACCGATGGCGCGGGAGGGTTGGAAAATATGGTATTGAAAGAAAATCGTTGTGAGTGTAAGTGGTTTAAGGGGTGTGTGGGTCGCGTGTCTGTAGAAAAGGAGGAGGAGGAGGCGGAGGAGGAGGGCTGTATACATGGATTACTAGTAAGGGATCATCGGTGAGGCGAGAGACTCACGCACAAGACGTAAACACAATGCTGCTGGGGGGAATCTGTTGAGGCCCCCCGGTGCGGGTCTCGCGAACACTGCAGACGTCTTATCTACCGAAGAGATCTCACGGGGTGTATGGGCCCGGACTAGAGGCCCTTGGGCCCCTGTTAGAAATATCGCTCGTTCCGATCGCTGATCGTCCTGCGATAAGATTTTGTGCTCTTTCACCGCAGCGAGAAGAAGAGTACGTATACTTCTCTTCTTCTTTCCTCAGGATTATGAGCAGCTGTGGAGAAGAGGAGCATTCAAAAAGGAAGAAAGAGAAAAAAAATGGAAGATAGGGAGCGAGAGAAAGAGAGAGAGGGAGAAAAATGACAAAGAGGAAGAAATCTGGACGCACGCTTTTCGCTCACACAAATATGCAAGTTCCCACCAACGCACACCAGCGAACTCAAAGCTCAGAGCAAACTCTCTTTACTCAGAAAAAGAATAACGACTGGACCATTTCTTTTTCGTCTTGAGGAAATAGAGAAAGAAAGAAAGAGAAAGAAAGAGCCTGATGTTGACATCTTTGTTCCTGTATTCAACGATCAATTCTACATATCGTCTTAATTTTATAAAGATATCGTTTTAAATGAGATCGTTGTACAGCTCTGCGAAAATGTTGGCCAATATCGTTATTACGACAGAGGAGGATTATCTATACAGAGATCGATCGTGGGATCTCCCCCGCCCTTTAATACACGTTTCGCTTTCGTTAGCCCCGATGCGAAATAATCTCGGACTCATCCTCAAAATAATTAGGAACTAATTACCAAAGTATGAGGTAGGAGGGCTATGTTTCGAAGGAATAATACGATGGAGCATTGAGAAAAAGATTCGAACCGAGTCATTCGGGTTAATATGGAGCTCCGGAGATTAGAGCGTACTGAGAATAATACAGACTGTATTATACGGACGTATATATTGCGTTCACAAAATGAGTCAAGTCCCAGTTGAAAAATATATCTATATATTCAGCTCACCGTCTCGTCATTAGTGGCAGACTACTTTAATTACGGTGATCGTATTCTTCGCCTCTTAGCTTTTTATCTTTCTCTCTCGCACGCCCACACTTCGCACTCACAGCATCAAATTTCTTTAGACTCACTGGTCCGGACTCTAATACCAGCAGAATTTTCTTTTCATCTTGCCGATATTATTAATTCGAAATGTGTGATTCCCGTGAGGCTTTGAAACGCCGTGAGAAAAACCAGTGATTGCCTCGTTACGAGAGAGAGAGCGAGAGAGAGACTCTCGCGTGGTTTCAAATAAATTTAATCGTTACAACGAAGCTCCGAGGTCAATCTCTTCTACTCTTTCTCTCTCTCTCTTTTTCTTCTTCAGAAAAGTTACAATCCAAGTGACCGGAGAAATAACGATATGTAATTTTCAAGAATGATTCTCTTTTGTTCAAAAACTCTCGTCTCACTCGTCCTTGAAAAAAAAGGAACGGTACCAAATCTCCGATTTAGTTCCGTTTTTTTTTTTTTCTTTTTAATTTCAAGCCGAGATCTTACTCTTTTGTTGTGGAGAAAAATCAGAGATGAATAAGCTTTTTGATGGAACTTGTCTATTATTTTATTCTTTCGGCGGATGTGAAGAGCTTAAGATCCTTTTTTATTTTTTAATCGACGCACTTATACAGTGAATTGCCCAATTTAGTCGATTGTCGTGACATCGTACCCTACACTTCCGCTTAAAATTCGATTGGTAATGTCCATCATGAGCTTTAGGATCGAGTATTGAGCACATCTCATTATAACACCATATCACGGGAGTCTGTAATTAATTATTCATCGTATAATTATCGTACGATAAAGAGTTCTTCAGGCTAATCATAATCTGATCGTCATTAACACATTAAATTTAACAAGATAATTAATACAAGCCCTAAAGTATTGATTATCAATTATTTATTAGTTGTCGGAAGATTTTTTGTTTTGTTATTTTTCTGGGATTTTAATAAATTCTCATGGAAAATGTCGTTTTCGGGCCCAAGTAAGAGGACTTTTAATTCAGCGAAAGGCTAATATTCGGAACGACAAAAAATCGCATTAAACCAAATGAACAAAAATAATGGTGAATTTATTGTCTTCCGCGACCACACTGTAGCGACCATTACATGCACACAGCATGAGCATCAATGGCAGAAAACCATATTAAATATTGTCCTAAGTGGTCATTACGTAGATCTAATTGCGTTAATGTCCATGGCGTGCATTGAGCGTCGGAAAATGCGCTTCAAGACGAGCGCACGCATTCCGACACGCAACTCTCATCCGCCGAGGAAAAAAATTGTCTTCGATCTTTCTTCTCACTCTGTCATACACGTGAGATCTTGATTTTGTTTGTGCGATTATCATTTACGAAAAAAAATTCGCGTTCATTGAACTTGCGTCGTTTCTTCATTATTTTAATCTTAATTTCACGATTACAAAAAAAAAATTAGTATGAACATAAAATTGCATTAAACGCTAGTGAATTAATTGACAATTTTTTTCGTAACCAATCACTGAGCTTTTACTTTTTTCTAAAGTTTTTTTTTATCCATAATTTTCTACTGTCGAGTAAAATATATTAATAAAATAAGTAAATTCCTTCATTATCACAGAAACAAAAATGAATGTCACAATATATAAAAAGATTATTTGAACAATGCAGAAATTCCATAACAATCGAAACGTCAGATTTGGTATTCTCATTTATTTTCCATTTAGAAAAATCAATGACCACAATTTTCCGGGAGCTGCGATGCAAATTTCAATTCTTTAATACGTTTTAAAAAGATTTCTTTTATATTTTGACTCAATATTCATTTTGCTGAGACAAAAAAAATCAGCGGTTGAGGAGAAGGAGCGATATAAGGTTTTACGAAGATAGCGTGACTTGCATATGGAAGGTGTTCTCTCTCGTACCTACTCTTGGCCACATAATCCGGATCGGGCGACCTTCGCCATAGCATCGAGTATATCCACCAGCTGCTGTCCGGGTCCATGGATAGTAGCGCGAGCCAAAGCGAGTCCTTTTACTTTTATGTTTAAACCACATCGAAATATATATACATATATACGTATATAAATATAGGAGCGTGTATGCGATATATTATAGTGGCGAGCAATTGCAATTTGTTGTTCCTTTATCGGGTCGGGAACGACTACCACTTTACTGACGTTATTCTTTTTATATTGTTTTTCATCCTCTTGTTAGTCACAATTGAGGGGAATAGGATCGATGGTAGTAAAGAGAAAAGGAGAGAAAAAAAACATTGAAGCTGTAGATTTTTACGATCGGTATAAAAAGAATGAGAACTAGCGATTCGACACGATATTAAAAAAAAAAAAAAAAAATTTTAAACCAGCGATCAACAATACATCTAAATACACGAGGTAAAAGTGATAAGAAGTATCCTTTTTTCATATTATCTTCACCTCATCGTTCATCTGACGAACGATATCTTATGAAATAATCTTGGAAATTGCACGGAATGTTAAAGTAGGATTCTCCAACATTTTTTTCCAGAGACACCCATAGAGTTATATGTATTTTATAAATATGTGTACGAAGCCGTACCACACACAACGTACCGCAACCAACACACAATTGCACATCGAAATGATGACTGGGATTATCTTCTCGCAACTGCGCGCCTCTCATCACTCGTATCGATAAACGATTTACCGATAGTTTATAACAAATCCATTACCAACGTGTAATTTCAACTCTTACGAGAGGAGACGAACCTTGTTCGCCAGCACCTGGCCATTTTTTTCAACTTTTTTTCTTACTCCCTCGGTTCCGTTTGTCTCGAATGATTTCAATCGCTCAACTTTCTTTCCTCCGGCGACATCTATAGAAGAAAATGCATAATATGCACTTCACATAATACACTTTGTAACAACTACTCACGGGTGAATATTAGTCTCAAGGTGATAAGTTTAAGACGACGGACGTAAACAACGTTTGAATGTTTAATTAGTTTATTATTATATTTTAAGTATTAATTAGAGTAATTCTGTTTGTGAAGACATCGTTCCTCGTGCTATGTTCCACACTGAATGAGATTTATTTGATTTTATCATCGAAAAAGGATGAACAAATTTTATTGAAACTTGTTTATTGAAATTTTGTTGAAGGGTCTTAGAGAAAAACTTGAATAATGGCAACGAAATGAGTCTACTTTGATGAAATTCATTATTATTCGATTAAGCAGAGTATGACGAGGCAATTATCGGTCGAAAATGGGCTGATTCATGGCTCGAAATGTTCATTTACTTGGACCAATTACATTTTTACTTGCCATTGTAAATTTAGCAAAAGGTTTGGGTAAGAAAGAAACGTGCAAATCCAAAGTATTGTTCGGGTTGAAACGTAGGGAAAAAACTTGGGGAAATGGACAATGAGGACAATGCGGCACCTTGCGCTACTCCCTTAAGGCTTTTCACTCGATCTATTGTCCAGAGTGTACAATAGAATATTCTGAAAGACATAAGTAAAGAAAAAAGAGCTAAAAGTCTCGCAAGGTAGGAAGAATTTGTCTTCTGCTTCATTTCCTCTACGAATTTTTCATTGTGTCGATTGATCGGTGCATTAGATTTGCGTAGATGCATTTAGTTTAAGGAAAAAAGGAGAAAAAATGAGAGAAAAGAATGGAAAGTGGCATGTGGACTAACAGGTGAAAAAGATCTGAAAAATTTTCGTTCAAAGTCACGCCCTAAAAATGAGCCTTTATGAGTCAAGGAACCCCGAGAGACTGAGGAAGATCTTTATCGAAAAGGTAGTGAAATATCGACGATAATATTGTCGTCGTGTCACGTGAGACTGTATCATCGTTTCGGTCATCGCTCACTGAATGTCTCCCTTTTGAGATCGCTTAAGAAAATCGTTTTCGACTTTGGAAAGGGGGATCGTCGCGCGCACCCCTCGACCATTTCGACTGACGATTCAGAGCATGTGCGACAGGTAGACGAACGAAACGAAGAAATCCTCGAGATCGAATGAGACTTCGTCATTTTTCATCGTAACCGATATAGACACGTTTTATACCGTGACAAAATACGACTGACTCTTTTTTTTCTCTTGTCATTATTAATGTTTGGAAATGACTTGGACTATTTATCTGGTCCGTCCTTGAGGAACTCTTGATAGTTTTAGCTCCTTATTATACTCCTGACTAGACGCCTTTAGAAAGGAATAAGAAAAATAAAAGTATTTTGGTTACAAATATAACTACGAGAACTCAGAACTTAATGGGGGCTGGCAAAAAATTCGTACACTCAATCAACCGAGTGTTTTATATTCCTCAATGACGAAAAAAGTTGATGAAAGTATTTGAAAAAATTAATGAACCCTAGGTGCGTCGTTGACTAAATTGAAAATCAATTGCTCATCATCTTAGCCTCGTTTCACGTGGCCTAATCATTGTCCAGCCAATGGTTAAATGTTTACAGCAACGTTGACCAAAAGAGACAAATAAAAGGAAAGTAGATGCAATGTGTCGAAGGACCCTTAAGGCCCTTTTATCCTGTTCTTTTTTTCTTCAAGGTTTGCGTATTCCAGACACGGATGGCTCGCTCACCACTGCGTGTTTAGCCCTAAATACGCGAGTAATATCGGGTAATCGTTTATGATGAGGCCCGGTGGTTTGGCCTGTTTCAAGCCCAAAACCTCAACGCCTTGAATCCTTCCAAAATCAAGCGAATCGAGGAGAGAAATTGTTTTATTTTTCATCATATTTTCGATACTTTGTAATTTTCGATTTTTTTCGTTTAGACACGACCGATACTTCGTTGTATTATCCAACAGAAGGTGATTTTGTGAAGGGCCACTTTGCCTTTTTCGACAATATGTGTCCCCCTTGAAGACTCCGGTCTCTTGCAGGCAGGTGTTGAAATACCAATCGAGAAACTATAACGCTCAGACCTTGCTTATCTAAAGGCATACCATTTTTGAATGCAACTTTTTGCATCCCATGAGAAAAAAATTTGAAAAAAATTGTTTTCACGCTTTTTTCAACACGTCTCGAAAGTGGTAGACCAGATGTTCCCAAAACTAGACACGTAACTATATGTTATCACGTTCTAATTCCCTGTTACCTGTTTCTCGTGAAAATTGCAAATTTACCTTGTAAATTACAAACCTGATGCTCCAAACGTTTTTTCGACTCGATTCATCGCTGTTCATTTCTCCTCAAAAGCAGCACAAATAAAACTTTCATATTGAATGTACGAAAAATACCAAATTTTCTATTTTTACTGATAAAGGATGAGCTCTGTGTATTCGTTGTGGGAAAAGTGGTTATTTGTCAAATTGAAGTTGAGCCATTTTTTAATTCTCTCAAGAAAATGAGATCCGAATTTCCAAAACTTAACCGGAGCGTTAACATTCCACCGTGACGATGTAGAGCCTTAATAAAAAATCCAAAATTCAAATATTCTTGAAACCAAAAAAAAGCACAAAATTTCTTCTCCCTCAAATCGGTGTTTTTCCACGGTCAGAATTCGGCTAATTTCTATAATCACCCACTTGGCGATATGTTTTATCGCGTGTACAAGCCTCGACTTCGGGAAACCAAGAAAAAAAAAACAGCCCAAAAAAACCCTTAAACCATGCATTCCATTTGAGCAGGTTTTGTTGAAAATAAAGGGCGTGTAGTTTGTCCGAGAACTTCATCGATTTGCCGAGGGTGCTCAAATTAATGAGATATCGGAGCGCGTGGTTGGTAAAAACTTGAGACAAAAGAGTGGAGGGGGAAAAAGATTTTTAACTGAAAATTTGAGTTTTGTTGAAGGTTGGAGCACGCATGAACGGTGCGGGGGGCGTGAAAAAAAGTACTGGGAGTTAAAGAAGAAGCGTCTGGTATATAAAAAGAGCTTTAATATACATTTAGGGCAGGAAGAATCTCGCGGTGGGTGAGGCCGTACAATTAGCCCTCGTTTAGGGGCGTTTAGTCCACCGCTTATCGCTACCATTACTGTTATTATCGACTTATTACGTGCCTGAAACACCGGTCGCCAAAAGTTCGGCCGTTTCTTACAAACTCTTGTTGAGTGTGTGCCTCTGTATATAAATTTATGTATGTGTGAGTTTGATCCTTCGTTGAATATTTCTTAACACATAAGAAAGTATGCAACGTGTTGGTGAAGCTGGTGAGAGTGTAAAATGCATCGTGTATGTGTGTCTGAGTTTCCGATCATTACGAATGCAAGCGAGATGGCCGTTTATCACGAATTGAGGGACACACCGCGAGAATACGGGCCGATCAGTGAACTAAATGCTTTTCTCGTACAAGGGGGTCGTCTCCGTTGAAGAAGCAGATTTGCATCTCAAAAATCGATATGTATATGCAATATGTATACAAGTTTACATGTGGGTTGCTACTGACACCCTATTACGAGGACGAAATCGTTTTTTTTGTGCGTCCACCTTGTATCGGAAGGTCCTTTTGAACTTTAAATATCGTCATACACCGTTTTACACAAGATTAATGGAATAATAATTTGAAATTTGGCAAAGCCCCTCAGCGCGTGAGAAAATATGTATTCCTCTCTCGTCACGTCGTCCTTTTTCGTCGGAGACAAACTCGGAGAGAGGTGCAAAAAACTGGAGAAATATAATTATGTATGAATTTTTATTAATTCCGACGCAAATTTTTTGCACTCCATTTACATTTTTATTACTTTTCATTCGCACCTGTCCTCGGTTCGTATTGAAAGTGAGAAAAAATCGATAATCTTATGTTATTTTGTTTCTCTCCCTAAGGGACTGAGCGAGAGAAAGAGAGAGAGAGAAAGAGAAATAGAGATTAGAATCGGCATCGAATAATTGATCGTTCTCACGCACTTATTCTTCGCATTATACATCGGATAAGCAGAAATTCCATGTTCGTCGACTCCCCCGCAAAAAAAAGAAGGAATTCACTCGTATAAACATACATTTATAAATGAATTAAAAAAGAGGATTAAAAAAAAAAAAAAAAAAAAAAAAACAATCATTAATGCTCGCTAAATTGATGCAGATACCAAGTTCGAGAGCAGCTGTGTGAAATTTATTCTTTAGCGCGTAGTAAATGAGCCGACAGTCACGTTCGAATCTCTGGAGGTGTGACGCCTTTTCGACTTGGTCCATCGTTTTGTTGTCTTCGTCATCAACGAGCCAAGAGAAAGGGGCAACAGCAACGTGGCTCGAGCATCTTAATCGGCGCTAATGAATGCCTCATTTACTCGCGCGAGCAACTCCACGCCCGCCTTCTTCCAACTCCCGGGCTAAGGCGACGCCAGATTTTTCGAATATAGTACTACCTGAATATATATCTACATACTTTTATATATATAAATATATATATAAATATATGCAATCTACTGTCTCTTACGAGGCGTCTCTCACGTTCATTCATTTACCGCCTTAAAAGCCACATTTTATTCTCATAATCTTCACCTCTCGCGAGAATCCGCGACTCCTTCCGTTTAGAATGCCTACCGAAACGAGAGTTAATAACGAGGCACGACACCCAACGTTGACACACGCACCCATACCCACGATTTCATATATTCATGTATTTTCGTATGTAAATATTTATATACAAGGATGTACGCCAAGACGAGACTACATTTTTCAATGGTCACTTAAAACATCCAGCTGTATGTATAAAAAATGGAAAGAATTCACCTGCCACTTTGTGCTAACGAACTTGTTAAGCTGAGAGATTGATTGATAAGCCTATTTAAAGAATTCAGTGATTTTCATCGGTTTTTCTCGTAGTTACACAACTTTCTCAAAATCGTAAAACTCTTGCTCCTGTTATTTTCTTTTTTTGATCGATGAAATACCAAAATTCTTATAAAAAACACTTTTTTTCATGCTGTCTAATACGTTTTGCCGGCTTCGAAATTCTTTGGGATAAATTTGTAGCTAGTATATGAAGAATTTTTTGAAAAAACAGTTTAAGGCAAGACAGGGGAGAAAAATGAGATGGAATTTAACGTCAACGAGTTTTCAATGCTGCTAGGAATTCCCTTGGAAACTTATGTAATGGACATATATATAAACATGAATATATAAGTTGGAGCTAATAATGAGCGCCTTTCCAAACGGCTCCATTGTCGAGTCGTGCGCGAGAAATGCCTTCACCGAAGCTTATTAAAATTTCTTTGTAACGGGACGGGCGATCCCTTCTCTATTTCAATAGGTTGTAAGTCTCGAACTATTCTTACGCCGTGAGTGTGTGAGTTGCTGTTTTTATTTTTTTGCTGCGATCTTTTGCCTTCCCGACTATGTGAGATGGGCACTAAAAGGTGCGGATGTGACGCGGACAGGGCGCGCAGAGAACATTTCCCGACCTCTGATGAGTCTCTCGTGTCGTAAAAGCAAAGCAATGTAGGACTTGCCTTTTGTCGCACTCGAGAGTACTGCACCCCTTAAACTTGAACTGTTAAGACTGCGCATGCAAACGGTTGAAATGCTAAAAACTATGCAAATCCGAGGTGAATTGCGGGCTCTCTTTGAGCTGTATGCGGCGGCGTTGCCGCACCCCTCATTTTTCCGCATTGTTTGGTCCACAAAGGAGTATGCAAAAGTGCAAAAAATGGGGGAGGGGAGAGTTCGGACAATGGTGTACCTGCCCGATCTTCCTAAAACTCGACATATATATGAACGAGAAAGGTGCGAGGGTAGGAATAATACGTGGAAGAAAAGCTCTGAATAGGACCTGCTAGTTTTTTTTTTTTTTTCATTTTCCTTATTCTTCATGGCTGTAAAAGTCCTTCGGGAATGAATGGGTTCATTAGCTAGTAAAGCGAGGATTTTAGCTTCTTTTTTTCTTCAACGTCGATCATTCTCTTGCCAACGCTCAAACATATTACACTTTGCAGACGTTTGCTGATCGAGAGAGTCTCATCCTTCAACGTGTTGCTGATGGTTTCTGGATGTTGAAGAGAGTATTTTTGTAGGACACACAAGAGTATCGCTACAGAATGAATTCGTGATGTATATAAAGAGCGAAAGATGAGAGGAGCCTTCATCTCCACTCTCTTTCGAGTGGAATCGTTTCTCTTCGCTGTAGGGCAGTATAACGGACGAAGGGTCGCGTTCGTCGTTTCGTTCGTCTTCTCCTTGACAAATTGTCCAAACTCCGTCATCGCAACCTCCGACGTTGTACGATCTTGCACGTTTTTATTTTTTTATTCCTTCCATCTCTCAACTTTTCTCAAACGTTTTCGTTCCGGAGCACTTTATCTCGGATCCTGATAGTCCGCGAAATGTCGTTACGATCCAATCAGCCAACTCTGCCCTGACACGTCACATGTACTCTTGGATCTTCGTGTGGAAGCCTCTGGCAATATCCGAAAGATCTCGTTTCGGTCAAGAGAGAGAAATAATAATAATAAAAAATAATAAAAAAAATAGTACATGGCCAGACACGAGGAATGAAAAATCGTTCAGGATATAAACGATTTTTTTTTTCTTCGTTTCTTTATATATCTAGACTTATTCATTTGTAAGTACATTATATACTGCTCTCGTAAGATGACCTTTCTTCTAATGGTCCAACATATTATGAAGCAACATTGTCCGACTCTCGACCACGTTGTTGCGAACACGCTCTCTCAGATATTCTGAGTACATATCAAGTTGGCGCTGTGAGCGATTCTTGATCTCTTCGAAGTACAGCAAACAAACGTACATATTCATATATACACAAGTAGGATATTCCTTAGTATGGATTGGCAATCGACTACGAACGGGCCATATTGTTGGACAGACCATATTTCATCCTTCTAACTCGGGCTTTTAAACGTGTATACTGTGCACATAGTATTTATTCATATATTATTATACACGTATGTACAAATGCTCGAGCATCGAAGCTCACTGAGAGAGTAAAAAGAGTTAAAGAGCCTCTCGTGTTTCTACACTGACGTGTGCCGCGTCTTATTTAGTGTCACGTCTTTTGCTGCGACTGACGGACTCAGTCATGAGTTTTCGATCATATATTTTCTTTTAATGGATCTAAGAAAACATGGAGGCATAAGTTTATAAAAACCTCGACGCTGTAGAAGAGATTTACGTACATTTGTTTTATTCCCGGACGATTAAATGTGTTAGAGTAACGACAGAGTTCTTAAAGTTTATGATTATGTAGAATATGGTTTTGTTATTGATGAAATATGAGATTTGTTTTAGTATTCTTTTCATTACTTTTAACTGTTATAAGTTAAACTTGCGTGAGGTTAAAAACGAGGAAATTTTTTTTTTTCACACACAATTACGACGTTAAATAGCACCAGCTGATTTATACCGTCCATTGGAACCCGAAATCGCCAACTTTTTAGCACGCGATATAATCAAAGAGATGGAACGGGAGATCCTTTAAACACCTACTTGGCGAAGAAAGAAACCACAAAGATGCCGGAGACCTATTTGCCTCTTGACTGTGGAGAGAATTCGCGAGAACAATCCACTGCTCTAAGTGGATACATCGCTAATAGAGGCTAATCGGACGAATCAACCACACTTCAGGAGCTTTACCGAGGAGAAAAATATAGAAGGAGCAAAAGAAAAAAAATAGAAAAATAACGAAACAAGAGGAAGAGAAGGAAAAGAGAATAAAAAAAGTTCGTTTCATTGGTTCCTGAGCCGCCTGATATTTTTATCCTTAGGATGATTGTGGTGCATGCAATCTTCTTCTCTAAAAGTTATCGTGCAGGTCATGTTGTTTTTTCTTTTGCATTTCATCTCGTTCACTCGGCTTGAAATTTGGACTCCCTTGTAATTCTCACACCGTGCTGAATATTTGGGCTCACAAATGTGCGAATGATACGGAGGGATCGCAGAATGATTCAGTTTCAATATTTTTTTGTTCTTCAGCCTCTCGTTCATCTCTATCTCTCGTTACGTCCTTTTTTTTCTCTCCCAAAAGGGCGGAGACGCGCGTGTCCCTTCTCCCTCCCCTCCTTCGTCAAAGGGACTCGGATCTTTAGGCAGGGATGCCGCAAAGAGGGCTCGCCGCGGACAAGTACGTAGGCGCACTAATATACCGCTGATCGGTTGAAGCTTCGGGGAACACAAGACCCAAAGATCGTCCTCTTTGCATAAAAGCCCTTCGGCGACGTTGGATACTTAGCAATAATTTGACACGTTCACGATTCCGATTCCTTGTCGGCGTGGACCTCGTCTTTTCGCGACTATCTCCATCTCTTTTTCTCCTTCTCTTGTACATATAGCTTGTGGCTTCGTGGAGACGAGAGTGCAGTCGCGAGACGCCGCGTCTCTTCAACGAATCGAAGGACCTCTCACGAACGAGATCGCCTAACCATGAATACCATCTGCATACCAAGTGGCCGTATCGTTTGGCCGTAAAAACCTCGAAATATTGGGAGATTTATAGGCGGCTAGGTGGACACTCACACGCCCATTTGTGCTTAACCAAGAGTGCGAGAAAAAGAAAGATGAAGAAATAAGGAGGATGGAAGGAGAGCGTGTTAAGACAGCTGCCAATCCACCTTCTCAATTGCATTATAATCATCATTAAGAAAAATATTCGCAGCATATACCGCCTCCAGGGACCAATCTCTGCGATTTACCCCCAGGGTTAATTTTCCACATTCCCTTTTGTAAGTTTGCCAAGCATCTGTTTCAAATCCACCAGCAATTTGTACACCACAACTTTGGTTGCAGACTCGCAGAACGCGTACAGTTTTGAAGTTCATGCGGCAAGGTGTACTTTGAGTATCTCACGTTGCAGTCTTCCAGTGAGAAATAATGTTTTACACTGGTAATATAACTTTCCAACGATTGTTGAGGTGTCTAGCCGTGATTTAGGGCTTTTTTGTACATCTCTTGCAAATAATTCACTACAGAACCAGAACTCTGTCTATCCGTCTGTCTCTCTCACTCTTTACTTCTCTCTTCGCGAAGAACATAAACGCGAACTAACACTTTCGAAGGGAAAAACGTTGCTGAGGTAGTGAACAAGAAACTTATAGCAGAAAACAGGGCGTTCAGGAGAAATCACGAGCTTATATTCGCGATGGAAAAGCACGTTGCAATCATTCACGTACCGCTTTCGTACACATCTGCTACTAAAATTGCCACGACGAATGTTGGTCCAAACTTTAGAACTGGGAAGAAAAGCTTCCAGGAAGAAAGGGAAATCTTTGTTTTATCTTGACAGAAGTGCAGATTCATCCTTAAGTATGGGCCATCAGTGGGGAATGTGTGAAGGCATAAATCGAATACGACCTGACGTTATGACTCTTCAAGGAAAAGTTGTTTTCTTGGAAATTTCATTGAGAGACGCGGTGTCGTTGTTCCGATGTTTTTTTTCTTTATTATCATTCGAATAAATATTTACATTCTTGGGGACGAGGCTTGGGAGAATAATTAATGAAGGAATTGGTTTTTCCAATTAGTTGAAAATTCCGCTTATTTAAAGTGACGAGAAAGATTTTTTTTTCTCTCCGGACGAATGAAATGGTCGTGACTTTGTCGCGGTATTCGCCTCTGCCTCATAAACGCGCACGGTAGCACTACAGGGAAGATTTCTTCTCGAAATGTGGGCCCGGAGAGTTTCGAGCAACTACGATGAACGAGAGTCTTAACAATGACAGATTTAGTGATACGTTCATAATGGAAGACGCGGCGCCGAAAAGTCAGTAGCCAGGGGCACGAAAGGGTCCACAAGCTTTTGTCTTATCTCTTTCGCCGTCGAAACCTCGTCCAGGTTTCTCATCGGGGGGGCTGTAATTTTCAAGAACCTGAAGAAGATCTTTGTGTAAACTCAGATAGAGCAGCATCTTCCTTAAGTTCTCTGAGAAAGGAAGAGTGTTTCGTTTATAATGGTAGTCAAGAGAAAAAAGAAGAAGAAGAGAAAAAGAGAAGAAAAAATAATAAAAATCCTTGAAAAACGTCGACGAGAAAAGTGTCGCTTTTTAATCGTGTTTCCACGAGAGACGTTGGTGCTCGAAAGAGCCGCCAAGATAAGAATTCAGTAGAAAATGGATATTTAGTTTGGAAACACTTGGATACACAAATGTCTTCATTTAGACTGGAATCCAAACAGTTATTGAATAGATCGTAACTATTATCGTGATTCATGATGATAAGAAAACACTTTCAATCGGGACGGGACAATAAACGAGAAAAGAGTCTTGCCTTCGTGGAGATGGACAGATTTAACGCTTTGGAAATGCTCGCAGGAGTAATGAGCAATTGAATGTTGAATTGATAGAAACATCTTCATCTCCTGACATTACACTTTACCGACCACACCGAGATCTCGCTGTTTATTTCAAGGATTTTCTTGGACGTGTGTCGGTGTTCGAAAGCAAGAAAAATACTAACAAGATTTATATATTTATATTGTTCGGTGCACATACTCAGACTGGGTAAGAAAGAAGAGGTTTTCATGATCTCTTCGCACGCTCGAAGAAGACTGGGTCTGCACAATATCGCGTGGCGTGAGGACTTAACCGCGAATTTGCATTTACGACACGTGCGTAGGTGGCACGAGCGTAACGTCTTTCTGTTTGGCAATAAAAAAAACATACTGCCCCAACGAAATTTCCTCTCTGCAAGCGGAGGACAAGATGCACACACGTTTCTGTCACGATTTGTATATTTAAAAGGCGAAGGGATAAGAAAATATAAAGACTTCTGGGATGTGGATTGACTGGAGAAGTTCGACGTAATACGGCGAGCGAATATATAATATGAAGTCACAAAACAGCGAGCCAAGTGGCAAGTGGTAAACGGGAAGTGAATTTTATCACAGGCTCTTATGGTGTCCTGGCTATTCTTGAAGATATGGAAGTTGCCATATGAGCGTTTTACCACACTTGAAAATAAATGATCTCTTGATTTTATACGCGCGTCTTGTAATACAGGGGCGTTATTTACCTACCGTAAAAATGCAGTTTTCATTTGCAATGAAATATCAGACAACAACAACAAAAACAAGAAGATTCCTTTGATCCATAACAATTTTATATATGGCTCAATGAAATTTACATCGCGTTGGATGTATCGTCATTGAAATATTTCTGCCTCAATCTTATCGTCGTATTTTATTCTCGACGTTTTCTAAAATTATGATTCCCCGTTGTATACAACGTAAAAGGACTTTACGGGGTGGAGTTTTATTGGTCAGCGTGTGCAAAGTATTCCTCGCGAGAAAGAGGGTGTACGTTCTGCCCTCGAAATTACACTCTGCATATACAGTAATTTGGCTCGAACACTTGGATCTCGTTCGGAAACTCGAGAAATCCACGTCTCGTGCTCTCTTTTTTCGCGCCTCGTTACTTCAATTATCCTCCGGACTGGAGGCCAGAGAGTATGCAGCCTTTACTGCCTTGTATACTTAAACACGCTCTGCGTAATACATTGAAACTCGACTCTTCGGCACAAATATCGAAAAAGATTTTTTGTTTTATTTTGTTTTTTTTTTGTTCGCCACACGTTTAGCGAGAGACCGTTCATCTTTTTTTCTTTGTACTAAGCTTGTTTCTTCGAAATATTCGGTAAACCTGTTTGTAGCCCATGGAGCATTAGTCAGAAGGAGGAGAAAAAAAATGACTATTAAGGAGAAGAAAAAAAGGAGGAAAGATAGAGCAAACGTGAGGAGCAGTGACGAGCGAAGCTCCATTAGGCTGCTTAGCACGTAAACACGTGCGATGATCTCGTTTAGGATGAATAAAGAGAAGAAAAGAGATGCAGAGTACGAGGGCCTCAGTTTGGGGGAAGACGGGGAGAGGAAAAACACTGTTAAAAGAACATGAGATGAGCCTAAAGAGTAAGAAACTTATATCTCCTCGTCTCGAGGCGGCTAAGGCGAGAAAATAAAAAAAGGACATAGACGAACTCTTGTGATTTCGAACGGTCGACGAAACTTCCCGTGTGTGTATGCGAGTCCACAACTCTTGATGAGATTCGAGAGCTTCGTCGTATTTAGTCGAAGTCTCGAGTCTTCTGCAGCATCCATTGTCGGCAATTAGAACCGACTGCATCCCGCCGAGAAACATAATTAACACTGCGAGTGTTAATGAGACCGAGTAAAGATGTCGAACCAGAGCTCTCCGGTTCGTTCTGCTTTGTTACATCATTAGTTTCTCGTTGGACCAGATCGATCATGTTATATTTTGGAAAAATGAAACTTCAGATTCTCTTGAGCTTGCGCCGATGGTTTTTCATAAATATTCTGAATCTTGGCTAAAAATATGAAATGTCATCAGATGCAACACCATTGGGTGGCGCCACTTGGATAATTCATTTACAGCGACACGAGGAAAATGTTTTTATTCGTGATGAAAGAAAGAAACATTTATTGCCGGGAGTGTTTCAAGTTCCTAGAAAAGGAGATATCGTAACGGAAGTTGAAAAAAACAGACAATAAGAATAAGAAAAAAAAGAAAGAAAGCACATACGAATGGAGAGGCTGAAACTTGTCCACTGGTCTCGATTTCTCGCGAGATGTTCACGACTCCCTTGAGACTTAGAGCGCGATCTTCACGTACACACCTCGCTCCCGGGAAGCCGAGATGGAGTTCGCTGAGAGAGACAAATTTTCGCGTAAGAAATCGTTACACGGAGAGGCGAAAGAGAGTATGGAACTGCAGCAGAGAAGTGGATGAGAAGGGAGAAACGATCGCGCACTGTAACTTTTGTTTCCCCCGGAACACTAAGAGCTCCCGGACGTCCCAGAGACGAGATCTCGAGAAACGCAAACGCATTGGAAGGTGGAGTCGTACGACCGATCTGGATTGTGATGGAAAAACGCGCATATAGAGCCGTACACGTACGAGCGGAGTAACAGCGAGATCTTGTGGTGAAAAATAAAAGAACATGCGGAAGAAACGGATGGAAGATGTGGAGAGAAAGACAGAGAGAGAGAGAGAGAGAGAAAGAATGAAAGAGGCGCGCGGCCATTCGTTTTATGGGCACGGCGGGCGTGCGACCGCGAAAGAAACTCGCAGACTCATGCATATACGAGAAACGACAGAAAGCGAGGACGAGAAGGACACGTTGATAAATCCCTTATTTTTCTTTCTCTCTCTCCTGATGTACGGTATCAAAACGGCCGAATGAAAAACTGGTACAATCTTCAGCAACGCGGGTTCGTTCTTTCGATGCCAACTTCGTACCATCAATAGCCCTTCTCACTCCCTTTATGCCCTTCGTCACTATATCCACCAGGCTTCTTCGCTCTCCGTTTCACGTATCGCCGTTTAGCCCCGAGAACGGGACGGTTGCCCGAAACCCTCACCTGTGCCTTTTTGCAACGAGCCATTGTATATTTGCGATCGTGCGTGCTCGAATTATTAATCGAATCGCGACAGAGTCCAACAACGAATAATGGAATCTTAAAATTCACCACTTTTATCATGGCCACCTGTGCATTTTACGCAGCGTATTGCGAATTCAAAGTTGACGTGAATGAAATGTTATTTACAATCAGCCAGAGTATATCTTTCCTAATTTATTAAGACTCTTTCTTAGTAAAATCCTACGTGACGTCAATTTCAGAAAAAAGACGAACTTCCACGTCTCTTTCCGTGATGGTTTACATGTTTCATTTATTCATTGAAACATTATTCCCTGCTGTAATGAAGTTGAAAGAATAGCTGAACTATTAAAAAAGGATGAATGAGCCCATTCCCTTTCTTCCATCGTGAAACACCCTGAGGAACGAAGCAAAACAGTCTCTGAAGTACACCAAGCAGGCCTGAGAAATGCTGCAAGAAGAATCGATGCCAGCCGAGATAAGAAGAGGCAACTACCGTTTGCGGGGAGAAACGGTTGGGGGCTGCTAGAGCGTAGATAGGAGAGGCAAAAGCGAGGGTGCTCATTACCCTTTAATAGTTCTTCGTATTTCTCAAGCTTCTCTCCTATACCCATGACTACAGCAGGTTGAATCAACGGGAACCATACTTGGCTGGATCATCCCGTGAAATTCAATTTCGTGAAGCGAAGAGAATCCTACTTTGCATACTCAGCACACAAGAGAAACCAGAGATCCGGTCTTTCAATCTTCCGCTTGTAGTAGTTCGTGGAATAAATGTGTGTTGTGTGTGCGTGGTATCTCTTGATTTAAATTGTTGGTTCATTTTGGCTTTTGGTAAGTAGTATCGGTGCCAGAGGCAAACTGGAAGTTCCTACTAAAATTGCTACTCGAGACTTTCGCGTGGTGAGAGACGATGGAATAAGTGCCCAAGGTAAAAAATCTAAACCGGGGGGGGAGTCTGTTAGTTAAACGTGAACGATTGGAATCAGGTCACCGAAATCTTCCCACGAACCTGTTGGATCAGACGAGTTATCGTTATTCAAGAGAGAAAGAGAATGAAATACGTAACGTTTCGAAGAATTTTAAACATCGTATCGTAATGATTCGAAGGTGGGATCTTAACGATCCTCGTTTAAAGTGAGAAAAGACGCATTCGTCCACATGACATTTTGGGACTGGCGAGTAACAAAATACATACATTGGAGCGGTGGTCATTTCATACAGATAGATAGGGTACAACGTTGCTACGTTGCTGAGACCCTTAATTGGACTTCTTGTTGGTCGACGTATCGCATCGCTACAGTAGCCAGTTATACGGTAGTCCACAGTCCAGGTATCTCTATCCATCTCGCCAACCTCTTAGTCGTAGCTCTCTTACTCTTACGTTCTTTCGCTTCGTTTCACAAGCTCTTTCTCTTTTCTTTGCCGAAATACGGTACACCTTTCTTCACCTTTCTCCGCACACTTGTTACCAGCTACTCCCTCGCTCCCTTTCTTTACCAGAGATTTTAAACCGCTCTCCCTCTCTCTTTCTCTCTCACTCTCTCTCTGATTCTCTGGTGGACACCCGCAGACTTTATCTCACCGCGAGGCGAGCTGTGCGCGGGTGCGCCCGATTTTTCGCTGGATAACGAAGTAGCCAAGACGTTGTGGAATGGCGCGCCGAGGGAATGAGGGACATAACAACGTGAAAGAACACGAGGCAAGATAAAACAAGAGAAGATGGATATAAACATACAAGGCCTCCGGCTGTTATGACGTTGCTATGGCAAGTGCGGGGGAGGCAACCTGCTGTAGACTTTGTAAACTCTCGCAGCTGGTCCACTGCTCCGCTGTCCTGGGGGTGAACGAAGGATTGGATGACTCAGAGGATGTGGCTGAGTCCTTCAAGACATTACCCAAAAACTGCTAACCACGCGGGGGTCTGTTGTTTTCAGAAAAAGCCTCGAGTTCTAACTAACCAAGTGGAAGTCATAACTTATCGCCTCAAATTCATTCTCTCATGCTTCACGGAGAAAAATTCTAGAATCTCTCAACACCACCGCCTGATGTCTCAATCAATTTTGTTTCAACATCATTCACCAGGGAACCATGCTCAGCCGCAGACCATGATTTCGTTACGCCCAATCCGAATTTACCGTCGAAGCATTCCATTCAACGATTTACTTTCAACATCTATGAAGACTCACCACAAAGTTTGCTGTGACAGGTGGCTATGCACGCTGGGGGGCTTGACGAAATATTTTTATCCGAGATATCGAATAGCCGCAGTGTATACCGGTAGCAACCCATGAAACGTGATATGTTTCTTCTTTAGATTTCACCTTCCATCAACCGAGGAATTCTATACAGAACATAGGGAATATACACTCTGGTTTGCATCCACTAGCTCGGAGTTTCAGCGAGCACCAGCTGACACATGGTTACCTCCACGTGCTCTTCTCCTCGAGTAACAAAAAACATACTATCCCTTTCGCCACCTTAGGTTTCAGTGGTAAGCCTTAAGAATGGATATCGCGGAAACTCTTTAGCGAAGACTTATTTTTCAGCTACCGTAACTCGGCCACGAAAGACATTGGAATGTCTTCCAATGTCCATGGGGTATTTATTAACTTATCTGTAAAGGCATTCTTTTCAGGATAAGAAATGGAAATTATTGCATGGCCAATAAATATTGCATAAGGGAGAGTTTCATATGAGTTTAAGGGGGCAAATGCACTTGCGGTATAAACGCATATATAACAACCGCTTTATTACATACCCAGCGACTTCATGGATAAAATATAGACCTTGCAAAGTCAGAGAAACCTTCTCAATATGGGTGTCGGCCTTCTCAAGCCAGTCGGAGTTTTTTTAAATCTTTCTCTTTTTCTCTTTTCACCGAGAAAGCCTCATCCACGTTTTTCTCTCTTTCTCCTCTTCCGCTTCGTCCACTTTGTGACTGTCTCTCGCTGACGTTCGCTCTCTTCGTTCGCGATTCCCAAGTGCACGGCCAGTCGAGTTGGAAACGAAACGCGTCTTTCCTTACGAGACACGGAATGGTAAACTCTCTGTGCGCCTTCCCCTTGTCACTGTGGCCTATACCTTTATATGGAAATAGCCCGAGAGTATTCTCCGACAACTCTTATACAGTAATATGATAATTAAGACATTTTGACCGATGGGCCACAAGAGATGGAAGTACAAACCGAGTGTATCAAAATTATTTTGCACAACTCTGATCTGCACGTGTCCAGCCAACATTCTGTCGTCATTGATTCTCCTAATTACAAGGATCATTGGTAATTAAGATACGCGGAGTGGATGCGACATGAAACATTGAACAATTGCTCCCTTGGGTGGAGTAATAACGAAACTTACATAAATACGTAACAATCTTTCATTCGTTCAGGCTCGTGAATGAAGTACAAAAAGTAGTTGAATGCCATGAACCGAGACTAAACGTCAAATTAGCTTTCCATTCAAACGATCGGTAGAAATTGTTCTAATTTTGCCCCGTTTTACAAATTAACTCACGGCCGTAAAGCGTATTTGTGTGTACTTTTTAATTCGGTACATTATAACCATGTACAGTTTTTGCCAAGAGGACAATTGGTCCGAGCATTTTGTTGAGTAATGACGAGCACGAATGCAGGACGCCAAGTGTTATTGTTGATGAAAAAACTGCGGCATTTCTCGTCGCGAGAGGTTGTGTTCTACGTGTTGGAAAAGCCGACGTGGAAGAGCCGGAGAGTGTTGAGGCGATCGGAGCCAATTAGGCAGCGTAGTAGCAAGAGCAGAAAAGAAGAGGTTGAGAGAAAGAGAGATGCGAGAGCAACAACTCGCCTCGTTTTATCGGGAGTCAACGCTTTTTCTCTGTATCGACTCTCTCTCGTATAACCAAGTCTCTCTTGGTGTCGGCGTTTTCCTTTGTTCCCTCGGGGCTATTAGCAGTATTCGGAGTGTCAAAGAGGGAGAAGGTGCACCAAGAAAAAGGAACGGCAGAGAAGAAAAACACTGACGTATAGGTACCGCTAATTAGGTGTTACTTGGATATTCGTATGGGAGCGTCTGTCAATGAAGTGGTATAATGACACATGATGGTCATAGGTTCCGCTTGCTTTCTACATTCAACAATAATGAAAACGACAGTGGCTTTCATTTTATTCTAGTCGACACCTTCCGGAAATGGAAAAATAAGGATTATGATTTTTTTCCCAATTCAAAAAGATTACGAGGGCTGTTCATTCGATCTATGTTTGTTTTTATTTTTCATCATCTCATTTCGCAATCAAGTCCAGTTCGTTACAAGCCTATGGGTCGAGGGGCCTTTTTTTTCATTCTTGGAGAAGTCGCAATTCCCCAAAGACCAATTTGTCTGGATCATATACAACCTCTCGTAAAATAGAACACTCCTTCGGTTGGACTCGAGCGGAATACCAATGAGACGCGGGCTTTGTGAGTTGGCTCTCTCCCGTCAGCAGGAGCAGCAGACCAGCATCAACAATATAGTCCATAAGACTCATGGGAACCTCCTCTCTCAGTAGTCGGAGCTCACCGCAATCGCTTGTTCACGCGACTGTCTCTCGGGAGGGTTGTTCATCAAGCAATTCACAATATTACGATGAAGAGAGTCTACTTGGCCATGTGCAGCATCCCCATGCATCCCTGGACTTCTTTTCCTGCTTTAACCTCGTACATATCGCATGAGTCTCTCGTACTATTCGATAAGATTGAATCCAGATGTCTGCTAGATTGTAGCATCGTCGGAGAAGGTCTAAAATGAGTTGATGCATCTCAGCATGGGTTGAAATCCATACACGTTTACATGGCTCCGTTGGATGATGGTCAGGTGGATCTATTCCCACGCAAAGAAGTCCCTAGACCCAAGAACCCAGTTCTCACGAAGTCCTTGGACAAGTTCCATCATACATCATCACAGAAAGTCTGGACAGTGATTGGTATCCTTACAATTATTCGATCGAAGCTTGTCGTATGTACAAAGTAATAATAGAATAATTACATGTTGTAGTGTTTGTACATCCATCCTGCAGAGAAATTATGTACGTGCGTCACGAGACACCAAAGACATGGAAGAAAGTTCTTTGACGAATTGTATTTTCTGGATGATTGAGATAGCTTCGATTATCCGCAGAGTTTCAATCATCCAAATTGGCTTTAAGTGGTGGATGATTGGGGGTGTTGGATACAATTAGGCGAGGCATATATACCTATGACAAATCATGCTGTGGCCACTTTCTGTCTTCCTTGGGTCCTCCTGCTCCTTCATACGCAGAACAGGTTCCCATGAACCCGATCTGCTCCTGCCTCGCTACTTATATTCTTGCCATTCCATCTACATCACAGTGATTTATCGCGATGCTCCGGAATCCTTTTCTCTCTCGCTCTTTCCCTCTTTCTCTCTCTCCCTCCCGATGCCCTTCATTTTCCCTCGTGAAATTATCAAGATATGCGCAAAATGTTTGTGACCGCAACGACGAGATCACGCGCGACACAGTGAGCGGACTCTTCTCACAATCCTGCACACGAGTCTGTCCCTCGACGTGTCTCACCAAAGCATTCATCACTACGTGAGGGGGAGCGAGAAAATTAGTTGGCCAAGCGTCGCGACTCCACCGCTATCATTCGGATAATTCATTCGATAATAACCGAACCACCTGACGGATTTATATTTACCGCTTATCCTCTGGGCCGTGAGACCGAGGTTTATTGGTCTTTTTTTTTTTATTTTTTCATATCTGAGCTCATTATATTCATTCGCGGACTAAAATTCATAATAATTTCCAGATTTTTATCCTGAAAACAAATTCTACTATAGAAAGTTTATGGAGTTTGAATTATTCGTTGGTTTTGGACGAATAACAATGCAAACTTTGTAAAAATATATTCTTCATCAATATCGAATGCTTGGTGAATGGGAATTGCTTGTATTTTCTTTCTCCGTAAGTGAGTGACGACGTTTAGAGTCCGTAACGTACTCTTTCCAGTCTTGTCACAGTACCCTCGTAATACCAAAGAGTTATCCTGAGGTGCCTGCCGCACGCTTATCCCCCGGCTACGTGACTGGCAATCGCAATTCGAAATCGTGCATCTAAGACTCCTTCGATCGTACAACCGTCAAAGAATATTTATTTTTTTATTTTATATCGAAGCGAACTGCCTCCCATAAGACTCTGGTGAAATTTGTGGCGCTCGAGAGAGGTGCGCCTGAAACCTGTCAACCCTGCGTGCATCGTCTCACGGACGTTTTATCGGTCGAACCGAGCGAGGGTTCTCGAAGATTGAGAATCGAGATCCTTTTGAAAGATGACTTAATGTTTTTACAAAAGTGTACGAAATTTACCAGAAATTTATCTTAGAAAATCATCCTCGAAACGTCAATTATTCCTTCGTTTATAATTTAAAAAAAAAAATTGTGATTCAAGTGACTATTCAAAATGAAAATTCAACCAAACCTCTCTATTATATTTGCAGGAGGAATTTTCTCCATAACTCATCCCGGGAGACGGAGGATGCAATTTTGCAGGATATCTTCTCACGGCCATTGCCACTTACGGTGTGGCAAAGGTAAGACTTAAGATTCGTGCAATTAAAGCTTGGACGTTGGGGCGAATTGTGCTCTGCTACGTTTAAGGTATAAATCTGAGCCTGGGGCAATAATGTGTGGTATGTAATGCGCGACGTTAATCACGAAGTTTCGTCGCTAATGTATTCAATGTCGTGGAGGGCAAACCGGGTACACACATGCTGCTGCATTACACGTCCGACAATGGCCCGAAGGCACTGAGCTATGCCAAGACATTTTCGCATCGTTCATCGAGTGTAAACGCGAGTTAAAAATTAAAATTGGTGTTCCTCGTGATCAAACGACCCAATTTATCCGTTCGGTTTTGCGAATATCATTACGTCGTCTTGGCCTGGTTCGATTGTGGGGTCATTGTCCTCAAAGAGACGTGTTCCTCCCAAGGATCGAATAGAATAGGCTTCAAATTTATTTAATCACATACATACAATTATATTTATATGTATATATTGAAACGATCTTGGCATTCATGGCATATCCATGACTTTCGCCCTTTGGCGCGAGGCTCGAAAGGCGAGAAATTATTTCAGCCTTCGTTTCGTCGAGTACAAAGGAAGGTGGCGTCATTACAACGCCTTGTTGGCATACTAGTGGATTTATTGTTGTCCCACAAAGCAAAACGTGTGTGCATATCGTCATTCGTACACGCGACTCTCTCCTGTATATCTCATGTTACTGTACCTACTTATCTCTTCATATTGACTGTTAGAATTCTCAGAGGGCACAAATTGCATTATTTCACGTATTTAATTCTATACGAACCGCGTCCTTTTACTTGTTACTTGCTCGATTTATATACACGAGCGAGTGTACAAAAGCGTTCTCGGAGCATTCCGTGGCCCACGCACATGAGTCAACGCGTGCCGTTCTCCCGACGTTGCTTACAGAATCATATACACAGAGCCACTGCGAGAAAAGAACTTCTCTACGGGGGGAGATGATGACGCCAGGGAACTCGTACCGATCATATTGCAGCGGGGGTGCTGACTCATTCAGGATTCGACTTACGCGTTCCATTACTCTCAATTGAGGAGTTGCATCACGATCGCTTATTCATCTTTTTACACTATTTTCCTTATAAATCAATAAATCCATATACTTCGGCAATTATCTTGATATCGTTGCTATACTTAGACGCGTAATTCAACCACTCGAACATCCACCTCACGTTTTATCACTAGAATAAAAGACGAGCATAACTATTTCTACGTTCAAGAGGCAGCTGTTCGATCAACCAACTTGACAGATCCCTCAGGCTATTCCTCGCCTTGATTAATTGAGAGAAACTCATTAAAAGTAATTGATTGAACGATCGGCGCGCGGAACTCGCGGATCCCGACTCGCCTCACGAATTCCAGGTACAGCTATCGCACGTTAGTTAATCCTTCTGATGCTCCGTCGTAGATTTCTTCATAGATTGATATTGACGTCGATGTATTGGTGCTAATTTAACTAAAACAACTTTTAAATCAGTTTCGGAGTAACATTGAACCGAAAAAATGCAAAGAAAAACGTTCAGCAATAAAGTAAGAAATGAAATGATTGAACAACAGCCTCAAATAAAAAGTGCATACCGGAAAAATAACATCGATGTTTCGAAGAGATATTTGAAACATCAGTCCATTCCGAGAGTCTTCATCAACGTCAAGAGAGAAGTTGAAACGAGTGTCCTCAATGTACTCTCAAGAGCGTACAAACGTCATGATCGATCGAGTTCTACATCAAGTATAAATTTCATTGGCAATTCGGTGAGGACACAGATCGAAGATTCGTCGATGCCATGCAATAAATCGATAAATGTTTTTGCGTTCGTAAGATCGAGACTACTTGCCATGTCACGATTCGATCGCAACTGACAGTTGAACGTACATAACGCATTCTTGGAGCGCGATGTAGAAAATATAAATTTTGGTTGGAGGGAATGATCCACGTTTGTAGAGTGAGGAAATTTCATATAATCGTCGCTTTCACTCGAGGATAAGCCCAGAGGCAAAACATCGTTGTCGAAGAATATCGCAGAGTGCATGCACCGGTTGCGATGGGGAATACAAAATAAATAAAAATAAAAATGAACAACAGTTTGTTCGAGATCCCCGAACATCCACCTGGATAAAATCGATCGCGATGAGGAGACTGGCTTGTCCAAGCAAAGCAGTTCAGGCAAAGATACGCGTGCGACACACGTGCGCAATCACGATCCACAAAATTGTCGCAAACTTTGCCTTCCGTATATACTCGCGAGCTGTCGTCAAGAACCGCAGAGGGCTTTCTCTGCCTGGGGCTTTACGAATTTAATGCTCGATACTCCAGTATACACCACAAGAGACAAGGACGTGGCAACCACTTAAGTAATTAAAGAGAGTCAAACATGAAATTACGATTCGTACGTGTATACGAAGCTCTCTCGATGGCGTGACGGTGGCCTGCTGTTTGATTCGATAAACATATAATCTTTATCTCTCCTACCTGTATATTTTCGTATCCACCGTAAATCTTGAGTTTTTTTCAATTAGTTCAGTTTATGGGATTCCGATTAAGCATCGAATCCAGATGTCATCCGTCACATTGAAATAAAAAATAACTCAAACAAAACAAATGCGACGAGGCACCAATTGTGTTTTTGACAGGACTGTCATTTCGACTAGAAACGTTTATTCTCTCAGGCATTCCATCACGTTTGTGTGACATCATCCTCTCCGCATAGTTATTTCTCATCTACATGCAGTGTTGCAACAAAATTATTGCGAAAGAAAAACAACTTGACACCCCGATCGCGTGTGTGACCCCTTAAACTTTTTGTTCCGCGTCTGAGTCATCGTCCCAACCCCGAAGCTAAGAGTGTGATGATTCCCGGATGGATTTTACAGTCGAACGAGCATACTTGGACCTTGACGAGTCTGGGTGTTGAAGATATATATCGCGAGCACACGCGCTCGCTTCTATCGCGCGAATATCATTTTAAGTTTCTCTTCTCTTTCTCCTTTGGTTGTTGTTGTTGTTGTTGTTGTTGCACTCAGGAAAAGGTGCAGCACACCAAGCTCAGCAGTAGGATAAAATCTAATAATTCCTACATGCCCGTTCAGCCTGCGTCGTTCTCATCGCTGACCTTTCGCCGGAGGAACAAGGTCGAGGGCTTCGAAGTTTTTACTCCCTCTTCTTTTCTCCGTCTCGTAAAGCATCTTCAACATCCACCAAAGGATTTCAACTCCCACGGGACTCGAGAATACCCCGTACACTTTATATACGCACATACTTTGCTTTTTTTTTTTTCACCTTCTACAGTTATACACACCAACCACTACCTCGGAATCCTCCGGTCATCCATGAAACTCCCACAGCATCCTTGTATCTGCCTCTATTGTCATTGGCTCTCTACATCAGACTGCAATTTCTATGACATATGTATATAAACTACTATCCATAAAACATAATAATTATGTCAGTTTCATCAACAGTTATTTATGAGCCTCTTTGCAAAAATAACCTTTTACATTTTTTCCTATTTAATTACTCTTACGTACCGTAAAGTTTCATCATCAAATTTTTAGATTCATTCCAGCCTTCCACGGTACATATTGGCTAGCGATCTCAGGATATGCTGTTATTTATATGGCAAATTTGCAATGTAACATTGTAACGTTTCCAGGAAGAGTTGGAAGGTGGATCTTTGTATAGAATCTTATATTTATTTATATGAAAGTCATTCAGGGGTCGTAGCAGTCAACGGTGCGTTTGAGCCTTCTTAAAGATTCTTAAACAAGTAGACAAATCCACTTGCTTCGTGATTTTGATTTCTGTCCGTTTAATGGGTCAACTTTTTATCGAAGACTGTAGGTAGGTTTTTTTAAATTTATTTTTGACCAGGTTTAAGGTGCTTGAGTAGCAGTTTTACGTGTAATAATGGACCCGAGAACATTAAAAGACCAAGAGCATAAACAACAAACAACCGATCCTCCAAATGTTAAAAGGATGAGACGGAGAAAGAAGAGAAGAATCTGAGCACAGTGTGCAACCCACGCGAAACGGACCAGCGACCACATACGTCCGGGAACCCACGTGGCTGGTAAAATGTGTTAGAAGAAGAGAAAAGAAAAAGAGACGCAGAATGAGAGAGAAAAGCCGCGAGGATCTCACCGTTCCGTGGCCTCTACCCGCTTCGTAATCGTGAGACCGCATTTCGTGTTCCGCTTTGAGAGATTGCAAACATATTTTTTTTCCCAGGAAACGGCCCATCCTCTCTTCTTCGCTTCTCCGATTTTACTTCTACCCACGACATGTTAAACTAGCCTGGATAATATCTGCGAAAACCTGCCGTACACGAGGAACCCTAGGATTTTACTTTAATAGTACCTTCAAACATATTTCAAATGTTTATTCCGCCCTCTTCGAGTATCTTTCGATCCTTTCGGAACTAAATTGACCCAAATATAATTTACCTGAAGAAATTAGCCAACTGGAATGTGAGACTCGAGTCTAGTTCCACATCAATAAACAAACGACCATTCTGAAGCCATAAATTACTCAACGCTACTCGCCATTCAGCTCTAAATTCAAGAAAACGAATCAAACCTCAATAATAAGCATGGCTCCTTCGATTTGTCACATCACTTTCTCTTGAATATCCCACAAGAAAATGTGTCAAGTTTCTCAAAAATTTGGTGATAAGACCACCTGCGTGGGAAGGTGAGATTCGAAGATAAAAATTTCGCACTGGGCACAACACCATGAACTTTAATGCAAACAGTACCGCAGAAGATTCTGTATATTATACTTACAAAGTATGGATGTGTATATGGGACGCGTATGGTATCTGTATACGATAGAATTGAACAGCAGCATAGCCGTTTTTTTCTACATGGTACTCGAAGGGAGTGCTCTCGCAGCGTGCTTACAAGAACCTTATTTATAAACAGTACGAGCCACCACAATGGTTATTGTTTCAGCACGTGGTATGCCGACGTATGTGTACTAAGATTAGTGTGTGTATGTGTGTGTGTTTGTACATTTGTGATCAGCAGAAGCGAAACGTGCGCGCGAGCTCGAGCGGGCCGCCTATTTATGACACATTATGCGAAAGCGCACCCGCGATAAGCAGCCAGCACGGCGTGTCGTTTCTTTTCTCTTTCTTTTTATCTCTCCCTCGCTTTTTCTCTCGTGAAGAGTAAACTTATGCTCGCAGTATAATATTGCATTTCGTTGACGCACTGGCCCATTGTGAGATGCCAACAATGATAATATAACCGCGTGTATAAACAATTCTGTATACACCCTGCGTCCTACGCCACCACTGCATAAATCATGATTCGCGCTTTCCACCTACCCTTCTCTCGATCGCACCAGTTTTTTTATTATCTTGTTGCATTTTTTTTCAAATACGATTCTCTTTATGCATCATCGCTTCTTTGTACGTCCTCGAAGAACGGAGAAAGAGTGTAATTTTGATTTTGTGTCATGAAATTAGTCAAAAAAATGTTCAAATGTAGAGTTGAAAGTCGTTAGAGAACAATTATGACGAAATTGGGACACAAAGATGAACGAGGTCGAAAAGTTTTGCAGACGTTTTCAAGGAACCGAGAAAAGATTCGCATCTGAAGATTCTTGTTCCTGGAGAGCACGTGGTCCAGAGTCGTCGCAATCACGGGTGTGAGAAACATTACAGACCGCAAAAGTTCCCTCGGCCATTGCAATTCCGAGTTTTCTCGGTGCTGCTGCTGCTGCTGAGAAAGAAAGATCGCGGCAGAAGTTTGCGAGAAGAAGACGGCCATCCGATGAGAACTTTGCGAGGGCGAGATTGTCTCTGCGAACGTGGTAGCTCTTTGTGTTTTTTTTCTCTGAGAGAGAGGAGAAAAGGAGAGAAGGTCTTCTTGAGGTTTCCAGGACGGAAAGAAGAGGAAGAGTGACGAAGAGAGAAAAAAGAGATAGAGAAATGGAGCTCCGGATATGCAAATCGAGAAGATCTGCCTGGGTTACAATTCGCACAGTAGGACGGAGAAGGGCGACTTGGTTAGAAGATGTACATGTAGGAGGATATTGGTCCAGCGAGAGAGATCGAAAGATTCTCTCGAACGTCCCGCTGCCTCGTATATTCTCGTAATTAAGTCGGTCCCTATTTTTTTGCTCTCTCTCTCTCTCTCGCTTCAACAACTCGATTTCTCAGAGTCTTTCTACGTGCTCCACAACACAGCACAGCACCGAATCTTTTTCTTATGGACGTGTATACGATTGTCTGGTGATTGAGCACGCTGTACTTCACATTAGAGGGTGGCGACGGTACTGTTGTACAGCTAATCAACGAATCTTTTATTTATAATCACCAAGCGCCATTTCCATGCAGTACCAACCAACAAATCTAACCAAGAAGATCAAGTCTTCTCTTCTGGGTGTTGAAGATATAATCATTTAAAAAAAACCACAAAATAGACACGGTCTCAATCGTAATTAATTGTTAAGTCTAATCAAGTGTGACACACGGCGTCCAAGATATAGATGTGGTTCAAGGACTTAATGAAGGTCTTACATAATTGCGATATCGGTACATGCACACCGGTCGCGGATATCGAATTGTAAAAGTAAGATCGTTGAAATGAACGAATTATCTAATGCACACCGTTCGATATCAAATTAACCAAACATTCATTACATCGATGTACATACGTGCAATCTTAGTTTGTGTGAAACAGGATGTGGGTCCAGCTTACGAGTAGAAATAAGAGGAAAGCGAAAACGATATGGAAGGAAACGGAAAAAAAGAACAGACAGAGCGAGAGAGAGAGAGAAAGAAAGGAATATAGACAGATGAAGGGAAAAGGAATGGAAGAGAAAAGAAAAAAGAGAGATAGGTGATCTCAAGAGTGGATGCGACATGGCAATGATCGCGCTGTGAAATCCCTTCTCTCGATCTTTTCTCGTAAGCATCCTCCGGACCCAGGAGCTCAGCGGAGACGGTGGGAAGCACACGGATCCCTGGTGCGCTCTCAAGCTACTATACCAGTGAGTACGTATAACTCGCTTCTCAACTCTTTCTTTATCTTTTTTTCTTCATCTCGTTTTCCCTCCCTCTCTCTTTCTCTCGTTTCTTCACCTCTCTCTTCCTCTCTCTCTCTCTCTCCTCTTTCTCTCTTTGTCGTAGTGCTTCCACGTTCGTCTTGAGGCTCACGCGAGTCCGGAGCGTGGAGAACCGTGCGCTCTTTCCACCTCCACCGCCCGCCTATATGGTCAAAGAGCCACTACACCGCGAAGAACTCTTTCTCTCTCTCTCTCCCTCTTTCTTTGTCTTTCACTCCTGTTCTCCTTCTTCCTTCGGTTCTCCCATTGGCGTTTCGTTCTGGTACGCGCGTTCGTGTTCCACTCGCGCGACCGAACGAACCAAAGACTCGCGCTGCATTCCAGCCACGCGCCTAGTCTCCCCCTAGAGGAACACTCGCGTAACTATATACCTATATATGCAACTTGTTACCGGTGCAATGATTCTCGTATCAGACTTTACGTCAACTATGAACGAAATAACAGTATTTGAATCGATAATTTAAATAAAATATCAAAATTATTATTCATTATAAAGATTAGGTTTCATCTAATATTGCGCATTGTTAATAAATTATATTTCAATATTTATCTCGAGTATGGATTTGTTGACATTTTTGTTATTTGGACTCAATTCCCATTAAGTTTAAGAAATAGGATTTGCAAACCTTTTCAAAAGAAGTGTGGACAGGGTTTTTTATTTTTTGCAAACTTTTAATGCATTTTGGATCAAAATAAAAATGCTGAGGTGATGATTAATGACTCTGCAATGTAATCATCAGTTTGATATTTCATTGACGATCATAATCATACGTAAATACCAATCTCTACGCCAATGAGAAGTTGCTAGGAACAATAAAAGCTTCGCGAGGGCTCAGTTTGCGAAAAATCGTGGTCGAGCGGAGGCGGGTGGGAGAGCTTCTCGGTTTCATCTCTCTTTCTCTACCCGTTTCTCATGCAGAGGTAAGATGCAGAGAGCGCGGAACTGCATCACAGAGGCAAAGAGTCCAACACGGTGGAAAGAGTGGACCGCGGGCAGAACGTCGAGTATGAAAGAGGGGATGAGTGGTGGTGAGTGGCGTCGAGTATGGAACGATTCAAGAGAGATGCTGCGATCATGTGGACCACGAAAGAAAAGGATCGACGTACAATCACGGCCTGCACGCGCCGAGCCCCGAGCCACTTTCAGCCGCTGTTACACGAGGTTCACCGAAAATATTATTCTGCGAATTAGGAAAAAAAAAAATACGCACAAATAGTCATTTAAACTTCATTGCATTCAAACATTGGATTCAAACTTCTGGATCAGTCTCCATGAGAATTGAAATTTCTGACACGTTCATTTTTATATTTCCGTCCAAATATTCGTAACATGATATTAAATTTTTCATTGGCTAATGAAAAACTTCATTTGTCACGATCAGAAATCAAAACTTTTTGCTGGAATAGAAACAATTCTGTGACGGAAACGAAACAATGACACTAAGTGGTTAAAAAAATCGTAACCGAAGCAAACGGCCAGCAAAAGTTTTCAAAAACCTTGGATACGTCAATATATTCAGCTGGCGAATGAAAATGATGAAAATTGTAATGAAACACAAACCTAACTAACAAGACCTTGCAACACGAATCAGACTGAAAACAGTAAACCGTTGAAATGACTGTATTGCACCTTCTTTTGTTACTTTCTTTTCATCATTAAAAAAAAATGTTCATTTAACAAAAATCGCAGATGAAATCATAAATAAATGAAAACTTCTCGTTTCGGTATGAAATTTCATATAACTTGCACGACTCCGAGTCGAGTAACATTGCCTGAAAGTTAGAGGATACGCGGGCGCTGGAGGCGCACGGCAATCTGACCCGCCGGTCCAGCGCTTCAGGCTCTCTCGGAGCTCGAAGTGTGGGAACCCTGCACCTCCGAGCCTCCCGACGACCTTTGCCGCAACCTGCAACCGTAGCTCTCCTACTGAAACACGTACATGAGCCTTTCGTGGGCTATATTGCCAGAGGCGTGTAAGTAAATTTATACATACATGTAGTAAAATACTTGAGATAGTAGTAGTAGAAGGAACACTTATCAGTCTATTTGTACTTGAGTCCAGCCAAAGTAAAGCCTCGGGCACTTTCATGTACACATAGCCACACCAAGGTTTATACACTCTTGTGTATTCAATATGGAAATTATAATTCCTACAAATATCCGCGTGTTTCAATTTCATTATTATTATAATTAATCATTTTATTCATTTTATCGAAGATCAGTTCCTTACGTTCTGACAAAATTTACACTTTACGCTCTTAAAAATCGTAATCTGGATTCACCGTATAATTGCACCTCTGTAATGAAAAAAAAAGAAATAATCGTACAGGAGGCGGTATACTTTCGCATGGTACAGATTCGAGGTAACGGGTTCAAGGTTGAAACTCACGCTATTGAGACTGATATAGAAATTGTTCACGGGGAATATTTATGTATATCTCGTGCATCGATGCACTTACTATTATCCGGGAGAAAAGATAGCGCCATGTATCGCAAGAATACCGACATTTTCCTCACGTGATCGTCTATCTTTCTCGCCTTCGCTCTCTTCAAAACTGCCAAGCCATTCTGGGCACATAACGCGAATGAACGAAGGCAAAGTTCAAGGCGGGTCGGTTCGATGAAGTTTCTCTTGCACACGCCAGAATAATCGGCTTCTCTCTCTCTCTCTCCCTCTCTCTTTCTCTATCTCTTTCTTTTCGTAGCCTCATGTACTTATTTCGTTCTCTCATAACCTCGGCTGTCGATTCGCGTGTCAGCAAAAGATACCTCTCGAACTTGTCTCAATTTTTATTTCTTTCTTGCGATACCAAGCATCGATGATTTTCGATTTTCTCGATAATCTCCATATCCGCCATTTAATCGCTTCAGGATCCGTGTTTAAATAACTTCGGTTCAAGGAAATCTACTCGGAATGATCTTTCCCAGTGCCTTTTGCAGATCTATGGAATCTGACATGTTGTTCAATATCGAGAATCAAGGGATTTGGTTGTAATACTTTTTTCCTCAAGCACTTTAAATATGGTCTTCGAAAACTTCACTATAGAACCTCACCGATGACCATACTTGGTCATCCTCTCCTTCCAAACTTCTTCCTCTCTGCGTGACCTCCGCTCGCCCCAGACTCACTGTCCAGTTTCGTGTTTATATTCCTCTCGAGTTTCTTGAGAGGGGTCGCTTATCTTTGATCCCGATGCCTACTAATGTCGTTTCTCTGATCCGGTTCTTCTGTCCGTCGAAATTTATAAAAACCCTGTTGCTTTTCTCATATTCGAAACTACATTAAACGTGGAATAATCGAACTGGGCTGATCATTCAAGAATCAGCAAAGCCAACATGTCTGCGAATTTATTTCATTAGCTTAGACTCTTATTTCAATCTTGAAATATATATTTGAATATATTTAAAAAAATGTCGGTTTGAGACATTTCTCATATTTAGCAACATTTAAGTAAAACGTCGAAATTGCCGACCATTTAATTGTCTCCGCAGCTCCAAATCCCATGAATAAAGAACCCATAATTATGTTTTCCATTTAACTCCAAAATTTTGTTTGTAGTAGAGTTTAGACGATGTAGAGGTTAACTGTACCGAAATAATGAAGTTTATGTCTTGGTGGTCGATTTATTTGATCCCGCGATCATCATTTCTGTCGTAAGAGATTGTCATTCCATCGGTGAGCGATCTATCGTCGCGCTTGCCAGAAATCGGTGGAGCATCAAGGTGAGAGACATCCCGTTTTTTTTAATTAGCAAAGAATTAATCGAACACCTGCGGTGTCTCGAGACAGAAGAAAGCAGAAGAATCTTTACTCAATGATTACCGTGTCTACATGGTTGCCAGCTGCTGGTATCAATTGCCTCGAGGCGTCAGAAGACACAACGACGATGTACGTCGAGAGACAGGTATGGATTTTTTTAAAAACAGTCTTGAAGCGAACCGGGTCTATAACCATCATCATTATTACGGTTGACATCGAACGAAAAAATTCTTGGACGCTGTCATTTCTCGTGAGTTTTCACCGGGGATGGTCTTGGTCAATCTTCACCGGGAAGTAATCAAGAGGAATCCGAAAGTGCCGATGGGGCGAGGTTACCGATGGGAATCCGGGTATAGAGATGGCAATCTACCGGGGAACGATCATTGTCGCTCTTGTAAAATGGCTTAAGTTCAATTCTACGACGTTTCCATCATGAAGAAAAACGGCACTTGGTTGGCACATGAAATGCGAAGCGTTGAGCAGAGGATCGCGCTGCTTTCGCGGCTTCTGCCGCAAAACTTTGTTGGCCAACATCGTTCACGCTGAAATCTCTTCGAGGTTTCATCATTGCACCATCAGCAGCCGAGAGCAACACTTTTCAAGAGTTTTAAACGGGGGCTTGTGTTCTCCGGGCGATAAAGAAAGACCGGGAACGCGGGAACAAAAAATTTTTTATCGCTCTTGAGGATGAAAACATTGTCGTGGAATTCGAATGGACGCTGCGCGATCTCATGATCTCGATTGGCCACTTGGCGCGTATTCACCAATCGGGACTTTTCTCCTTCGTACAACGCTGGAGGAAACTCTTCTTCGTCGGGGATTCCGCCTTGAGGTATATATAGAGAATTTATTCTCTTTGTATATAAACACATTTATATACACACATCTATACGGAGGAACAAAATTGTCGCAGTCTCGTCGGCCTCGGTACGAAAGTAGCAAACCGCTTAACTGCCCTTTTGCTCGCGTAAACGCCTTTAATTGGCGACTACTTGGACATAAGCGCGCGCGCGAGCGCGAGTCAGGGATCCGAAGAGGTTTACTTATTTTTCACGAAGAGAAAGAGAGTCAAGACGACCATGACGTCGAGCATCATAGGGAAAGAGGCTGAATAGCCTCGAGTGTCCCCTGTCCATCTGACTGGACCGTTTTCTCTCTCAACGTCATTTTTTTATTCTCCAGCAATTTTACAGGAAAAAGTTGCACACACGTGCGTCAAGTTGGTTGATTTTTTCTTAAATGCTCTCCCGCATTTACGCCACTGAGTTGTCAGACTGTGGAGCCGGACGTGGAATTTTTCCGCGTCCAGTATCTCTCGACAACTCGTTGCAGAAAAAGGCTGAAGGAGGGAGGCCGATCGGTCACTAGAAATCTCACGGGTACTCAAAGTCTCCGGGCAAATGGAAACCGCGACGATTTCTACTTGCTCCCTCACTCGTGTGAGTAATAAAAATAAAAGAAATGGAGCTACAGAAAGATTCTCTTGTTTTTTGTCGTAGCGGTTTATGTGGCTCGAGGCGTGGTTTTCTTTTTCCCTCCCGATCTTTTCAAACCTTTATAGCCGTCGATCGTGCGATTCGCAAAAACATTCGAACCATCTGTCCTCAAAGAAGACGCTTTGGAAATGAATCTTCGAAGGGCCTAAGATTCGTTAGATTAGTTACGAGGGCGGTTTACGTTTCTCTAGTTCTGTCTGGGTTCCCAATTAATTTCGTTGCGAGCTACAATCGCGTGCTGGATTTTTCTCTTTCCGCCTCTTCTCCTTTTTGTCTTTAAGTCGCGCCCTTAACCCAACGAGAACAAAGTAATCGCGATCACGTATCTTTGAAGCTCGTGTGCGAGCTGTTGAACCGCGAATGCGTTCACCGTCGTTTAATTAGCGGTCATTGTGCAAGAGTATATAAGAGACTACCCCCGTCTCCTTTGCCTCGTCCTTTTCGTTCACTACTCTTTAATCCCTCCTCGCGTTGTCCTGGCTGCAGAAGAAGCGCGATTCGAGAATTAAATTCCGGCCAAGTACGAGACTAAAAAAAACAAACAAACTCTAATCGAGTATGAGACAGAGGGAGAGAGTCAAAAAGACAGAAACCGAGAGAGGTTGACTTCGTGTTATCGCGTAACAAGATCTTATTCAGAGGTTCGCGGTGAACAGGCGTGCGCGTAGGGTTAATGATGCTATCGTCCATACAGTGCCAAAGCGATTGCATTGCAGATAGTAAATGGTACAAGCATGCTCTCTTCCAGTATATTTTATTCAACACCCCCCTCTTTCTCCTCCATGTCCTTCCCCGCAGTGGCGATGGTTAATCCTTTTAATCACGTTTTCTGACCCCATATTCTATTTCTACCATTTAATCAATTCATATTCCATTCGAAATTTTTCATCCTCTTTCCCATCAGAACTAGTTCAAAAAAGTTTGCCAATCTTTCCAATAAGAAAACATCCTCCTGCTGTGGCTGTTCCAGAGGCGAAAAAGCTTCGATGGAACTAACGAGCTTCACGGGATCGACGTGCATGATCACTATGCTTGCATCATTACACACCTCGTACTCTATTCATCATAAAGATATCACGTAATAATCATAACCAACGGATCATTGACATAATGAGTGGCCTCCACTATGTGAGGAGACGCTCTTGTCGAGGATTTTATATCCGTAGCATGATGCATCAACGGCGAAGGTCGTGCTGAGAAACGTATTACGCGTGTCTACTTTTGCCTCTCGTGTGCTCTCTATACCTGACGACACCTGTGGGAACTTGGATCTTCTCACGTCCACCGCGTGTTACACACACGCTTATCATTCTACACATACATTTTATACGCATGTATATGTGTGCAGTCTCATCTTGAAAGTTCCTGCTCACCATACGCCCTTCGTACTTTCAATCTTTCTTCCTCTGAGACTTCTTCCTTTCTCCAGCACTTCCATCCTTCTCTCTCTCTCTCTCTCTCTCTTTTTCTATGTATACATTGAGCCCATATCTTGCACTATCTCATATTATGCCCACGTATTTTTCTCCTGTACAAAATACTCTCACACTTTGAGTTTTGTAATATCAACCGTCTATTTTATTCTTTCAACTTCACTTCGTGACTGTAAAGACTCTTTATGATCACGAATGAAATTCTAGTGATTTGTTTCATGAGCTCTTTTTCTTTCGAAAGTCATTTTGTTCTTGAGATTTGTCTTTTCAATGAATATTTTTGCGATTGGATCAATTTGAAAGTGATGAAGGTTGTTTTTTTTAATTTTTTTACATTTTTCAAACTGGTAGATAGAACCGTTTCAGAAATTGTTATTTTTTTAACTTTGATGCGTTTTTACGATGGAAAATCACCTCGGGAAACCGCATTTCCGGCAACAATATCGGATAACTTTGCATGACAATGTAACCAGCGATAAAACGTAATTCAAGTTGTCATTATTCAAATTTATGTTAATGAGGAATTATTACAGATTATTAGTTTCTTTTTTACATTTTGATGATCGACATAATCTAATCTAATTGAGCAATTATTGCCAATTAAATTAATTAATATATATGGCTATATATTGGTATTTACAAATAATTTTCAAACGATTGGCTCATAATTGTTATTGATATGGCAATAAACAAATAAAAGTCATGTAACTTGAACGTCCTTGCAAATTCAACGTAGCGAACGCCTCTTTTGCAATGAAAAGTTGTCGATTCGCGACGCGAAAATGAAGAGGGGCAAAATGGGAGGATCATGTACAGGAGATTGCAAGGCATGTATGTATAATCGAGCGTGCATTCTCGCCACCCTCTCTAATTACTATATTAATTGCTTCCCTGCACAACCGTAATTTTCTTATTGATTAAACGCCCAGGTGAAAGGGCTCCAGGTGGGGCATCATGTTCTCCAACGTCCAGTTGGTCAAAGAGGCGGGGATAGAAAGAAATATAATCGTTATATACACAGCGTGTACGTAATATACTCGCCTTCATATCATCCTCGTTTCTTCTCTCTTTCTCTCTCCTTCTCTCTCGCTTTCTCTCTGTCCTTATCCCTCTTGTCTCCTCTTTCTTTCTCTCTCTCTCTCTCCCGCTCTTTCATTCTTCGGAACATCAATATATATTTTTTGCTCTCACCGTATGTGCAGTGAGAAGGCTCTCCTGATTCGATTTATCGGGAGTACGACCTCCTCTTTCAGGTACCGCCACCCATTATATTCCAAACGTGCATAGGTCGTGTACGAGGGCTTCAGTCTCGTAAACATTAGCGAACACGTTTTATTAATTAAGGGCAAGAGAATTATCGAGCATACACGTTCTACGACCAAATCCCATCATTGAATATATGGAAGACGTTTTTGTACTATAAAATAATGATCTTCTGATGAAAACTATAAAATGGAAAATTCATTCAAACCATTAATTCATCTTTCAAAACATTCATTTGATAAATTAGCTCATCATTCATAAGTGCCTGTATCAATCGAGCTAGAGCTTCCGGTCTCGTTAACGTCAAGTACTTTTTTATTTATTTTAAAAACAAACTAAGTTCACTTGTTCAAATAAATAACATAAAGAGATTCCTCTTTATGGCTTAATTTTTTTTTTCTTTGTCGAAGATCGATCAATATTTCAATAACAAATCGTTCACCTTTAGATCCAACACAAAACATTTGGTTTAACAGATCAAAGAATTGTTTGGGTGAAAATGAAATCCCGAATAGGATTTCATCGCCGTCAAATTTCGCGAATCGTCATTCCACGCCGAAAGTTTGTGAGCTCGAGTCTTGAATAGGCACTAAAATTCGTGGGGCGTGGGTAATAATTTACGATGCTGTGGTAACTATCGGTAAGTACTGGCGCGCGGGCTAAACTAATGTTAAACTCGACTGCAAGAGAGAAAGAGGAATGAGGAACAGATCTCCAAAACTCCGCGATCGTATTAAGAGAACGTGAGAGACGGAAATAGGAAAAGATATAAAGTAAGAAGGAGATAGAAGTTTGGGTTTACTACGCATAAATCTGTGGCCATACGGCAAAAAGGACTTTACAGCCCTTCCTCGAAATCCCACACTCGTTCTTCGTTTTCCTTTCGCCTGGTGGGAATATTCCTCGCATGGCATTGCGAGATCTATAAAAGTGAGTACGATTTTTTTATTTTTTTATTTCCACCAAGCCAACGGGTACCACAAAACTTTTGCGGTCGAGACTCAATGTAGGTCTCTGTGTCTTTTGGTCCCGATGTTCGCGGTCAAGAACGAGAGAAGAAGAGAAACCTTGAGTACGATTTGTGCTCGTATTTGGATGTTTCGAGTATTAAAAAAAAAACATCATAAAATCTGGATAAAAAAGGAAAAAGAGAACGAACGAGTTACCTGGCACGAGAGCATGGCTGTGGAATAAAAATTTTTAGTACTTTTTTACATTGACGAAACGTTAAATCGAATCTGGAACTTTTGGCGAATGTAAGATTTGCTCAAATTCTACAAATTCTTAGTAATTTGTTGTTTTATAGATTTTATTAGAGGAGTTTTGTTTTATCAGTAATCGTGCGATAATTATATCAACCACGTCGTAGCGTAGTCACGACACGAATAATATCTCAATTTTCCGAGCATTGCTAATGACCGATGCAATGAGAAGAGGAAAAAAAAATTCTTGAGATGCTGCAACGAACGTTTATATCGTGAGGAGACGATTCCCGGCTGTCCTGGTCTCGGGTGACGACGTTCGTCGATCTTTGCAAGACAGCAGCGGTATCATATCGTTCTCGAATCTCTCGCTTCTTTGCCATTACGGAATACGGTACGCATTGACGGTGCAAGAGGTCTCCATAGGGACGGGAAATCGCGAGAGATGTTCCCGATGTTCTCTTTCTGTCTCGCTCTCTCCCTTTTTATTTTCCTCTTTTTGCTGATGCACTTGGCGAATTGCCGCGTGCGACCAGTTGTCTTTACGGTCCCTCGTAAATAAGAGAACATAAAACCAATACATCCGTTTCTTTTTATGATTCGAAAAGGGGGTTAGACAGAGAGGAAGAAAAGAGAAGATGGAGAGAGTGAAATATGATCGGTCCATTGAGAAGATTTTAAATGCAATATGATTTTTGTTTTTTTATCACGAAATCAACGTGCGAAATCCAGTACGTGCGATTATTGTGGAATCGATCGACGATGATCAATCTCTGGAAACCCTGAATTTATGGACACGAATTCCAGCGGCGATGTTGATTTTTTTTTTCTTTCATTCTCAGCTCATCAGCTGGTCCAATTTCATATTCCTGCCTCAAATAAACTTTGAACGGTGCATGATAAATAGGGAATTGTTAAGAGGTCACGAATTTTACTTTCACAATTTCTAACGACGGATTAAGTAGCCGAATATAAAAAAAAACCATTATTTTCAGGTATAGACCGAATTTTTTCGGAGGATTGTAGAAAATCATGAGAAGCTTCTACGCTCTTATGCGTAGACGGGCCCAAGAATGATTCGCGATAATGTATAATTTATCGCTCCTTTTTATGGATCGTTTGAGAACGCGCGAGTGCCTTGAGTCCTGTATTATTCTATCTCTCTCTGTTCTCACTCGTTTTCTTATTTTCGTGCAGGCAAATTTGTCGCGAAGACATAAAAAATGTTGTTCGAACATGGTTTTAAAAATAATCCAGAAGTATTTGGGTCGAGGTGACAGTGAATAAAAATCTCTGGCAATTAACGAAGTTTGATTCGAGCGACAGATTGTATAAAAGCAACTGAAAATAAATTGCATCATAAATTTATCAAAGTTGCACGTATAGTCAGCGTGTCGAACTATCGAGAAGTACGACGAAGAGTTCGACGATACATTAAATAATGAAGTAACTCGCGTATCTTTTTTGTGATAGCCTGTGGGGCACCCCGGTGACTTAAAGATTAATCAGTGATTTTCCGCGTCACTATGCGCGAGAGAGCAAGACCAACCAACTCGATCGTTGTCGATCATTTTATTTCGAAATTTTGTTCTGTTTTTTCATATTTTCATTATTATTATTATTATCATACATTTTTTTGAATGCATATGCTTATAGATCGGAGGAGTCGTGATCGAAGAGCAGCTCGGTTTTTCGATCGAGCGATCAATACGCACGTGTATAATTATACTTGGTGGATTTTATCATATTTTTTACGAGTCCAACGAGACAGCAACGAAAGTTTGAGAGAAAAAATAAATAAAAAAACAAAATAACGAAAATAAGAGTGAGGGAGAGCGAGAGGGGGGGGGGGGAAGCAAAGAGGGTCGCTTTTGTTTTTGCGCCACACGTTTGATCTGATAACACCAAGAGAATATACTTATCGCTGCGTCGTATCAAGAGAGAAAGAAATAACGAAAGAAAACCCCACAGGGCAAGATGTACGGCACATACAACTACATACACATATTTATATATCTATATATGTTAAAATACATACATATAGAGTTTAATACAGTAAGGAGTGCACCGAGAGAGGTCCTCTGATCTCTGTGGTGTGCGCACAGTGCATAGCACGCCGGTGTCTCGAAGATAAGATATCTCTCCGCGAGCAAAGAGTCAGAGACCGATGCCTCTGTCCACCGTGGCCCTCTCTCGTCCGAAAGGTGTAATAAATCGCTCCCGATCACTTTTTACCGATCGAACGTTCTTTCGCGTTGCGTCGCGCGCGTCTTCACCTTACATGTATATATTTGTGTACGAATATATACAGGGTGACCATAATGAAAAGACGATAAAAGATTATGCAATTCAGCCCTCAAAATTACTACCATTTGGTCATTTCGATTCGAGATCAAACCTTCTTTTTCGACGACATTTAAACACACTTTTTTGCTCAGAAGTTGTTTTATCTCCTCAAGAAAGAAAAATGATCGAATAATCCGAATCTTTTCCAGAATTCTGAGCCCGGAAATTTACTCTAAGTTTGTTTTCGATCGAAGTCCAGTCTGATTCATCATTTGATTATCAGAATTCATTCAAACAGTACAGTTTATCGCTTTTTCGTACTTCAAAAGACATCTTGAAGTTATGTTTACGGTGGTGAAGCCTTTTGCCAGGACACCCTGTATAAGTCCATACAGATATAACGCCAAACGTACACATAGTGGTCCACCCAATGTTATACTATATGCACCATACAAAAAAGGATGCTTTCGCATACCGCCTGCTCAATGCGATGCTCTGTTGCAGCATCAAGCGTTCCAGCATCCACTATCTCTGTTCGATTGGACCGAAAAGAATTTGGACACGGTTCGAAAGATCCTACATCGGATTGTACTTTATTAACCTTTTGTTCGAATCCACCAACAGATCGTAGTCTCTTTGAAGCTCAATGGAGAGGAGATTCGTAAAATGTACGATCGGTACATATCGCGCTGAAGTAAGAAATAATGAAATTCTCTGTGGACCGGAAAATTTCACTTTCTTTACCGAGAGATCAGGTGCAAGCTATTGGATAATTTTCGGTGATTTATTATCCTTTTCGAGATAAAATTTGAGTAGAAGCAATGATTTTTATTTTCGGAGAACGTAGATACAAATTTCTTACGTAAGAATGAGGAAACGATTATTTATGGTGTTTGGATTTAATGGCTGAAATATTCAGATGCTGCTCCCATTTCCCTCGCCTTTGCACGTGACCCTTCAAGACCTTAAAACAACGTCGGTTCTCTGTTCCGATTTTTTTTTGTTGCTTTTTTTTTCCTCAGTGCTATAACAGCAGATACCGAGACTCGTAGATCGTAGTTACTACACGAGAACTCTGGCAAGATTAATATTATCGGCGAGGAGAAAGAGAGCACGCTGACCGGAAGATTACTTGCGTGTTTGTTCTCCTTGTATTTCCATGGCCCTCGAATATATATCGCTACTAATGTTCCGTGTCTATCTTCCAAAGCAATATCTCACACGAACATATATTTTTTTTCATCTTTTTACATGTTTTTATACATTATTTTACCGCTCGTAATAATAATTCGTTGAATATTATAACGAACGGAAACTGCGCAGTGAAATTAAGTAAACATAAAATCAATATTTTGAGGTGAAAATTACTGAATGCTCTTGCAAATGTGCGGAAATCGTTTTACTCGTTTCATTTGCTGAAAAATGATGATTAGTTACAACGAAATCCTTTCAATAATGGAACACGGTCAACAGATCCAACAGATCCTGACAGAAGACCTCAACATTTCGAGGTGTTAAAAAAAAATACACGAATTCGAGAGTTTTTACACATATTTTCATCAACATTTGAATGTTTCATGCATTTATTTCTACAACGAAAGATATAAAATAAACTTTTGTCATACATTCTTATTCGATATCGTACGGAACTTAAATGTGATTCGTATGTACGTTGAGCATCGAGTAGCTTCCGATCGTTAATACTTTGACGAAGTATCCGATGTGCTCGAGCCCGAGATATAAATATAAATTTTGAAATATACATAAACACACATTTATAAATACACATATATTCATATATATATGTAAATCTACCTTGTACGCATCCATATATATATAAAAGCTCTGTCATGTGCCTCATGTAACACGAGAATCGTCGTCTCTCGGCTGTGCACACCGTGCACAGAAAAAAACATTATATTCCCGCAGCGAACTCATGGTTCTTTCTCTCTCTCTTTCTCTCTCTCTCTCTTTCTCTTATTCTTGTATAGATATACGTTTCTCTTCATCATCTCTACCTTTTGCCAGGGGGGGTGAGCGGGCGCGTGTGCGCCTCATCTCTCGTCGTGTACCGCGCACGCTCTCTCGTCGCTTCTGAATTTCATTAACATAAACGCGTATATGCTCGAATATGCATATCGTGTGCTACCGGTAAAACCCTCGTGTGCGCCATGCTGATGTTTTTTCGGTCTCCCGCTCGCCCATACAAGTTACACATGCATGTATGTACCTAACTAACGTATATCTCGTTTGCCCTGTGTCCTGAACGAAAAGAAGAAGAGGAGAGGCCAAGGTACGGTCAACATCCTCGAGATATTAGCAGAGAATTGTGTATTCAAAAAATAAATACGAAACAAAACAATCGGGGGGAAGAGAAATGCACGTTATTTCTGTCAGGGAATCTAAACGTGATCGAAACCCATAAAATCATGTTTATTTTTACAGAATCTTTTATATTTCCGATATTTTCATCATCGAAATGATTCATTTTTATCATTTATCACTCAACCGTTGATAAGTTTTTGTTACACATTTGATTTTTGATCTGTGTGGAAGATTTGCATTGATTTTCAACTCAAAATTTAGTTATCCAAGTCGAATTATTTGATTGAAAGAATTTTTATACACGGAACACACATTTTCAGGACCGTGGTGTTTTGTTACATCGTATAGAAAAAAACTAATCAATTTTTCTTGAAATATGAACAAAAAGTACTTCCGAATCCTGACGGTTGATTCCTTAGTGTTGAAAATCCTTCGTCAAACGTATCGTGATCGTTGTGTATAATTTAAGTTGAGTCACATCGAAGCCGATGATACGTTGGAGCACCCGCGCGTTCTCAGGCATTTCGCAGCTATCTTCTTATTCTTAATATACATTTTTTGTTTCTTTTCTCCGGCGTTGCTGATTATGGCAAGCGCAAGAGAGTCGGCATCACGTAGACGCACAGCACACACTTCGCGAGCATTAAATTTCTCGCGAAGATGCCAAAGTCGTGGCAAAACGAGGGAGAGAGAGATTCTCAGCTGCGATCTCTCATCGTTGGACCAAAAAAGAGAGAAAGAGAAATACCCAAAGAAAAAAAAAAGATAAAAAGATGCTCTTGCATGTCTCACCCATACAGGCTCAGCGTGTGCGGGAGAAAAGTAAATTACTCGCCTCGGGGGATTCGCGCAACTGTACACACGGATCCTTCCTCCCTCGTCCTCTTCACTCCTTTTTTTTCTCTCCCCTTTTTTTCCTTTATTCCTCTTAACATTTTAATGTTTTTTTCTTCTGCTTTTCTTCTTTTCTTAATACTGCCGCGTTACTGTACGTGTATTTGTAAGTCTGTGACATAGCGCTGCTTGCAAAGAGAGGGCACGCAAATTAAGTGGACGCTGGATTACCACGTCGTTAGGAAACACACTGTTGGAACGCTAAATCCATTTGTCAATGCTACACACTCGAGACATTGATACACTGTGGGTAAAACGAGACCGTAATGTTCCATATATGTACATATGTATATGAAGAAATATATATATTTTTATAATATATATATACACATATGTATTAACGAATATAAGAGAGTCAAGAAAACATAAAAGGGAGCCCCGCGAGTGTGTCGAGGGAATGCTAAGTGAACGGATTCTCTAGTCACAGGAGACTACTAATAAATGTAACCAAGCTTGTGTAAAACCTTCTTTTACAAATCTTTCTCAATGAAGTCAATGACACGAAAGTAGAATTTAAGCTTGTTCTATTAGCTTGAACGATATACATATCCTCGAGTTACAATATGTACGAAGGATATTAGTGTTTCTGTGTTACTTCACCAGTCCAATGTAGATCCTTCGATGATTATTCGCTTCGTCTATAAGCAAACATATGTCTATAGGACTTTCCAACCTAAATTCATAGCTGGGTGGACCTATCAATCACTCTGACTTTCGTTTAAAACTCTTTTCGAAATTTTGCCACCTACTTTTTTCATTTTCTGGCGCACGTTTATTAGAACGATCGTTGGTCAAAACAGAGTATTTCTTAGACATTTTTAAAACCATTTAGCAGGGATGAAAATATTGGATTTTTAGTCAAGTGCAAAGTTCATCCTGAGCTAGGATTCCATGCTTTTTTTGGACAATTCTTGAAAGGCTTATATATTCCAGGAACAAAATATACAAAAGATACAAAACCGAAAAAGAAAAAACAAAAATCAACAAGTAAATTGCATGTCATCTGCGATTGTATCGTTTCACTAAATTACAATCCGTCAATTTGGCCTCGAAAGACCCATGTACGACACATGTATGTTTCACGAGGTTGAGATCAGGTACAGAATCACTCGTTTCTATTTTTTCTTTTTCTCTTTTTTTTCTTTTATTTTTATCTCGTAACAACATTGATGCGTTGAAGCGATAGGGATTCGATTGGAATGTAATAAAAGAAGGAGCAATGCGAAATTGAGTAGAAAAAAAAACGTCATTCCGCTGTCATTCTTACGTTGAACATTCACCACGCACAGCATCACAATAACTATCGAGATTGTGGCGTGGAGGTCGCGTATAAAAGAGCAGAGCTTGTTCGTTGAGAGAAAGATCCTGGTCGAGCATTTAACAGCACGTATTCATCTCGTGCTTCGTTATCCCTATGTGTTATATATCTTTGTATATATCGTAACGATATATAGTTAGATTCAGGAGAACGTCGGAGCAATATCGCACGCACGAACTCCTGGACGCCCTGTACCGCGATGCCGGTTTATCTTTGCTCTCTCTCTCTCTCTCTTTTTCTCTCTTTCTTTCTCGTTCTCTCAGTCAGATTTTCTTCCTTTATTCTGCAAGCTTACAGAAAATAAGTTACCGATAAATAATATATATCGTGTTTTATAGGAAAACGGTACGTGTACACGCGGTGCATTTATTCCACGCTCTTAGCCCGACGACGTCGTCGACGTCGCGTTGAACGCGCACGGTTTTCGCTTCCGCGGACGTGCCGTCTCGGGAATATGGCACGTCCGTACAACCTGCTGCTCCATTGCACAAAAGCAAACTCACATATCGTGAAACATAGTTCAATTCCTTTCGAGGAAACGAATATCGTCTCAATGCTCTATATCTCTGTTATTTATTTATTTATTTATATTTTTATTTATTTATTTGTATTTACTATAAACGATCCCGCATGCTCGCGGGATATAAAAATCCTGGAAACTTGTGGCGCTCCCGTGATCGTGTTCCTTGTGAACACAAGCCTCTCGATCTGTATCCAGGGTTATTCGAGAGTTCCTTCACGCGCGTCCGGCTTTCCAACTTTGCTAAACTGGAATCTCAACTCCAATGCAACACGCGCCATTGAAATACACAACAAATCTCTACGATCGTAAGGAATTACAACGTTTTTTTAACGATCCCATGAAAAATAAAATAGTCCTGAATGAACTCGTAGCTGAGTTTTTATTTTCGCTTATTTCTGAATCATGCCATCGAGGTTCACACTAAACGCCACTTTTCAGAAATCATTCTAGAAATTGCAAAGAATTATTCCTAACAAAAACAATTAGAATCAACAAAAACTAAAGTCCTTTTCAGAATAAACAAATCTGTAATTATTCGAAAAAAAAAAATGATCCCGTAACCTTAAAAAAAATAGAAACACCTGTTTACCTCACGTTGATTATGTGCTCAATTTATTTGTCTGTATCGTTCGCTTATACTTTTGGAATTCAAGCCCGTAGATAAATAAGTTTGCATATTAAATCTGAGCTCTAGGAACTTGGACCTACCAGCGTGCTGGAGAGACCTGTTGCTTCCACTTACAACTCGTATGTGCGGCTTTGGTACCGTGAACGCATGTAGTAAAGTATGTAAACTCAAGTCCCGTGCTGGTCTTCGTAATAATGAGTCCGGTAAACGCAAAGAAAGAAGAAAAAAAATACAAAAAAAATGATATCGAAGAGCACGCGCGAACGCACATGCGGCTATATGCGTCAGTATCGCCTTTATGTATACATTTTGCATGTATATATTTATACGTGTGAGCTATTTTGTGTGACTCGCAATCGAGAAGCGTGACCAGACTAGGCAAATTTGCTTTAGACACGAGTGTTCGCTCGAAAATGACGATGAGAATGGTCCGCCTCTCGTAAATTAACAAGATACTCTACACGTCACTCTACACACAACCGATTTCAATATATGTTTATACGTGTATTTAGCAAACGACTAAAGAATTCGTTAGAAAGTACTCAATTCAATATTACACGTTAACGATCGATACTCTTGATTTTAGCACCTAAATTTTTCATAAACACGTGGCCAATAATAAACACAAATTAACGTTAATTATGGAGCTGGACGCATTGATGACTAACGTAATTTGAATGAAAATCAAACTTTGTATGATTCAGACGAGAATCATATCGATCGAATCGGATGAGATTGGAATAAATCGTTATACGATAAAGAATCTTTTTCATGGAGAATAATTTATTAGAAATAAAAAGAATGGTTGAATAAAAATACAAAAGTGTTTGCATTGAAAATCGATAAAAATCATAAAGAGCTGCGTCAAAGTTGACTCACGCTCAATTAATATTGAACAACTTTTTCATCGAGTGATAACTAACGGTTTAGTCGTAATCAATAGATTTATAACGAAGCTAAAGAGGAAAAAAGTTGCGATAGCATGCGATCGGTTAGCGAACAATGTTCGAATTAGCAAATAATCAGTTACCGTCTATCGCGATCTTAATACCGATAAAACTGTCTGGTGGCGTTACCTTCGCGCGGACACGCGTGACTTTTGTTGCTCTAGGTGCGAAAGAGCACTTTGAGCTGAAAAAAAAAGAAAAAAATAATTAAAAAAAAACAAACAAAGTAAAGAGAAAAAAAGAATTGCGTGTGAGGAACGCGATAAATGATAAAACGAGTTCTCCACTGCTATCGAATCTCTCGACGCCGTCGACGATGCTGACTTTATTAACGCGTGTGTCTCGATAACCCGAAGGCGTGTCTCGACCGAGAGACCATTTATGATATACATACGAGCGGTAGCCGCGTTATAATTTCCGATAACTCTCGATCACGTACGCGGTTGATCGACGAAATCGAGACGCGGCGATATCGCGAATGGGAACATTAAGAAAATTCGTTTTCAACATTTTCTTTTCCAAGCCTTTTAATAAAACGATTTCGGAATACACTCCCGCAATTCCATTTCATTCCATTTCCATTTCATTGCATTTGTATTTTTCGTATTTTTAAACATTTTTGTTATTTTATTTCTCGTCGCTGAGACTCGCGGATATAATCGCGGGCAAGGCCACCACCAACGTTGTTACATGTTATAATAATATGTCGTTCAATACGAGACTCTACATATTTGTATCGATATGAAGTCTCAAACGAGTCCATCCACTCGATAATTCTTCTTATCCAACGATTTATTTTCTCTGCTGTTGGCTCGAGGGAGACGCGATTGCGGGTGGAAAATTATGCGGACGATATGGCGCGAGTGCTCCCCTGCATCAGCGATTAACTTGTTATGAACAATTTATGTTTTTACATTACGATTTTTTAAATACACAGACATTTATCAATAACTATCGTGCAGTGAAGACTGTGTATTCGAATATTTTCAATCCTTTCCTATACTACGATACTAAAAATTCTATAAATAATGACGTATCTACGCTTCTTATCCGAACGAAAAATAACACTTTTCAAGCGTTCCTAATCTCGGTTATTTTTAACTTTTATTATCGACATACGCCAATTATTGTGGGATTCAATCGTCATCGACGCATTCTACTTGCACTCACTCTCTAGCCTGCGTCTCCCTATTATTTATCCATCCCCCTCCTCTTTTCTCTTCTTCATTCTCGGACCCACGCAGGCCAGGGGTCTCGTGATCTCCGATCAAGTTCCACGGTCTCGCGCTCTCGTTCTCTTTTAATCGCTTCTTCTCTCTTTCTCTTTCTCTCTGTCGATCTCATTCGGACCTCTTGCCAATGGCGCCACAGGGGGGAATAGCAATTATGAACGATAACAGTGCATACAAAGAGCACTCCATCCCAAATAATCATCCACCAATCTGTATATGTATATAAAAATATGAAAAATGGTCTGCGTTTTTGAAGTGTCTCTGAGTATCCAACACTATATCGATAACTCTTGATTTTAGCTCATCTGCCAGACAAGATTTATAACGCTCTCTGGTAAATCGTCTCAAGCAAGATCTCCACGGACTTTGTATTCTTCTTTCAGATACAGTTATACATTCTGTCGTTTTAAATCTGCACAAACTGCACGCGCGTGGCCAGCACTGATTACATGCTTGGATCTACTACGTAAATTGTTAATTTTCCATTCCTCACTCTTATTTTTATCGTTAAGTAATAACGACGAGACGAGACGATAGGAAAACATTTTTTTTTCATATTCTTTGTGTTTTTCCAATGGTTGTTGGTAATCAGGACGATGGAAAAATGACGAATGTACCGGGTCGAAAGGTCAGAGAGGCTTTATCCTGTTGGGATTTTTTTTTCAATTTTTTATATTATTTTTCAGCTTTTTTGTGGACGGAAAAAATCTACTCGTTGTGAAGATTTTCTTTTATTTTTGTTTGGGCACTACCTGGTGTTTGATATTTTTATCGGAAAGCAGAATGATTTTATTTATTTATTTTTTATCGCAAGCTGTGTCAGCACATTGCCCTCATACTTTAAACGATCGTGGGAATGTCAATAAATACTGCGCAATTGTCGAATTACGAACACTGAATTTTAGTATCCATCCGAGCAAGCGGGTTTCTCGTTACACAAATGGTCGAATTCGATAGCGCGAGTTCGCTGAACGAAGCGAATTTATTGTCTATACACTCGATGGAAAACAGTTGTGATAACCACGCTTTTTGTCCACGTTTTGTCGACTATTTCATTTTCATTCAATCAACTCCCAGGTGTACTAATAAATTTGGCGATCGTCCAATGTAATCAACGAATTTCCTGATCATCATCAACGGAAAATTCCGTTTTTGCACATCAGCCATGCACGCTCATTAGACCCGCCATCACCATAAACAAGAGAAAAAATTAACAATGTGTGAAAATGCCCAGGAACCAAAAACTAATTACTTAAACATCAGATTAAAATTGATCAAAAAAAAAGTAACAAAAAGATTACAACACAATCAATTAAAAATTGAATCAATATGTTTCATCGATTGCAATGGGTTTTAATATTTTGGTTACTTTTTTTCGATAAATTTCAATCGAATGTTTTATGTTTTAATCAGAATCGAAAAAATATTTCCTGTTTTCCTTGAATTCGTTACAGTTGCATGTGTAAGTTCTGATACGTTTCGTGTGTCGAGCAAAACTATCCGCCGGAAGTATCGTAACGACACGTATCCCATTCACGAACACGTATAATGTTTCATGAGAACTGTGACGCGTTTTGAGCGCCGCGGAAAAGGGTCATGTGAACGTGTCATGGGCAGCCACCGTATACTTTCATTATGAATCCGAGCTCGTGGGACGTTGACCGACGACCAAGTCAGAAACGATATAGCTCGTCTTCGTCGACACCGTCGTCGACGTCGTCGCGTCGTATTTCTGCTACTGACTTTTGTACATGAGCGTGACGATTGCGATTCATGAATCGATAAAACCGCATTTCAAGCGTATGCGTGTATTTTTATAAATACACATACATACATCGAATACTTGTTAAGAATTTAATTGCAAAGTGAATTGAATTATAAAAATATCGATCGTAATGATCATTTATTTTTTCGACCGATTATTTTCTTATTATATATCGCGACAGAATTTCTCAATAAAGTTTATACGGTATTTACTATTTATATAGATTTTTATGTAAGTAAGTAAGATTATGTACTTGTTCAACGGGATCTTAGACGCGAGACCCATCCCATCCAGTCGATAAATAAAAATAATTGCTCTCTCGATATGTGCTGCACCCTCCCAAGGGATTCTCCACTCAAGCTCAATTAAATCCTATTTTATGATAGAAATCGATTTTGACGTCAGTAACGGCCAGTTCTCTCTCTCTCGCTCTCCCTCTCTCTCTTGTGATTAAAGAAGTAACGAGGAATGCGAACAAACCGGAGGATCTCTTGAGCACGTTGAAAATGTTCGAGTTCAATTAACATTACATTTATTTATATACAAGTTTTTTTCCGTGCGTATGGAACGTTCCAAGTTGAATTGACATATTATTAGTGTGCAGTATTATTTAATAGGACACGAATCATCAAAAATGATATTTTTTCAACAAAAACTTGAAGGTTATGCCTTTTTTAAAAAAGGGAATTCAAAGAAAATGTTTTCTAATTAAATTCATACATTTTTGAAGGAGTTAATGAAAAATGATAAATAAAAATGCGAATTACTTTAGACAAGGAATGTCCTATACATGGATAAGCGATGGTGGAGCGAGACCGTCGTGCGCCAGTCCCCTCCACCTAAAAAGGAGGGGATTCGTACGTTCGTTTCGACTCGTGGCTCCTTCGTTTCTCTTTCTTTCTTTTTTCCTGCTTTACGGTTCGTTTCCCTTCGTTGCTTTAATTGTTGAGAGGATGAAAAAAGGCTTCCAAAAAATCTCTGGACTCCACTTCATCAGTTCGTTCATTCAATCACAGTTAAATCGAGATAAATACGTTTTTCTGCTTGAAGATCTTGTAACCTCGTCTAACTTCAATCTTACTCAGTACTGAACAAAAAAATCCAGACGACAAAACTAGACGAGCAACTATACCAGTCACAGAACGTGCTTTAACCAGAATTCCGCACGAGAACGGACTCGTGACGTGTTTTCATCAACTACGGGTCACATCGGTTGCAAACACAAATATACAGGCTGTCTGCAAATTCGCACTTAACTTATGAAACATCGCAAAATTACGAGATTTTCAGTAAAAAAAGTACTTGACAATTTTTTAATGGTATACAAATATTTTCTATTCAATTTTTTTTTCAATCATGAAAATTCGTCCACTTTTTCTCCTATTCCTTTTTTTTCAACAATAAAGAACCTCTCGAACATTTTTCCATCCAATGCAATCATCTTCACGAAAAAGAAACCAGAGAAATCTCATTGAATACAATCGGAAGAAGACAGTAGAGGATTGATCAGTTCTGGTCCGAAGGAAATGACGGAAATTTATATCTCGGAATCGGAAATGGCACCAATGATAAAAATACAAATAAAAAATTCATATTAAAAAAACAAGGAAAACATGATTAGACTTTTCCGGTGAACGTTCCGTTGGTTCGGGTCCAGGATGATCATTGAAAGGGGAACACAGATTACATGCATTTATAGTCGAATGCTGGGCCACAGAGAAAACGCCGGAAATACTGCAAACCTCGGTTGTAGTGGGGGTGAAAGGTTTGGTTGGATTTTGAAAGGGGGTTGATGAAGAGCAAGAGACAGAAACAGAGAGAGAGAGAGAGAGAGAGAGACAGACAGAGAAAGAGAGAGAAATGTTTTGTTATCGTTGCTCCCAGAGCCATATAATCCAGAAATCAGATTAAATATCGGATATCCTGCATAGGGTCGTGCGTTCACATGTAAAAGCATTGCATTGGAGTTCTGGGTTGCAAGTGTATGGGGAACGTTCTAATATACAAGAGAAATATATCAAGTATAACTATATAGATGAGCACATGGGTTGGTGAACACAGGAAGCTCCAGTCATTACCTCGGTTGGGAGACCCCTCGGCGCATCCACCGCGACACACTCCGCGATACAACGTCATTCACAAACGATATGCATATATTCCATGTCTGTCGGTAGCTATGTGTCTCTCTCACTTCTCACGCATCGTAGAGTCTCCGGTGTAAATTACAACACGTTATATTTTCGGTAATTTAGTGTACACAGTAAAAAAATTCGAAATAATATTTTTTCTCGCTACAAAATAACAAAATTATATTTTATTCAATGCAATTAAGCCACATGATAAAAAATGCAAATTTTATAAACAATCGTATGAAGTTTCTGCACCTGATAAAATTGATATTTTCCATTAACATCGGAATCAGGAGAACTTAATAAAATTTCGAAATGGAAATAACGTCGATCGATAATTTATATTCCGATCAAGATATACACCAGGACGTAGAATTATTTTTATCAGTTGCCAATGTCAAACTTATAAACCAATGGAAAGAGTGGAAACGCGTTCACGTGAGGATTGTGAGACCGTCCTACATGTGAAGTCATAAACGAGACGACATAATTCTGCGTCTTATACACGATAAAATAAGCGATATATGAATATCAATAAATATACAAATATATGTGTTAATTTTGAAATGTAGGTCGCTGCCAAGCGGGTGGATATCGATTTTTCAATTTCATCTCTCGAGCTCAATGCCCATTAAGTGAGATATTATGATATTCGTACTTAGACCATTTCTTATTCACGTGTGTGTGGGTCTTTGTGTCTGTGTGTCGACTTGTGTGGGTGTATGTCGTTGGCGACAACGACAACGATCGTTTAACGGTTGCACGCTATCGCTTTCAGCCCTCGGGACTTATCTTAACAGTGGCGCTGCCGTTTATGGGTCTCTCGTGACGTGCAAATTACTATAAGCTCACGAATGCCATATACACATGAATATAAAGGCATGTAAATATACGTATATACGGCTGTAATAATGACTCCCCACTACGTGTCATTTGTATGGATTTCTGTCACACAAAACCGTCTCGCGAGAGTCCGCAGACTTGGACCAATCTCTTGGATGCTGTGTTCAATATGTTTTGCTCCATACACGCGCGCATTATCACACGACTTTCGCGATTCGAGATCACGCATTAATGCACGATCTCGTTTTACGAGATATCGCGTCAGGCTAAGATTATCTTTGCAGTCATATTTATATATTTATATATTTATTATTAATCTGCATATGTGACTGTTCGTGTGTACAAGCGAATCCGTTTGTATGTGAAACCTGTGAGCGTGTACGGCACTCCAGTAATTCAAGATAATGCTTCCAAACTGCCGTGGTACACAATCTCCCCTTCTACGTAAACGATACTTCGCTCCCTACGATTTTGCATGTGGACGTTCCGATGAGACACTAATTTTTGTGACTGTAGCTTGTTTTTTATTTCTTAATTCCCATGCAAACAGTAGCTGTTTGAATGTTTTATTTGAATTCGATAGCGGATCGAGTAAGTTGTTGCTCGAGAGTCACAAATGGAATTTTGGTTCCTTTGGTTTATTATTCAATGTTTTTGGTGCGAGGAAACAAATTTAAGGGGAAGTTTATTCGGCAAGAATTTTTAAATTTTACCAAACCATTATGCAGTAGTTTTGGTGTAAATTTTTTAAATGTATTTTACGAAAGGTGTAATAATTTTTGATGATACGTTGTACGGGTGTTCTAGAACGTAAAGAACCGACAAGTTTTATCGCTCGTAATTCCTGGCCCGATAGAATAAAACTCGTACAATATGGAGTCGAAAAAGCGATATTTTACACCACCACAGAAAAAAAACCGAGGAGAGAGAAAGAGGGAGAGGGAGAAGCTTCGAATTAATTACCAAACGTTAAAACCTCTGCAACTTCGTATATATATGTGTGTGCAAAGCCATGCGGTAGACGTCACGCCACGCGCTCTCATTAACAATACCACTACTTCTGTCCTCGACCCTCTTCCACACTTCGTGGCCTATCCTTGTGAATCGTGGCGTTAACATTTTCGCCCCTCTCTTTCTCTTGAGCAATCATCAGTCAAATATCGCGGTTTTCCTGTTTTAAGCTATTTCTTGGTTCCTCACTTCCTTTCCTCGCAGGAAAAAGGACGTGTCGTTTGAACGACGTTGCACTTCCATTCATTCGTCAACCTCTCACGGTTTTCAACTTACAGTCTCACTGGAATACTCATGCATTGACTTCTTCCGAGTTCTCAACAGGCTCCCACTATTTTTCAGGCTCTCAAAAACGCAGCCCGCACGATCAAATACTCATTTTTTTAGTCCTACACTCCTGACTCCATTTCCCGGATCTTTGAAAACCGCACTAATCGCTTTTTCACGACCGGAATTCGGAGAGTCGTCATTGACAGGTTACAAAGTACACGGCTTCCTTTTTTATTGAAAATTTTTCCTGTTCGACGAACAAGGTTCGATCGATCTATTTTTATTTTTCGGAATTTTGCACGTATGGATACGAAAAATGAGTAAAAAATGATTAAACTACTCGAATTTCTAGAAAATTTACGCAGTCATTAGAGAGTCAATGTTAGAAATTTGTTAATTCAATTGAAAGCTTGATTATACGCAAAATAATTGCATTCCTCAGGCAGATTCATGCACCTTGACGATTTAATAAAAATTAGATGTCGATTTGCATTCATTAAATTTGAAAAAAATGGTGTAGATTCGAATCATGGTGGTCTTTACATCAGAATTGGCGATTTTTCGTCTCAATGAAGCAATGAGATTCGGTCGTTATACAAGAATCAAGAGTGGCCACAAAAAATCGATGTTTGTCGGTGATGCCTATGGCGAATTGAGATACTGAAGATAGTTGACGACGATTAGAGCCTGGAGGAAGACCCTAATGTACCTCATATCGAATGGTCCCGTGTATATACGACGGTGTGGCTAATCTTAAATTGTGCGAAATTGTAATGCCCCAAGAGGATATGATGTGGGCATCGAAAGATTACGAAGAGAGAATTGGTGAGTGTGGTGAAATCATGACGATGTTTCATTCACGACTATATACCTATTTATACCCTTTGAAAACTGAAACACGTATACAGACAAATAAGGATGAAGCAAAAATCACAAAGGGTAGAAAAGTATCGAAACTTAAATGCTTGTATACCGCACACAGCGTTATTTTCATCGAGCAACAAAACGCTTCGATCGATCCTCTAATAATATCGATCGTGATCGTTGGTTGAAACGAGTAATCGTTGCTTATATGCGATTTCGGCCATGTCACGATCATAGCAATTACATTGAGCCAAAAAATGTTCAATGTAGAGCTCGCCTCACACGACGCTTACGAGTCTATCGTAACGAAGTTTCAAATTCATTTTGCCAAAGGCTTTCCTCCTAGAACTTTAATGAGTTATCAGAATGCAAAAAAAATAACATTAATTAATAATATTTCAAAGAGACGATTGCTTTGCAGCTTGAAAAACCTGATGCTATGGCAAAAAAGGATCAAATAATTTTCTGTTATCCTTTTATCGATTCGCAGCATCACTTGTTGCCTCGAGGCGCTTTTAACTACTCAGAAAACGTACGGAATGTCGATTCCCCTTGCCCCTACTCCAAGTATTCAAAAAGTGTACCACACATAAATGCCTGTCACGTATCCCGAGGGGAAGGATCTGTCTTTGATCAAAAGCAAACGAACGTGAGATCTCGTATTTTTGGGCAAATTGACCACGAAGAAGAGAATGAAAAAATAAAAGAAGAAGTGAAGTTGAGAGGATGAAATTCCTTGTAAATGCTCGATTTTATCGCTGCGATTAGCTTAGCCTGGGAATCTTTTTTTCCATTTATACTATGCGACACTTTACGATTACGTGGTAGAGCTCTAAATTCACTGGGATATCTGCGAAGAAGTTGAGCTAAATGTCGAGGAGAATTGGCCGAGACGAGAACGAGACGATATGGCAAAAAAGTTTATCTAAACGCTTCTCTTTTCGTGTGTATACACGCCGCAGCCACGAGGCGAGGACAGAAAAGTCATAAACCTTTCCAATTACACGTGGAAATGTTCCGAGATCTTGCCAGAAGCGATCTTTACAGACATAAGAAGAAATTCACAGATATCTCGAAAAGCTTTGCTGCTGTTCCTCGAAGGACTTCGCCACAGGACTTTTAGCAGCCACGTTCAAATCTCAGCTTTGTGTGCAAATAAAAATAAAAAAGACGAGCTTAGATAAAAGTTCTTTAACATCAAGGCAGATGACCGCTTCGTCGTAGTGTTTTTTTCTCAATGGGCAACGCGATTAAGACAGGGGCGAGGTCAAGATATAAAAAAAAACGATTTTTTACACTGAAATGATTGGGAAAAATGTTGGGCAACTCACAAACGTATTTTTCTCGATGTATTTTATTCTTTTTTTTTTATAATGCTACACATTGGACTTTAGTTCGTCCAGTTTTCGAATTATCACTAATGCTCACTACTTTGGATGTCATTGACGAATCAAATGAGATAAGAATTTGATTACTTTTTGATAAAAGTCTACTGGGTTATGAGAAATGATTGATGATCGAAAGATTAATGAATGATAAAATTTCATCATTTTTTTTTAAAGATTTGTACGCACGTCAATTAACAAATGAAAGTTTATATTGACAATTAAATATTTTATAAACTGTGTTAATCTTTTCTTAAAGTAATTACTACTTCATTATATTCAAGACAAGGAAGTAACAAGTGCCATTGGAAAGTTAAATAAAAGTTGATGATTTTGGTGGTCCTGGAATTTATCAGTGCAGCTGCCCGCCGCTCGAATCGGTATCTGATTTCTGCAACCGATTTTTTTTCTCTCCGTGTATCACAGATTGGAAGAATAAGACTCTTCTCGAACCTCGTGTCATCTTATTCCAATCTGGGAGTACATAAGATTCTCTCGTTAACGAATTGAAGGGGGATCGGTTTGGCTCGCGGCGAAGATCGCCTCATCGATTTTTCATCGTCATACAAGAGACTCCAAGACTTTCCTTGACGACGTTACAGTCCAATAGTAACGCGTGTACACACATCGACATTTAAACGAGGAAAGGCCACCGAGTGTGCCAAGTGAAAACGTGTATCGCAGCAATGCAACTTCTCTTAAGTTTAAGCAGGTGCAATGTGGACAGAGAGTGCAGGCGGACAAAGCGAAATCACGTTCGTCGATGAAAGCTGCCCTCGAGTAAGCCTCGATCTCACGAGAGAGAGACACAGGCAAGAGGCGGAGTTGCGAGTTTTCGTGAGTTCAATGATTCAAAAGTGGCACTCCTTCGATCAGCTTTTGCTGACCAACGAATCTTTGATCGTGAGAGTTCAGTTTCATCGAGATCGCATTTATTTCAAAATCATACACCTCAAGCGTTTCGCACGCTCTTGTGATATTTACTTGCAACAAAGTTCTTTACTTAAACATTTCAAATTCGTTCCCACAATTGAATGAACCTTCGACTTTGAACTCCAATACCGAGGAAACTAATGAATGGTTATCACGTTGTTGATGAGATCGAGACAAAATTGAGAAAATGTTTCTTAAATTTTCTAGAAATAAGAGTTTTGAACAAAACCGAAAAGTTACAATGACAAATTTCTTCTTCACGTATAAATAACCCCAAAAAAATGCTCCACCCGCAACCATAAATGTTTGTCACTCGATAAAAAGGAAGAAAATGAGGGAACAAAGTGTATTGAGTAAACGAGAAACTCGTTTTCTCGCTTTTCGATTGATCCTCCAAACTGAAAGCTTGACGTTACAAGAATACCCGGTCGATCTTTTCCTTTCTACAAATGTGTGCGTTTCTTTATTAAATACAGAACGAGGAAAAGTTTGCCTTACGTGGATAGGGAGGGCTGCTGGATCCGAGCATTCATGGAAACACGTCAGGAGCACGCCTGACGAGGGGGCGAATATACTCAAAGTATATTAGACACAAACGTCACGTAAAGCAAATATGAAAATAAAGGACTGATCAAACAACCCGCGAAACTCTCATCGTCGCACCTGTTATAATGAGACCAAGACCTCACGTACAACCACACCTTTTATTAACTACTTCAAGTCATTTTAGTATTTATACACGACTCCTCTGTCCCTTCAGTGAATTTGTTTAGTTATCTCGCAATCCTTTTGAAAACAATTCTATGTTTATTTTTAAATTCGAAAGAAATTTAATTTTAATACTAAAGTAAAATTGAATAAATAAGATAACGACATGATTTTGGAATTTGTTGTAAATTTGACATTTTTTTTCGTCGACATGCAATTTTTGAATGATTTTCTCAAAAACGCATTACATTGTGCGTTAATTCCACCAGACTCACAAATACAAGCCTCCCAAACGATTTTTATTCCTGTATAAAACTCTTTCCAAAGATATTCCTCGGATGGAGTCGGAAAAGGCTGGGGTTCGTTCCAAAGTGGCTAACGTAGTGCGGCTGAGATAAGGCTTTTGACCGGAGTAAATGCCGCGGACAGGTCGCCTTTGAGTTTCTCGTACGTTGGTATGGAATTTCGCGGGAACGTAGAATGCTCTTATCGGGACTGGATGCTGTACTCTCGGCATTGTTTGAGAGTACATGCGTGTGCTTGGACGATGGCGTAAGAGTTCGAAAGCTGTGCAGAGCATCCCAAGGCTTAAAAAAAGGCATTAAAAAAAGGAAAAAAAAAAAAACACTAAGAAAAAGAAAAACTAAGAGATACGGCAGGCAGACGGTGAGCGTGGAGTGTCGCCGGAGCCTGAATATCCTTTGGAATAAAAGGGACGACATTACACTTAAATGGGGAGAAAACATAAAAATAAACAAAGGACGTACCAAGGATTCTTTTTCTCTTTCGTTTTTTTCTTTTTTCTGTTTTTTTTTTTTCATGTATTATGTCTCCTCGTCCTAGCTGCTGTTTGGTATTCGGAAAGAAAATAAGGAGAAGAACACTTTACTCTAATCTCAAGGGAGGGTCCCGTTATCTAGGGTTGAACTTTATACACTCGTATCTAACCCGCCTGAGACAACATTTGAGGAATCTTAGAACGTTCACGTCTCATCGTAAGGCATTACTAGTCAGGTAGATATATAGATATATATTTATACATATTACTATGCCATACAGCACTAAGAGCGCGGTGTTCTTCGAGCACGTACGTCTGGGAAAGTCAAACATTCACGAAGAACCATGCGCTCACCACGTGTTGACTCGTGGCACACATTTAGCTCACAAGTTATATATCCAACCTTTGCCCACCTCTGCCCATTTCTTCTTCTTCTTCTTCTCCTTCTTTTTCTCCTTTCCCCCGCGTACACACCACAAGTCCCCGCGAACCAACGATAAACAACCTGTCGTGATAATAATAATACCTGGGATAACACACGTGCGTACAGAGCAAAAGAACCATATCAAAAAAAAAAGACTGAAGGATAGGGAGACAGAGAATAGATTATAAAAATGATGGAAATACGTATCAAGCTGTTGGAAAAGATCGAAACATTTTTCATCACTGTTTTTTCGTAACTTTTATTGTTCTTTATGATCTTCTTCCTTGCCAGAAACTTTGTTTCACCACGAACTTTGAAAATCACGACGATAAAGTATACACAATGTGGAATTATTTTTGATTTTTTGCTGATCGATAATTCTGAATATCTTTCATTCCTACGGTACGATATATAGATATACATACGAATGAGTTTATTCTTTGGAACAAATTTATCTTGGCGTTTCCCATGAGAGGCACGCGATCGCGCAATTTTTTTGTTCCCTCTATCTTACCAGGATCGTGGATTCTCTCGGGCTGGGTCTCTCACGAAGGGCCATCGATGTAAATAGGATAAATACGAGTCTGTGGGTGCGAGTGAAGGAAACTTTGCTCCCTTGTAGCAAAACGAGGAATCTCTTCCTCTTTGGTTTCTCTCATGGTGAATCCAACACAGAAACACATACACACGCGTGAGTTACACGTTTATAAAAAGCTACAGAGCAAAAAGGGCCCACGTAGGGGGCCTCGGGCCTGGCACGATGCACGTCTACCATTCAGAGCGGCGTGGGTGCACACGCAACCACACATAAGAGCTTATTTTCCTCTTTCGCAAAGCACACCGAGAGAAACCATGAATAACAAGAAAAAAAAGGGAAAATAAAACGTCCACACGAGAATTCGTACTTCGATATTCCCACAATTACGCAACCAGCAGCCACACCAACCTCACCCTGTGTTCCTCGAACTCATATTCGGTGAACGATAATCATGCTTCAACGTTATTCGCCCGAGGCATATCGCGTGGCTTTAACCAGAAATCGGTACACATCCAAAAGAGAAATGTAAAGAAATAAGAAAATCGACGATTTGGCCGATCGATGAGAAAAATCGTTCAGGAATTCCTGCTTCCAAATCTCCATTTTATTTATTCTTTTTTTTTACAACTATCAATTTCTCTGCACTTCACGAAAGTCCTCTCAGAACTCAGTGGATATCCGGAAGAATAAAAAGAACGAACGTATCGTCTGCCATACAACGTGGAAGAATTTTTAATCCAAATCAATGCAACAAAAGATTGAAGGTTTATGATAAAATATACGAGTGTGTCTTTTTATCAGAATTCAGGATTCTCAAGAAGAAAATTTGTGACGTGGAATATTGGATTTTGCAGATGCGAAGCTCGTGCAAGACGAAGCTGGCTTTTTTTTAATGCGAGTCAGATGTTCGCAATGTACAGGTGTAAATGTATTGTATACGTGTATCGTATTATGGTGAACAGAGGCAATGTTGAAGCGACCAGCATCAGCAGCAAACACGGAGGAGGATTACAAGCGCTTCTCGTCCGAGCGTAATGGCGACAAATATTAATTAGCCACAAGGCCTCGTATAAATTTGCCGTTGGGAGCCACTCGGTCCATCGGTTAAAGTGTTCATAAATAAGAGGGAAAGGTACGATTTCGCGATAACCACCACGGATAATTAAATTGCGGGGTAGTTAAGTGCCCGTGTGAATGCAACTTGAAGAATATTTATATATTTATATATATATACATATAAATTTATGGATACAGATATAAATATACTTACATATAAATTTATGAATAAAAGTACATGGTCATAATACTCGACTAAACTGTTTTGTGTAGGTTGCTGTCCACTGGTCTGCCTCTTGGCTCATTGTTTATATTTATTCATACATTATACCATTTATTCTTCTTCTTCGTCAATTTTCCCTTCTTTTATATTAATTGCTTTTCTCATTTCTTTGTAATTTGGTTATCTTCGTTGCATCTGTGGCGAATTACAATTTAAAATCAACGAGAAATCCTGTTGTGAGAGAATCGTTCTTGGGCGGTTCGTTTGAATATTATTATTTTTTTTTTCGTCCTCTCGGGATTCCAGAATCTTGAAAACTTGTTTTTATATTTATTTTCCAAGTCGCGCGTGCACCCTGTTCAATAATTGAACAAACGACATGTTAATCAGACGACTTTGATCAATTAAAAATAAAGTAGTCTCCGATTTCACAAAGTTTTTGGTATTACCGATTGAACTTGTGGATCGATATGGAAATCAAATCATTTTACGATCCAAATTTGTTAGTAAAATTGTAGTCTGCGTTATTTATTTTTTCGTGATTTTAATTCATAAATTTTGACAAGTGTCCGGGATATCCTGGAATGCAAATCTCGTGTGGGAAGCCGCCGACAAGCTTCGAAAGATACGAGCAAAATGGTATACGGAGGAGCCAGCGGAAATAGCTGGTGTCCAGTACCGACAAGGGAACTTTTAACGGCCACCTGTTTACTGATACGGAAATCAAAAGCGGATGTCTGTCGCGACCTAGAATGCATCGAGTTGGAACGCAACGACAGTTTTGAGATCGTGTGAAGAATGAAAAACTGAAGCTTTCCCATTGCTCCTTAATCCTGTAATTGAGGATAACCCTTGACTAGAAAATTCGGAAAACATTGCTTAAATCGATTCCACAAAAACCTGTTCATGGAGTCAATGCTGTACCGGAAGTTTCGATAAATTTTCGAACTTACAAAGTGACCGGAGTGAGGGGTTCATCCCTCACGCCCTTTCGTTGTCGTCACGCATTGTTTGCGACAACTTCCGAGAGCCGGAGCGCCGCACCCGGTTAAAACAGTACAGCAGGTTGAAGAATCAACGGATAAACACTTCCTCAACGAGAAAACAGGAACTTTGTACTCCTAATATCACGTATTCAATCCCTAATAGGGAAACATCTCTTCCGGTGGATCTTCCGGTGAGTGAGAAAGCTTAAAAGGGTCAACTGTTTTTTACCCTCATGCTCACTTCATTCAAAGACTTGAAACCTGCTTCGAAGTCATATTTATCGACGAGTTATTGGAGAAATCGTTGAAAATCGTTATCCAGGGTTTAGGAGTTGACGGTCTCGTCGTTAGAGTCAATAAATAAAACGAAATTCCGAAAAACTATGCTTGAATAAAATCTGCTAATTCCAGAACTCATAGTTCACTGGGAAACGCAGCTTATCGATGACGAACGACGAGAAAACCTGTTGAATAAAATTCCAGGAAGTGTGAACATTTATAAGAGCTTAAACAATCATTTTATCAGTTAATTCGGACTTAATCATCGGTTAGTCACCGGGTAGTTTATCGTCAGTAATACGAAACGTGCATCAAACTCGCGCAAGGTTAAATTACTATCGTTGTATGTATAAAAGCGATATATTGACAAAACGATAACGATCTCGTGCAATTTTTTGTTTCCAAGAAACGCAAACCTGATGTAGTTTGAAAAAGGGTTTAAAAAAAATGGTTTATCGTAAGATATCGATGCATCGACACAAAATTCGATGAGACATCCTTTGGATGTGATGACTGGTACACACGTTTATTAGTATTACGAGTGATCGATTGCGAATCGTAAGTCATGTCAGTCTCTTTATCCTGAACTTACCAGGCACACACTCGTGATAATCTACTTCGCGGTCTGGTGAATCGAACGAATGTCCGGTAAGAGGTAACAGAGAGGGACAGGGAGAGAGAGAGAGAGGGAGAGAGGAAAAAAAAGGAGGGACAGAGAAAGAAATATATTTGCGGCCGGTTCTCTTCGATACTCGAGTATTTGCGAGCACGCGCGCTCGCAAATGCGCCGATACGACGATCGAGCGTGCAAGCTCAATAAGTGTTTACGTGTCCTGAAGATAAATCGCTTACTTCGCGACGTGTGGGGCAAACCGATAATTCCGGACGATTGGGAGTGCCCTCTCAACGAATCAGAAGCACACCTGCGTCTCTTTGAATTTCTTTTACTCGCGATATATTTAAACGAGTGTATATTTCGAGAACGAGTTAAATAATGATCTTGAATTTAGTAAGAATTAGAGATGCGCGCTCTTGGCTGTGATATGAAAATTGATCGAAAGTCCAAGATTTTACGAACGTCATTAATAATCGGTTGGAATAACATTTACTTTTTTCTTCCTTTTTTTTCAATCACGAGACATCGATTTTTAAAACTTTACAAAATTTATCAATAACAGGCTTTATCGAACGGACCTGATATACTTTGATCGAAATGATCTCTCGGCTCGATCACCACAGTCGCGACTGACCAGACATTCCTAGGGGATTTATTGATGCGACAGATAAACCAACTCGACTTAAGTCAAGATTTAATGCCAGCAAAGAGCTTCGAGGTTATCTCGGTAAAGAACATACTCCAAAAGATATATATTCGTATAGAGCGTCCGTATAGGAAAGACATATCGAAAGGAGCGATTAGATTAAAGCGTGTGGTGTAAAAGTCAGCGCAGAAAAACGATCTCTCGAAGCTTCTCTCGGGGACATTGAGATCGAGCGATATCGAGCGAACATTTGCCACGTACTTTTCGTTAGCCCAGAAGAATTCCACAAAAAAAATCATCAAAGTCTTCTGAATTGAAAAAGTTTCCATAAACTATAGTTTCAAATTCTTTATTATTCAAAATGAATGGCTCAAAAATGTATCTTTAAAAAAGTGAGCTTCCATATTTTGTTAATTTGTTGGTTAAAGCGACGGAAAAAGATCACGTGAGAAAAGGATTTAAAAAAGTCGAAGATGTGGCGAGGGTCGGCGAAGGAAATACTCGGTAAAAAAATGCTACTTGCGTGGGTGCCACGCGGTCGTGATATCTCTCGAAACCTTTCGACCTCACTCCCTCGGAGAGGCGCGCTTCTCATTCGTTTCTTTGAGCCACGAGAAGAAAAAGTAAAAGAAGAAATAAATATAAAGAAAGAAAGAAAAAAAGAAAGAAAACAAGCGTTTAAACAGGGGCTTTCGAGCTCTTCTGCGTTGTCTGTTATCGGTTGCGTGCAGGGGGCATCAAAGCTATCCGTTCGTCGGGGTCAGTATGTGACCCAAGCAACGATCCTCGTATATATGTACTAAATTTATCCGTACGCGTGTATCGGAGCAATAACAAAGCGGTTTCAGTGATTGGCAACGAAAGTTTAAGCCAGAGGCGATACATTTTGTTCGCTGATGCTTTTTAATGTATCGCGTTCGCGGACAATCACTGCAATCATTTAAAATGCAATTTTTCTTCATATATGTCAATATTAATATAAATATGTATCGTGAATTCTCCAGAACTTTGCCAGACATAATATCGACTGATATTCGTATGCCTTTTCCACGCGATCACCGTTGTCGCAACGACATCGACCTCGAGAACGAAACACAGCGCACGTGCGCTTCCCAGATGATCGGCATTGTACGAAAATCTCTCTGAGACAGAATTGATCGCGAATATTTTTACTTTCTTCCACGCATCCAATGCATTCGAGACAACAGAAATTTATTGTAATGCAACCACTAAGGCAGTCGATATGTTTATCGTTTGTGCTACTGACCCCAATAAATTGGTGAAATTTCAGAGATTCGCGATAAAAAGTAGTCGATTATATTTTTCCATATTAGTTTATGATTTTTACAGTATTTTTTATTTTCGCGAGTTGGAAATAATGTTTCGATGCATTTTATTCTTTCTACTGGACTCTCGATGCAGATGAGGATGCATTTTGCATCACTGCAACGTCAAATCTAACGGATGAATCGTTTTTTTTTTTCGAATTGTTCCTTATTGCCAAAACTCAGTGGAAAAGGGTTTTGAGTTTTAGGTTTTCCATGGCCGAACACGCTCGCGACTGAAGCGAGTCGATCCGGCAAGCGGGCAATCTCAATGGTTTCGAGGAGAGTCTCGGTCTCTGGCCGGGATCGGCGTGGACGCCGGTCGAGAGATGGTCTCGGGGCTGGTCGCTTGGTTTGGCCCACTGGAGCGGACACCCGGAGGAAGCACGCCCGCCGGAACGTGGCACGCTTTGTGCCCTGTTACTATACGTATTTACTAACGATATATGTGTGTATAAATATATATCGTACTTGACCGTACACGTGCAACACTCCTGCTCATGAGGCCCAGCAACGACCATAGTATTATCCGATACAATGGTGTACAGGATGTCCTTAAAGTGGAGCTCGAGGTGTGTACGGTTTGGTTATGAATTTCTGAAGAGGAAAGTCTTTAGCGAAAATTCTCTCAGATTCGTCGTTGATGAATTATTTATTGATTAGTGACAGCCCAATTGGAAGCGCGACTAAGAAAGGTGTTGGCTCTTCTCCCACTCCACGTCCTCGCACTTCGCGGATGATTGGCTGTTTCCTCAAATCGATTATATCTCAACAACACTGGGTCAGAGAGAAAAACTCACAAGAACTTTTCTCTCCATAATTTCACGATCTGCCCTCTCGTCAGACTGAATTCGAAATTTGGGACACTCTGTATATTTAAGTAGCTCGTACAGTCGCAAGCTCGAGAAAATAATCGAGGAGAAGCGAAAGAGATGGACAGAGAGAGGGAGAGAGAGAAGGAGAGTCCGGTGAGAAGTGAAAAAAAAGAAGAAAATAGACGAGACCGAAAGGGAACTGCGCACCACTAGCCGGAACCGTCCATGACGCAGTCATCGCGACCATCTCTTGCGTCTATCGTATTTGCATACGTATATATACATTCATGTATAACGCGAACGTCAGTGCACGCCGCGAAAAACTCTTCCCTTTATACGCGACTTGTATATCCTATTCGCGTGATAAATATGTATGTGTGCGAAACTGTTGAGCACGTGGATACAGAGAACCTTCATTTTGACGGACGGAAGTACGTCGTCGCGGACCGTTTCTGCGTTGGTATCTATCAGCGGAGTCGAGCGGTGTGAATCCTCTGCCACGCGTGAGTTCCGAAACGTGTTGGTGACTGAAGGACACTGGAGTTGATATGTATATACATATAAATAAAAGTGTTTTTTTTTTCCTTTTTATCAGAACGTTATCGAGACTCGAGTGGTTTGGGTTCCTGCATTCAAGATAGTCCCAAAAATCAGCAAAAAGTTTTTTCAATCTTCACTGTTTACGTTTCGTGGTTGCATCAACGCAAACTGTTATGTAAAAAATATTTATCCGATAAATCAAAACGTTTCCTTTCTTTTGAACGTTTGATCGCGACGTTGTTGGACACATTTCAATTATTCTCCATACAATTTACTGCCGATATTTTTTGTTTGTTTGTATCACGCCCCACCTCGCTCCGCATTCGGACAATTTTTTTCGTCATTCACCCGCTCACTTAGTCGACTATTAGGCCAACTGGCCGAGCGTATCCGGTCGTCGCCCGGAAGGCGAACTTCCCTCGGGCAACGAGATATCTTTGGTGTATCGGCTTGACGAGAGGAAAAGGTCGCGGATGAGATTGTTTGGTACACAAAAAGTCGTATCGGCAATGCCTTTTTCATTCTTAGCGATCGATGCTGTTCGTTAACGTTCCATAGCTTATCTGAGGGCACACCTCGTGCACGATCTGTCGAACCGAATCATCGATCATTATTACGCGTATTTTACTCATGGGCACGTCGACGGTCAAGCTTCGTGGTGACGAGAAAAAAAACAAGGATAGAAACTAATCTCTAGAGGAGAATACTAAATAGATGACCCTCCTCTTTCTCTTTTTCTCTTTCTCTCTTTCTCTTCCTTCTTACAATACATTTTTGAAACTCCTAAATATATATTTACAGCTCACATGTCTGTTAATTGACTCCAGCCTTTGTGTCCAGCATTGAGGTCGTCCACCCACTTGCAATCATGAAAAATGAACAAACGACCACGGTATTATACTGACAAAATTTGATTCAAAAAATTTCCACAGATACGTAATTGCTGGCATGTTTTTTCAAGAAAAAGAAAAAGAAGTGCACAAAATTCTTGTTGCACTTGGGATGAAAGTTTTCGAGTACAATGTTCAACGTGTTAAATCGGTTTGAAATGTCCTTTAAAAATTCATAAATTTTCTTGAATTCTTGTAGACTTTGTTTCTAAGATTCCTTGAGTACAAACGTGATTATATTTTTTTATTTAAACTGTTGTATAGTTAAAATAATTGTAAAAAAAAATGGTGACGACGTTAGAACAAATAAATTGCTTATTTGTGAGTTTTTAATGGTTGTGAAGCACATGAAAAATTGGGAGCAAAGTGTTGCAGCCATATGCACTGACCGAGGGTTAATGAGCGAACCGAACGCGCATCGGACGTTTGGAGGGCACATTCGAAGCGTCACCGTGACACTAACCGGAACGCGATCTGCGTCCTGTAATTGCCAGAACTCCCAACTCCTTTGGTTCACTTTGCTTTAGCTACCAGCGCGCCTCAAGATATCCAAGTGTGTGCAACACCCTGAAGAATTGCAGCGAGCTGTGATATGATGGAACGCGTGTATACATGTGGGCGCAGCAAGAACGCCAGCGAGCCGATTACTGAGCCACGCCGTCAATTAACCCGAATGTTAACGGTCCGAGTCGACGACGTTCGCTACACGAAATAAAATTTCACCATAAATCATATTCATCCGATTGTTTTTCATCGATCTGAATCAAATTCATGAAATTATATTAAGAAAAAGTACGTCACGATTCATGAAATCGTTAATTCATACTTTTCCCTTCGAATTTATATTCATTCCGAAGATTTTCAAGAAAAAATCATCAAAAAAGTTAAGTTAAACAATTATGAAAAAAATTAAAAGTTAAAAAAATATTCAATAAATAAATATCGAATTCCAAACTTGTAAATAATTGGCTAAAACACATCGTCGGCTAAAAAACTTGCTGAAAAGTGTCTATTTTACTAAAATTTCATCGTTGCACGTTTTATCCATCGAGTTATGTTCTCTCTGAAATCTCATGAGGTCTAAATTTTCAAATGATTCATATTTCGACAAAGCAATCGGTACAGGATGAGGGGCTATAGAAAAAGTAGCTTGACACGAAGATCGGAGCAAAGATCAAGAAAGAATCTCGCCTACGCTTTGATTGCCTACCCAGAGAAAGAGAGAGAAAGAGAGAGAGAGAGAGAGAGAGAGAGAGAGAGAGAGAGAGAGAGAGACGCCCCCGTATAGTAGGCTATCTTCAGTATTTGTATTTTTATCGACAACCGAGACCTGCCCACCAAATAGACACATAAATATATACACTGTGTACACCTAGTCTGCCTCTTCACGTCAATAAGGAAGCTATTGATTTAAGATAAGAGTTACGATACTGTGGGCTTTTTACTAGTCTCCAAGAATTTAAGTTTCACAAGATTCATAATTCTAGGAGTAGCACCTAAATTTATAAATATGTGGATATAAAAAATCGTTATGTGAAGCCAGCTCGTATAATCGCGCAGATATTTATAAACACCCAACATTCTCATTTCACACGAAGCCACATCTTGTAAGATTCATATTTATCGTCCTGCTCAATTATTTAACGTCATAATGCAGATCTTAACACCTCATGCTCAGCGATATCTAAGGTTCTGACACAATCTTCAACCCTCCCCTTTCAGCTCAATCCTGGTTGTCTCGTGGAATTGAAACGTACGGAACATTAATTGCCATCCTGCATTAATCATGTGGTCGTATGTATATGTGCAGAATGGAAATGTAACTTTGATCAAGAGTGCATGGTGTTCGTTAAGGTCCAGGTATTAAGCGAGATCGATCACAAACCCGCCCGAATCGGACGGGAGTAATCAAGACGAGAGATCCTCTGGACCAACCGTATCTGAGATGAATTTGTAACGAGCTCCATCCAGACTCATCCGGATAATAACCTTTGCAAACCTTTGTTCCTGTCCACTTGGAAATTATATCACATACTTCATTGGAGTTAAGGGTATCAAAGAGTTTCTTTTTGTTCATACTTTGAGGTAGCGAACGAAATGAAGCTGAGAATGAGAGGGAAGAAGAAATGGTCAAAATTTGAATGAATTATTTTATCTATTCAAACACAAATCACTATCTTGTGTATTTTTACTTCATCGTCGTTTTGTACATCGTAATTAACGTTTTAGTGATTAATTTTAATGAAATAACACTCTAAAATTAAATAAAAATACAGTTTTTAGTTGTTTTATGGAGAAAAAAAACTGAAATTGTGTTTTTTCACATCATAAATATACAACGAAAGAATTAATGAGTAGTTTGGTCATGTCATTCACCAAAATCTCAGCAGTTATTCACTCCAACGTTGATTATTGTCATTAGAGAGTATCTCCGGAATATTCGATCTCGAGTCTAGAAGATCGACAAGAAACTTTTTATGCATCACGTGTCGTTCTCCGTTCGTTGGTCTTTTCCTCTTTTTCGTATTGCCATAGAAGCTGCCATTACGATGTTCGGTAATTTCTTGGACCATATTCTCAACCTTACTCTGGCTCCCGAAAAATAGTTTTTTTTTTTTGGTTCCATAGTTGGAGAATTCTCGCAGTAATTATGAGGATCGTGTATACTCTCAACGCAACTTGATTTTGATACAATTTTCAACGACTTAGACCACTTGGTTCGTTCCCTCGACTAGGGATTGAACCAGAAAAGAAATCCAACGGTAGCTCGCGTATTAAAGTGTGTGCGGGCGCTCAAAACAGATATATACATATATGTTGCTCTCTCTCTCTCTCTCTCTCTCTCTCTCTCTCTCTCTGTATTTCTATATATATATATATATTTAGTGGATGCTGTGCTCTCGCTGCTTATTATATCTCTCCCTACCGCCCAATCGCCCTGAGGCGACTCCCAGGGATTCCTCGCCAAGATATTCTACAACTCTTTCTTTTACTCCGGTCATCACTGGGGTTCTTGGGCTTCCGAAGAGATCGTGCGAACTGGACGACTGCACTTTTTATTCCTCGTATATACATACGTCGAGGAATAATAAAGGATCCGAATAATTATGGGTTTATGAAGAAAAAATAAATCATATATTAAAACGAATTCTCCCGTGGTTTTTACATCGAAATGTGTCTTCGTAATCAAACGTATTTGCCACAAGGTCATAATTTTAGTTTTTGCAGGATCCGCGTGTGCACGTGAAACAGAATTCTTTACAATTTTTTTCGATTTACAGCAACATTTGAATGTGTGTGTTTTTTTTTTCTTCTGGAACAAAATCAGGACTAGTTTTTGTCGAGACAGTGCGTGAGAAAGAGAATTTTCAAATGCCACATTTTTCTCGTCCATTAAAATCGTACCATCTCTGACAATATTTGCATTTATTTTTTAGGGAATTAAGAAAACTGCGATACTTTTCATGAAACCATTCCAAACTGAATCAACCAGAGATCTTATGACTTTAAACGCCCTCGTAGGGATTAATTTCAAACAGTATTGGCTCTCAATCTTCGGGTACAATCACTCCCTTGAGATTCACGGTGCACCGGGTTAAGCGGTCAGGGAACTCTTGCAAAACTCTCAACCGCAACCACCGTTTCCCACACCGGCCAACCTAAACGTATTAATTATATGAAATGCTTAGGGTTCAATTTTGTGGAACGATCGGCGAGCAAGCGTGTTCTTTGTTCTATATACAGAAATATCTATAGTCTATGTATTTAGAGCAGATATTTCGTGTAGTATACGTTAACACCGAACTACGACCAGCAATTTCCGAACAACGGCACATACGTGCTTTTGACGTATGGATATTTATTCGCACAATTACTCGATCGTTTGAGGCTAATATTACAATTTGTGCGGTCTTCCCACTGATCGAGTTTACTGAGAAATCAGCACGTTGAAATCGACGTTTTTCTAGCTCGTGTGATGAAAACGCGATTTACGTTCTTTTTTTCCGCAGTTTCGAAAAATAATAGTATTTTTAATAAACTTTAAGATGTACGGAGTTTTTTTTTTCGTCTTGAACAAAACATGATTCGTTGAAATCTTGAGAAATAAGTCTCTTTACGAATCTCTGAATGGGATTGAATTTTGTTGTCACCACGATCCGCAGGTTATTTTGCGGTTCGAGGAAATTCAGAAACGTTAGAACGAACGGGGTTGATATTGAAAAAAAGAGACCAGGAAGTCGAGAATCCCGCGAAAGTGGATTCTGCATGCCGATCACAGTTCTCACCGTCGTCGCTGTGAAACGAAAAGCGAGAGAGAGAGAAGGGGGAAGAAAAAAAAAGTGAAAAAGATGCAAATCTGCTTTTGGTGAGCGCGCGCGGTTGGAGAAACCGTTTTCTCGGTTGGAATCGTCATGGCTTGGGCGCTCGATACGCGCGCTCGTGCGTAAAAAGTCAGTGATGCGGTCACCGGCGTGGAATCTTTTGCTGCTCTCTCGAGCATTGGCGTTGACTGCATTCGAAAAAGAGCACGTAACAAGAGGCTATAGAAAGGGGAGAAGGGGAGAAAAAGAAAAGAGAAGGATAAGGAAAAGGAGGATGCAAAGAAAGGCGTGTGCGCCGGAAAAGGGTGGGAGTGTGTCAGTGTGAATAATAAAAATAAATTCACAAAAAAGGGGGGCAACAAGCCAGCGACAAGAGAGACACACTTAACAGCTCGCTGGTTCCTCGTTGGCAAAGCAAAAAAAAAAAAAGAAAAAATAACAAAAGTAACGATTGAAAAAACGTTGGCAAAAATTGGGAGCCTGGGGGTCGCGCGGTATCTCTTTGTCGCAAAACTCCGGACAAAGGAACATTTTGTCGCGCCTTCGACAGTTCGGAAGATCCGATTAAAATAAAATCTATCGACGTTCCCGCGTGCGTATTTCCGAGTCAAACTTTGCCGGCGAGCCGCGATAGAACTTCGACCACAAAGACCAAGCCGATACCGCAGGACCTTTCGGTCCAGCAGCATCCAACGACGTTATATATTTATACAGATATATCCATACGTTGGTGAACATAAGGTAGAAGAGAAATAAAACCACTTGTCTCTAATCGGCGACAATGGAAAGCTGTTAAGATCCTGACCAGCCGAAAGCTCTTCGATTTTCAAGAAAAGACAGAGAATTCTTTGACTCTCGTTCTTTTCTCACGATTCATAGCACGAGCAAAAAAAAACAACAGTTTTTTTCGTCCTCTTATTTTCTTTGCATTCTTCACGCCAGCCCCCTCCTCCTCCACCCAGTTTTCGAAGAGAATAGAAACTCGTTTATGGGGAATCGAGTAAAAATCATTTTAAAAAACGCACTTTTGCTCGGTGAATCGTAACTTTATACTTCGAACATTAATTCACATATTCACTATTGTGTACGTTCCTGGATTTCGTTCCACCGTCTACGTGACTCGACCGAATTGAATTCGGAACTGCTGGAATTCACTTTTTTGCTCATCCAATCCCTCGATTTCTCGTTCCAATCCCTCCTCGAAATCATTACGTGGTTTCATTAAAATTCACTTCAATTCTAAAAGGATTTTTCGATTTTCACTTAACCTCTCGAATTTGATGCAGTTACGGTTATTTTGCAGCAAAAAAAAACAAAGTTAAGTTAATCTCTGATTTCCTTAATTGAGAACATTGCAGAGTAGTTTTTAAAATCGTAATTTTTACTAACTTGAAATATCGTTTTAATTTATAAATAAATTTAAAAAAAACCAAAGTATGAATTTATGTAGACACTTTTTCGCAACACCATTTATTTCGGCGCAGTATCGATTGTCGAATTCGTTCCAGTCGAAAGTTCCGAGAAGTTGAAGGAGAGATGAGATCTTTGAAGAAAAAGAAAACAGCCTTGTTTCTCAGCCACCTGCACATTGTCTTAGATCGAAAGAAACTTTTGTACTTGGTCAAAGCCTACGATCTCTATTGTGTGTTTGCCATTGTTTTTATCTGTTGGTCGAGTCATAAATGTAAAGGCGGCTTTCGATCGTTTTGTAAAACACGAGTAAAACTACCCTCGTCTACAAGGCAATTCGTTTCACAACTCATCGCCTTGATTTTGCGATCACAGCCACGCGGCGAACGCATAAGAAGACTAAGAAGAATGAAAAACGTGAAAGCGTCTGCGAGAATAACTTGAACCTCTGGTCCGTGTCAGAATTCGTGCTAAGATTTTTTCCGCTTATTGTCTTACTTTTACGCTTCGATTTGATGAACTAACCGTGCCTGGGAAAAACTTTGTTTGACAGGAAAAACGCTCGACCAGCTGCTGTTGACTATTGTCTTACGCGTGCAATCGAACAATGCGATTAAATGAGAATTTTTAGAATCGCATTTCTCATTTCACAACTTTTCACAGGCCTTTTGGTCTATTGTGCAATGAGAACTTCACCAGAAAGCAGAAACAATAGTTTTTTTGTGATGAATCGTCGAGGTTTCGGTCAAAGTTTAGTTTCGATGTTCTTGAAATTGAAACTGTATAACTTTACAAAAATTGAATGTAACCAGAAATCGAGAGTATGAGACGATAAAGAATTTAAATTAATTTATACAAAGCAAAAAAGTAAAGCGATTACAAGAACCGATTTTTATAACATTAATAAACACTCAGCAAAGATTAAAAGTAAAAAATTTGCAAAGACACGTTCAAAAAATCGATGAATAAATCAAAACAAAAAATACTTTCTATTTTTTAAATATATTCCATGCGATCACTTTAAATGGAACGAAAGAAAAGGCCACATATATTATCACTGCGAAATGTGAATGCATCACGATAAAAAATGCAATGTAAAATAGCCTTTTAACTCGAATCCAAGTGATATTTATTTTGTAGAATACGGTTCATGGGTAGATGAATAAAAAGCCATAATCAATGAATGATTACACGGAGTTTCGTTCAAACGAGTTTAAGTCGAGTCTGGCAGACACTTGGTATAAATCGTTCTTGTTCGAGCTCAATTCATAACCGTTGCATCGCCGGAGCGAGCATTGGCTCATTAACGATATTAATCCGACTGGTCCGCATTGATAATTCGCCCATTCATCAGACCCATCTCGCGATCTTGAGGCTCTCAGTAGGCATTTTGCTCATTTCTTGCCACTTTGTAAAATGCCTTCATAAAATCGATTAAAGTGATGAACTGCCAAGTTCAGCAAGATCCAGACATAGCGAAAAATAACTAGAGAGACTGATGAAGAAAAAATATTGATGCGATATTAAGATTCAAATGAAAGCAGCTGCCCATGGTCTTAGGATAAAATGGTTCTGATTAGGAGACTATTCCAGTAAAAACATCCGAAACGCCTGAGTCAAACTTCCTTTTACTCGGAATACTTAAAAATAAGACACTATGGCGATCGTTGCGTTACATCTCGTACACGATTCCGTAAGAAAGGTCAAACATAATAAAAAGGATCAATGAAAAGATAAAAACGTCAATGTTCTACAAACTTGTAGTTCATTCTGTCCCCTGGTTCCATTTTGCCTCAGGGTCTCTTATAGAAATACGATTTACGATTATAAATAAAAAGTCGGGGGCGTTTAGTGACGCAGGTTGGTAGGAAAGAAATGTCCCCTCATGTCAGAAAGTAAGGATGGGACCGAATCCAACGGGGATAGACCCAAACGACACTAATTCCCATGGACAATGCATCAAACCAGGAATGAGACACGGTTGAGGTTGCGCGGGCCGAATGCCTCATCAAGGGACTATGCGATAATGAGGTAGGCCCCCATCAGACTGATGGAGCTCCCGCAATCTCGCCATGAAAGATTCGTGGCTTTATTCTTTCTCTTCTTCTCACTCTGGATCTTCGTATTATATGGACTCTTTCCATCTTTCTCGTCTAGTTTATCTCTCATATAAACCAACTCCATCAAGGAGCGCATGAATAAAAGAACACTGGCGTTAATTCATTCGAGATATTCGACTCCGGGGCTCATCGCTTATGGAATATGTGTTGCAGAGATTCCCAACAGAGACTATCATCCGTTTAGAAACTTGTTCAAAGATTTTTTTCCTCCATGTGTGTGTTGTTGTGCTTTTTGGTTCCTTATAATTATGTTTTTCCATGGAGAATCAATCAATAGAGCATTGGATGGAGCTGGTAAAGAAAAAGAACATGATTTCTAGGCTCATTGAAGAATCTTTGCTTCATGGTCGTGAAATTTGAGGTTTTTTTGATATACTTCGATAAATGTGTCTAGATCTATAGAAATCCATACGTCACAAACTCATTCGCTCCGGTTTCCAAGGATTCTGCGGCATTACCAACCCGCCATGTCCATCGGCAGGTGAGTCACAGGTGACCATCGAAGATATCCGACATCTTTGGAATCACGCTTTTGCGGATGGCTCGAAAGAGCAAGAGAGAAAGAGAGCTTTCTTATTCGATCTGAGCGCGGACAACCGCGTGCGCACTGACCGGGGCTGGCACCACGGGGGGTTCAACGCGGGCACCCCATCGAGAGGACTCCACGCTAAATCATTTCGATTATATCCAGAGAGGAAGGGAGAGAGGGAGAAAGAGCCACGGGGCGATTAAAACCTTTGGGTAATTATGGCAAAAGGGCCAAGAGGAATATATATTTTTCGACATAACCGCGACATAACGCGTGAAGATTTTTTCAGCGCAAATTTTTCATGCCAAGATATTCGATCTATAAATTTATCTAACGTCGTTCCCGGTGGTCCGGAGGTTCCAAAATTCAGAAAATGCTTCAGATCGTTGCTGTGAACTTCACGTTTTTACATAAACGTCAACACTTCGTTTTTTCGTTGGTCGACTAAAAGTCTGAGTTTTAAGATCATCGTTGTTTTTATGAGTTAAACTGTCACTTAAAAAAAACTTGTTCAGCGGTAAATGGACCCTAAAAGAGGTCCATTTTGAAGGAGGGGAGCAACTCGACTCTTTTTATTTTCTTTACAGGTATGTTTATACATATATATATATCACGTCACCCTTATTTTCAAAGGATTATTTTTCTCGCTCGATGTGGTTAACTCGTTCTCTTCTCGATGCTGTTTGGTGTGGTCCCCGGGGGCGCAGTAAGACTTTGGTTCCTGCTCACAGTGTGGCTTTTTCGCTGCCAGAAAGGCGTGCCTAAACAATGAAGTTTATGGCTAGGGCCCCGCGGGAGCGACTCGGCCATTAAAACAATCGACAGTCGTGCTCTTCTCTCTTTCTCTCTTTGCATTTTTGAGACAGAGCTTATACGTGCGTACATATAAATACACAAAATCACATTTACATAGATGCGGTGTATGTGTGGCGTGAACTACGGTATGAGGGATGCAAATGGAGGCGCGAGAGCACAATGGCGTTCCACAAACCGTCCAAGCCAGTAAATACCAGTATAATTGCCAGGCTCAAAATTTAAGGCGCTTTTAGTCCCTCCGGTTTGCTTTTCAAGATGAAAAAAGGGGCCCACTGTTTTATCCCGGATGTCTGCGAATGCAAATTTTCGAGTCAGCCCAAGCGTGTGTCCTTTTACTGAATCAGCAATGTCTTTGCGCTTTAATCTTTTCGACTGCTCGAGTTCTAGAATTAACGAGATGCAAATGACGTACTCGATTCTAACCTTTATTTCTCTTTCTTTCCCTTATCCCTTTCACGATTCTCTGAAAATCAAATTAGTAGCCATTTGCGTAGCTCTGCTTGCAGCATTTTTTCAGATCCTTATCCTGGCACCCTAGGAAACATCTTCCTGAGCATCTTCTTCCCAAGCATGGTCCATCTTCAGACCCTGCGTACAAAACACCCTAATAGTGATTCATTGCAAGCAACACGGCTTCGATCGACGGGGAGGTGTCTAAATCCTTTAGAGTTGAGTGAGAGAAGAAACAGGTTGCGATTTCTTATTCAATACAACGGCAGAAAGAACCCTCACGGGAAAAGAAAGGTGCTATAACGAGGGAAAAAACGTGGCAGTCGGTGGTGCAATAAAATCTTGAAACCTATGCCAATTATTGCATTTAAACTTTATCCCTTATTCTATAAAATGTGTCTCACCCTCCTGAATGAAATCTTTTACCACCTCTGCTCCAAATCATTAAACGAACCTTTGAATATATTTTTTACGAGTCCTATAACCGCACCAACCGGATCAAAAGTTTTACAACTCTTCTCACTAACAACAAAATGTTTCACGCTCTCACTTCGTCGCATCAGAAACGGTTAATCTAAATAATTTTCCAAATGGAATTTTTATTCGAAATTGCAAACGAGATACGGATCGTTGGACACTTTTTTCAGAGCTACCTCAACGCTCAGCGCCGGCGTCTCGATCATCGTCACAACCACGTGTACCTGGTACAGTTGAGTGAAACTTTTGCTTACTCAAGATTTAATTTTAGATTAAGATGCGGTGACTTGTTCACTTTCGTGCTCCGTATTATGCGCCCAGGCGGTTCCGTCATCGTGGACTTGACTGCTTCTCCTCCTTCCTCTTTTATTATTGTTTTTTACTCTTTCCTAATACGTAAAAGACGATCTCGTTTGGATGCTGCGAAGAATTTCAAATCCCGGTCGAATAAGCACAGTAATTTTTTTTTCTATTCAAAAGTTTGTTCAAACAAATTTTTTTTCTAATTTAGACAAATTAACACTTGACCAGTAGTCCGTCAAGCCTCAGGTACCTGGACCAAAAGCTAAAGAAAGACAGCGAGAACGGTAACAAGACCCCACCACTTACTTTATCTCCCTCTTCCTCTTCCTTTTTTCCCAAAGAGCATGGGACTTCCAAATGGGCAATTCGTGTTTGCAGATTGTCTCTATCTTCCAGACACCCTGTAGTGTACGAGTGCAACCCATTGTCATAGATTATCGTTTCCTGTTTCCGTACATAGAAACGAATTTCCTACTGCTCAGCAGAGTAAGAGAAAAGAAAAATACGAACAGAAAGTACTCCATCGCGTCAATCAATGGCATTTGATTAATTTTATATCAACGGATTTTGTATTGATGACGACGTACTTCATCCTGAGGTTTTTCATATAACATCAATTTTGAAAAATGTGTGCTTTCCGGCTGATCTTGATCTTTTAACTGACAAGACTTTTAAGCAGACTCTAAATCTGGCGCCTCTTGTATTTCCGGTCTCTCGATTACTCTACGCTTTCTCGCCGACCGACGACGCATCAGTAAATCCCTAAGGGTCGGTGCAGGTCCGAGGTGTCTGGCTGATTAGGCTCCTTCTCTCCCTATCAGTCGGATGGTCCATTTCCTTAACATTTAGCTATTACGAAAGAACTTCAGGACGTCATTTACTGGCTGGAAGTTTTAGAAAGTCTGGAGAAACACCAGAGAATGTTGGCTCATAGCAACCAGAGAAACAGTTCTTGAGGGAGAAGAAGAATTTGATGACTTCGAAATCGGATCATGAATGGAGTCGTCGATAACGTGGCTCGTGGCGTCATGGGGTCGTTAAAGCAGTGAAGACGGCGTCGTTCCTATTATTGAAATCTAAACCTGAAGACTCCACAAAATTTTGCTGGCCCCTGATATGAATTCAAGTAAAATGAACTTCTTTCATAAAACCTTTGGTTTTCCCTCGAATACTTTAGATTTATGAACACTGTTACGATACAATCATCGCCTTAGAAAAAAAAACGCTTTCTTCGGTCAGCCGCGAATGAGTTTAAAGCGCGACAAAATTCGAATGACTCACGTAGTTCTGAAAAATCACAAAGAGCATAAAGCACGGACAGGATTGGTGGCAATTTCTCGTTAGCGACTATGACGAAGCAAGTTAAACAGACATATTTTTCTATACAACAAAAGCAGTCTAAAAATTCTTGTGTGTGTATGTTTGCCCTCTTGACCGTTGTGTTTCTTAGAGCATGCATAAATAACATTAAAAAAAGCTAAAAACGAAAATAAAAATGGCTGAAAAGTTGGAAGAAGAACGGTTGAGGAAACGCGATTCTTGTGGGGAGGCCCGAAAAATTTAGTCCTCGAGTTCTCGAGTTCCCTTTTTTGTTTAGGCTAAATCCCTTGGGGATTAATGAACTCGAAAGAAGTCGCGCATAAGTGTAGCTCTCATAACTACACATATATTTTAAGAAAGATTACTAAGCCCCCGAAATATGGCCCGTGAAATATTTCTAAACACGGCACGGGGCAAAGCTGGTCGTCCGGTAAATCGCTATTTCTCTCTCTTCCTCTCTTGCTAAATTCTCTCTACGAGGCTTTACGAAACATCAGAGTTAAAGCCAAAGCACGCGTATAATAATAGCTAATAAAGTGGACGCGCGAGCCCAGGCTTTTGTATATGCCTGTGGCAGAGAGCAGGTGGCTTCTCTCTGTTAATTTGCGCTTTATATATACCGAGCACACACTGCGTTTATCGCACCGGTGGACCACGAAAAATCACCTCAGGCACTGATACACGTACGAGAGTGTACGACATTATGGGATTTAATACCAAAATGTACATCGCGAATCGTTCATCTGTGCAAATCGATTCAACATAAATTTTTTTTTTTAATCAATTCAATTTTCAATGAATATTAATTGTTCAATGTATTCAAACATTTGATGCTGCAAAATGAAAGTGTCAGAGAAAATATGCTCCGAGAACAATTCAATTTTCTTGAATCATCGCGCATTCGTCGATGAATGACAAAGCAGCAGATTTTGAATAAAAAATGATAATAAATGTTCGGATGGCCGAAGAAAAATAAAAAGTGGACATGCATAGATCCGAGTAATCGAAAATTGGAAGCTGCAAAGTTGGCCGAATGTCTGGAGAGACTGGATTTTTCGTTCCGCACAACCGGTGATTCGTGACAGCAGACGAAGAGTTGCTTGAGATCGAACTAGATGTTGGTTGCCGCGACAGAAATGATTGTTCAGATAAGTGGGAAGGGGGGATATATGTGGGGATAAAAAAGTATGACAGTTGAGGGTAGTAATCGGGAGTAAAAGGCAAGAGTATTGAAAGGGAAGAGAAAAGGGGATTGAGAGGATGTAAAAAAGTGTTGGCGAGTGGAAGGCGATGGGTCGTGCAGAAAGCGAAAAGCAGGCTGGTGTGTGGATCGTTCGCCCACGCGTCCAGACAGAATAAAACTACGCGGGGACGATCGTAAGTACTGAGGAAGTACTGAAGAGCGAGGGTGGAGGCAAGAGGAGGATGAAGCGTGCCCAGTGGTACAGTCACTCTTTCTCATTCTCCACATCTTCTTCTTCTTCCTCTTCTTCTCCTTAACCCTGTCCACCGCCTACTTTTCTCGAAGAGGAGCAGTTCGTCGCGTTGAGAATCCCGATAGCCCTGGAGCGCCACAACACACAGATAAAAAGAGAAAGACGAGTTAAAATAAGAGAGAAGTTGGAGGCTTACGATGAGTATAACCAGAGCACTACGTAACGCCGATTTTATACACGTACACAAACGTATATACACGTCACGTATATGTACACTTTGGTCCAGTTGTAACGCTAATGCCCTCGTGCATTCTGTGTGGGCGTGTCCCGATGTAAGGAACCAAGAGAGAAAGAGAGGGTTGGATAAATATATGTATAAACATATATATGTATATGTATGTAGAGAAGAAGCGCGTGCACGGTCATTACTTTGCGGGATTTGCAATTGGTCGTAAATGCCCCGAGGTCCTGGCCTCGCGTGCGACGATGGTACGTGTCTCTGGTTCTTTTTTCTCTCTCCTCTTCGTCTTTTTTCGTTTATTTTTCATATTATTTTGTTTTTTTCCCCTGTTTCTGTTCTTTGATTCCCTCACACACCCCAGATCCATAGTTTAGTATTATGTGTATCTGTACTTTTGAGCGCAGGCGAGCAAGCTTTTTCCATCGATACATATATTTATATACATGCTGATGTATTCATCGATATTACTATATATTGTTGCGCGACCTAAACTCTCGAAGGAACGAGACGTGTACCTGTGCGGATCATTCGAACCAGGAGGGATCGCGTCGCGTGACTCAACGTTTCGTTTCACACGTCCCTTTTGTTCCATGGATTATTTCATGTTCCTTTTATTTTTACTTTCTTTTTATTTTCTCTATCCAGCCAATACTTATCAACGATCCTCACTCAGAGAACCCTCGACCCATGAACAGGGGTCAGGAATAATCTCGCGAGAGAAGCTTCTCCCTTCATGAGTCACGATGTTTTATTTATTCGTTGGTTAACGTAGAAATGAATGACAAAGTTGGTCTCATTGGTGACGGATGTTCGGGCCATTCTGAATCAATCAATCAACTCTTCTGTTTTTCGACTGACGATTTCATTCCAGTCTCCAATGACACAGCCTCTAAAGCTGGATGAACTCATTGCTTCGAAAACTGGAACTCACTCCATCCACTTGTCAGTCTTTGCTCTAATCTCGCGAGAGACACGTTCCTTAATGGCCTGCAGTGGGTTAACTTCGTTAAATAATCCTGAGACATCGTGACACCTGGCGTTTTAAGGCGCCACCAGAATTTCTCGTGCGACAGATTCATTGTCGTCCAAAACTTAGTTTCGTGGAGCTTACGATCATCTTGAAAACTTTATTGCTTGATGATGATAGGGGAAACAAGCAAAACCGGGCTGTAATATTTTGAACAAGGTTCTCCCTCACACTCTCTCACTCTCTTTCTCTCTCTCTCTCTATCTCCCTATTTATTCCTTTCGACACGATTAATTTTCCTCGGAGCCTTTACAAAGGGCTCGTAAATGTATTCTCGTTGGTCAAGAAAATACATCGATGTATACGATGCAGGTTTTTATAAATACATATATACACCGTGTTTAGTACATACACATTTATATACATGTTTCGCCTCGTCCTCGAGAAGTATATGGACACCAGGCATCGCTTTCGCTGATGTATCCTCCATCCAAGTCGAAACAACATCCCGACTATCGCGCCTTGTAACCCTTTATCCCTCCGGTCACGTGTGCCGCGTTCCTTTCAAGGCACTGGGTTTATATGCCGCGGTATATACAACACAACAGAGAATATACCCGCTGATTTTTAATCGTTAAACCTCCGTAACGTAATAACCGTTAATAACCACCAGCAAGTGCCGCTAAGTATCTTGATTCGCGTGGGCGCTTGAGCCCTGCTCTCAGGAAACTTAAGACCACTACCTTCACGACAGGTTGGTGTATTTCTAACTAAAGAGAATGCCGGTACTTGTGAGTCTGTCATTTTTGAGCCACAGCCCTTTGAACTCGAGTTTCAGGAAAAACAAAACGAATAAACAATTTTTTCATTGTGTCTCATGACATTTTATCGAAATGGAGAACCTTCCAGACAAAATTTCCTTCTTTTTGTCTAGTTTTTTTTTTTCCAGTATTGATGAGCTGTCAAAAAAAAATGAATTTAGCGAGACTACGATTTTAAGCTCCTACCTTTGGGTTTCCCAGGATCCAAAAGAAAGTCTCACTCGTAGTTTCTCATCGTTCCTGCTTTTTATGGCGTTTTTGAAGCACGACGGGATCCTTCAGACTATAAATTTATCCTATTAATATTTCAATATCCGGTGGAATTAAGTCCATAGCTTGATAGGACCACATATAACCCATTGAAAGGGTGCTGTGTAAAAAAACTTCATGAATACACTTAATGTGTGTATGTTTTCAAAGTATACGGTTGCGTTATTACGACGAATAATCTGATGCATCTACATCGACACTTCTACGACTTTATTGCGTCTTTCTTTGGGTACATAAATATTTATATATAGATATCGAAAAGGGTACTTTCGTAAGTGTCGAAGCTGGTTCATTCCATCCCGAGGTGTTGACACTCTATATTGTAATAAGACGATCATAAAGGTGCTGTGAAAAGCCTTCAATACCTCGAAAGCTTTATTGCGATTATGTGGCGTTTTTGTTTTCTTTTTCTCTCGCCCTCTTTCTCTCTTTTCTTTCATTTTGGAAGCCTTCGATACGTCGAGAGCTTTACTGAGATTATGTGGCGATTTTTTTTCTCTTTCGTCTCTCCCTTCCATTTGACAATAAATAAAGAGGTTTGTCTTTTTATCACATTATTTCTTCGTCTGCTTTTATGATCGCATGCTGTGCACCGTACGGTCTTTCTTTATTCAATCCTTGGTGCAAATATACATATAAAGGATATCTGAATACGGTCGCGAAACAGAACGTAAGAAAACTTGAATTTAACGTCTGTATTCAATCGACAATGTCGCCTGACACTGCATACGACTTCTATCTCGTATGGCTTCATAATACCATGTGTTTAATATGTCGAGGAGAAATTTCACGAAAAATTACCGATTTTATTGCGGTTAAACCGGCACGTTTGATAATTCCTTATCAAAATGATATTTTTCACTTCTACCGGACCTTAAGTGCTCGCGAGTCTTGAATTGCAGCCTTCCACGAATGTTTTCGTGTATTGGTAGCTTTTTTATCGTAATTCGTTTCATTATGTCTGTTTGTTATTCAATTCCTTTTTTCTCGAGATCTCAATTTTTATCGGACCTCAAAACGGGAAATATCCAGCCCAAGTCCCAGATTTCGTTGAGAACAATTATTCGATGTTAATTCGAGTAAAACTCTCGAGAAATTACGAAAAAGGAAAATTTCGAAGTAGCTCAAACGAGAGTATGCTCCAGGAAACGAACCAACAATCCTTTTGAAAAACGATCACGGCAATGATTGAAGCAACTGTTCGTTTCTGTCTCCAAAAAGCTTTCTCTTCATTTTTAATCTTAGCTTCCCCGTAAATCACAATCTTGTGAAGTACGCAGACTCGAAGTCTCGGGGCAACGACGAAGACGAAGCTCTCTCCAGGAATGGGCAGGTGCTCGCGACTCGCACCCACTGTCACGCTCGGTGCACCCGTGCCCGCAAAACTCTTCTTCCTGTTCACTTTCTTGTCCGTATCTTTCCTTCTCCCTTATACTCTCTTTCTCTTCCCTTTTTCTCTTTTACCGTACATGCTTCATTCTCTTCTTTCCCTTTCCATCACGTCAGTCGTGTACAACCATCTTTCGTTTCTCTTTCGCCCCAACTTCTTTCCTTTTTCTCCCCTTCGTTTAAGTGCTTTTTTATGCGGTTTCACCGTTTCGCTTTCGACCTACCCGTCACTCTTTCTTCTCTCTCTCTCTCTCTCTCTCTCTTTCTCTCCTTCTTCGTCCCTTTTCAACGTACTCACCTCTCGAAGTCCTCGGTCCGGCTCACGCGAATTTTAGGCTCTCTCGCAATACGGCGTAATTACCGCGTCCTGTGGTTTGCTGGTGGTTTGCCGAAGTGGTAGCTCGCCCTCATCCGCGACTACAGGTGGTCTTTCTCGCGTCCATGACTTGAGAGTCCTTCACATATTCTCCAGCACACGTCTATAGATATATTTACAAGGGACCCATAAGGAATCTTCCCTATTTTATCTCAGAGAATGAGAGCAAGAAGAATCCGCAACATCATACATGTGCAAGGCTCGAGAAATGCATTTTTTTATGGAATAACACGGCGGCGCAACTTCCTGGAGGATATGGACCTTTTACAACAAAAAATGCATAACTTTTGTATTAGTTTTCGGCTGAGTTGTAGAAATCATAAGAATCATCACATCCCAAAAGATTGGGACCAAATTAACACCAATTTCTGGTCTTCGTACTTCGCAAGTCGAGTAGCAATGAAGCTCAGTTTCGAAAGTCTCTCGAATCGAGTCACCGATCGAAAGGAAAGAGAAAACAAAAGAGAAACACAGGAACATAAGAACAAGTCTCCATTACAAGGAGAAGCAACTAGAAGCTTAAGGCAGTAGAATAAAAAGAGAAGAAATGTGTTCTGAGGGTAGAAGAGGAATTTTGTTGATTGCGAATGAGCGCGTAACCGGAGACGCGGCCGCGAGGAAACTCGGCAACTTGGCTTGACGTTTTATCAGCCCACGGAAGGGGAAATATGGACGTGAGACGATACAACGCAGCCGAAGTTACCAGCACAACGAGTCAAGATTCTAAAGAGCAAGTTTGCGTGTAATCGGAGATTCCGCGATTTGTGCTTACATACCATTGAGAAAATAAAAATGAATTTAAAAATATAAACAATTATGTGTATAAATACGAATATAAGTAGAACTGGTTTTGACGCAAGAAAAAAAAAAGAGAGAGCATTCTACAAGGTTTCGTGACCAATTCAACGAGACGGAGATCGACGATCGATTAACGAAAATTTGACAGGTTGTAATCATCCTGAAAGAACCTCTCGAGAGCCTCCATTCGCGTGCTTCAAATAATATCGCATCTTCTCTTCGTCCCATCTTTCAAAACACGCAGGAGTTACGATATTATGTAGGTCAGTAGTTTCCGACGAGACAATTGATCGCTCCAATCAAACCACACCGCACAGACACTGCCAATTATTTAATTAATTACAAAACAGTTTTATTGAAATACTGAGGACACATTCGAGGCATTATTACGGAACTTCGTGGAGAAATTTCCAAAGAATACATTTTCCCGTACTCGAGACATTGACAATTTGTGGGATTTATTTGCAGGTGGTGAAGTTCGAGGGCGCGAGAAAATGCGTTTTAAAATGGCGGCCGCCCAGTTTTGCTCCATTAGTATTTTAACGACCGCAAGTTTTTTATATTTTTTTTAAATTCTCATCTTAAGGGCATGGAGAGAACGATTTCACTGCGGTCAGGAATTGTGGGGCTCTTTGCACAGGGTAGTGCGCGTGGCTGGTGTGAGCAAAAAAATCGAAAGGTAAAATGGACGAAAAGACCTTCAATTTCATCTGACCGAAGAAATATCTGATCCACCCTCTCTCGACAACCACACACACGAGTTTTATGACGATCGATGAGAGGCAAAGCTGAGAGATACATAAATTCTTATACATCTGTGTATATAAATATTCACACATCGCGAACCAAATCGCATCTCCAAAGCCCTAGAAGGGTTTTTATTCAAACTGGCACGTATTCATACGCCATACACCACGTAATATGACCGCTTATTCTTCCTGTATAAATCTGACAAGAGTGAACCAAAACGATAAAAAACTGAAAACAACGCAAGAAAAGTAAAAAAAATGGTACGAATAAAAAAAAAAAAAAATACATGGGAGCATCTCGCGGGGCACAAATATCGCGTAATACCATAGAAACTTGTATATATTTACACATCAAAAGTATACGAAAGAATGCAAGTTGTATCTACACACATGTATGTATAGGACGACCATAAATTATTTTTCTCGTGTTCACATAATATCCACACACTTTAGCCAGATATATATTTACATATATGCACGTATTTATATAAATATATTTATATATATATCTGCGATATATGTATATATTTATAAGTGTGGAACAGAACAACATGTGCTTTATATTGCTTCAGACGACTTTCACGTTCACGCGCGTGGTTCTATAAACGTGAGCTCGGGATCGCCTCGCCCGCGAGCGTTTTCGCCGCGTTCACTCGCGATGTATAAAATTCTCGACATGATAATTTCGAGATTTATGCTCCACGCGGAGGGCCTCACCGTGAGAGAGATCGCAAGTACACACGCAGGCACGACGGAGAGAGAGAGAGAAAGAGAGAGAGAGAGAGAGAGAGGAATAATTTTTCTACGCGAATTGTAAAGACGGTTATTTTTCACCCTCGACGAAATTTCTCATCTAATTCCGCGGCTAAAATACACGGGAAAAAAATCACGTAGTTTTTCAACAATGATTTTTTATCCCGATAAAAGAACATTTTTCATTGACTGATTAAGAATTTTTTGGATCAATTTCATCCTCAGGTTTTATATCGACTTGTAAATTTGATCAAAAAAGAGAATAATTCAGAAATTTGTGTATTTTATGCATTTTTTTCCATTGTTTATTTTCTTCTTGTAGTTTTTTTTTATTTTACTGTCAACGAACTCAACTACTTCTCATGATGAAAAATTTCTAACCAATTGCTCTTTCTCTGGTTCGTTTACTTACAATTCGCCACTGCTATAGAATCCGGGAATTTATCGTTGCCGATAATATTTACGGTCTGTACGATATTAATATTCGGCGAGGGTTTTATTTAACATCCTCACCGCTTCCTTATGCTCGCGCCGCAATGTCCATACTCTCTCCAAGCTATGCAGATACATAAATATATATATATTTATATAGTGGCTCGATGGTAGGTCAGAGGTTAATGAAACCTCGCGAAAAAATGCAAATAAGCGGTGTCTGTATCGCTGTGCCGAAAACGGCGCATTACGCGGTTCGTGTCCTACTCGTCCTGTTCGTTTTCGTCCTTGTTTTTTAAAACAGAGACTCAGAAACGGAGAGAAATTGAGAAACCGCAAGATCCGCTACTTTCGGGAGGGTTAAAATATTCGTGCGAACGCGGTAAGAATCTCTTGATTCTTCTTGTTCGGCGCTTTGGGCCTTTTTCAATGTAAGTTCGTTATAGTGTACGAATATATTTCGTTCCTTTTACTCTTGATAACGAACGTGAATAAACGTTTAATTAATTTCGTATTATTTTTTCTTCTGTAAGTCATTCTCCCTTTAATGACACTCTGGGTCATTTTGACCCAGACTTTGAAATGAACGACCAACGACAAATTCACAAAAAAATGTGCATATCTAAATTCAATTGATAAAAGAATGAAATATAATTTCACAAAATAACAAAAAATGTCATAAATCAAACGCTCCTGTTTAGTTCACTTCTTAAATAAATATTCTTTTTCCTTTTTCTTTTATCAACGAGCCTTATTGATCAAATATAAATCCTCAATAAATCAGAATCATCGGCCCACAATAATTTCACTATAGTGTTAGCCTCAACACGTTTTTTTTTCTCGGCATACAGGTCGATAGAAAACACGTGAACGAGACTGAAAGCGACAGGTGTGCACGTAAGACGGGTAGTCTCGTGCGATAAACTCGAGTGCCATATGGTCGATGTAACGTATATTACTTTGGTCAAAAGACGAAAAGAAACTCGCGATCTTGATGAATCGTAAGACGAAATCTGAAACACAAACTGAGAAAAAACACAATTGCCCAGTTTGCCAAAACTTCAAGAAGGACCCCCCATCGATAATTATTTGTTGATTTGGTGAACTGTCAAAATTTGACAGATAATTTTCCGTCATTTCTGACTGACAAGGATTTTAATCATTTTCTTTAATATCTTTGTGATAAAATTTCACACGAGAATTTATTTTTTGGTAAAGCCTTCTGGTTGCCAAGATTCTGGCAATGAATTCAAAACTTTTTTTGTCATTTTTCGTGACTATAAAATATGTCTTGCCATTTTTTATTTTTTATCGATGTTTTGTAATCACGTAATAATTCAGAATGTACTGAAACAAATGGTTTGCCCTATGTGTGCATATTTGCGAACATATAAGTCTCATAATGGCGATGATTTACGGTACTAATAAACTTTGTTAAAATTAACATAATGCTTGGGTCGACCAGGCCTTCAAACTCTTACTACCAACGTTTTTTTTGTTACTTTATATGCGCACAAAAGCGCAGCAGCGCGTGTTCCTTAGCTGTGTATAAAAAAAAGCTCTTTCCCCTTCTCTCTTTCGCTCTCTTTTTTGTGTTACTTTACTTCATAATATTGTTGCATGATTTACAGCGTTCGTACAACGATGCACCCGTTCCCTCGAAACCAATACAACACTACACACCGATGGCAACGATTATCGTTCGTGCACACTTTTGGCCCAAGATTTCTTTTTTGTACCAATGACTTAAGCGAGCATCTTAAACCACCGAAGTTTAAAAAAATGGCCATTATTCTCGTCAAAAAATCGTTTAAACTCGTAAATCAATAATTTAGAAATTAATTCCAAATTTCATCCCTTTGGAGATTCATTTTTTTCTGTTTTCAAGACGCAAAAACGATTCCATCGAAATTTCGCCTCATTTTGTAAGTTTTTGTGTCTTAAAAATAAAAAAACTGAAAATCTCCTTCGGTGAAGTTCGATGCAAGAAACAGTTGACAAATATTTCAATTTCTTTTGTCGATCGAGAGTGAGAAAAAGTGATATCGAAAAAATGATTTTTCTTTCAGTATATCTTTTATTTTTGAGGTGCTGAAGATCGTAAGTATAATCGGCAAAGCAAAAGGGATCCTGCGAAACTTTCGACTCGCTGACGAGAGAGCGAGCGACTAATTAGGTGCAATTAAATCCGTCGAAGCGGAGGGCCGTAAGGAGCGAGCAGACAGTTTCGAAGATCTGGATTGTGGGCTCGCGTTCATCGCATCTGCGCTTCGGGTCTCGTGTCACGCAGTAATGAAAATCCTCGAGTGCTTATGGTATCTCGATGAATTTATATTGCTCCGGCCTTGATTCTCGTCCGGCGCCGTCATGAGATCGCTCAGTTCCATGGAGAACCTCATACACATATGTGTTTCAAAATATGTGTACAAAATATATTTGTGTAGATGTATTTTTCAGTCCAATATTCGATCCATCGTCGTGGAACGATGGTTTTTTTTTTGTTTCTCAATCTCAAAACTCTCAACGATCTTTGCTCGCGTACGACTATATATTACGGGGCCAATCAGACCCGCTTTCGCGAGTATGCGGACTGTAAAAATGCATGAATTATTGATCGCGGCCTTAAACTGCAAAACCATTATTATCTTATTTTATAGGTCGTACAAACGTAATACGAATAATTTTCGCACAAACGCGATATCGTCTTCGGCGCACGCGCTATCTTTACGAAAGCGGGACATTCGTAATTGTCCAAATTTTTTCTTCGTTTTAAATTTTTGTTTGTACGGGTTGCGCTGCGGAAGAGCGTTCACGTATTGGATCGTAAACAACGCTGGGAACCACGGATGCAATATGGTTTCGGCGACTCCATTTTTTTGGCAACAATTCCCAGCCGGACAATTAATTTTCGTATCGTTTTTATTCTCTTTGAGACTTTGGCTTCGTTTTATATTTGGTCACCTCATGTGGAGAAAGAAACTGGATTGCGTCCACGGAAATCATAAACTTTTCTGTGTCACTATGAATTTTTATTTATTCGAATAAATTATTTTTCATCAGAACGAAATACAGAGTTTCTCATATTTATGGAAATAAATTTTGCATCATTGCCAATTTTGGTACCGTTAAAAAAATATATACTCGTCGTTCTTACTTTTACAATAGTCAAAATTTTCAGTTGTTTTTCGAAACTTTTCAATTTGACATTTATTGGTGAATTATTATTTAGCATCGATGCCAAATGATTTTCATTTATTTATTGTTTACACGTTTTAATTATTATCAAATATTTATTTAAATTTATTCAAATTCTAGAGTTCAGCCAGTATCTTGTTTGTAAATCGCTCGCTACACCGACAATATATTTTGGCTCGTGTACGAACAAACATGCCGGTAAATTCCCACGAGATTCCCCACAGCATGCAGTTACTCTCTCGCTCTCTCTCTCTCTCTCTCTCTCTCTCTCTCTCTCTCTCTCGCTCTCTTTCTCCTCTCTCTCGTTCTCTCTTTCCCAATAGCTCTCGGGATCAAATATATTTTCGCGTGTGCATAACTTCGGTGCCCAATTAATAATCCCGAAGGTACCTAATTGCCGGGTTGATTATGACGGTATATAACGCAGGACACGAAGAACTTATAGCCTCTTTAAAGGGAAATCCGTGAAGTGAGAGAAACGAAGGTTCAACGTTAGTGGTTTTTTATCACATCTCAATATATTCGCAGCTGCGAGAATGTCATGTAGTACCGCACGATCGGTCTTTTTTCGAGCGATCAAACAGCGAAGATAAAGAATCCGTGCATGTGTAAAATCAATTTTTCATTTCAATTTTGCCGACACGCTTTTTACAACCGTATCCAAAACTTCACTACCGAATAACAACTTCACCAGAATTTCGGCACCTTCGATCATTCTTTTTTTGTTTTTCCCCCAATTATACAGTGCCCCAGAATTTTTGGCACCCTGAGCATCAATATTTTAACGACTTCGTACGAAAAATTTATGTCACCGGAAGAATTTTATATTTTTTATGCAAATCAAATCAAATGAGAAGATATTTTTTATCGTTTTTCGTCAATATTTTCGAGAATTCAATTGACCATAGAAAGAAGGGTTGCTGTCAAGAGATTTGGAGAAAGATCAAAGAGAAATGTAATTATGGTTTTTGTAATTTAGTCTCTTTCCGAATGATCCTAAGGTCATTCATGTTTTTTTTTCTTTCTATATATCGATATATCTCCTCGTATGTCCCTATACTCGTAAACGCAAAAGATCGAAAACGTTCGAAGTAAGAAAAGCTAAAAGTTGGACAGGAGAGTCCGCGAGGGCTCTTAAAAAAAGCCTCAACTTGGTCGGTAATACGCCTTTTTTAGGAAGCATAATTTTCTTCGGCATTGGTTATTTCTCGATGTTTTTTGTTTTTATTTTTTATTTTTTCACTTCCTTTATGTTCGTTTTGTGTTGAGTTTTTTTTTGTTTCGCGTCGATGGGCGAACCGCCATAAATAAATGTTGTTTTTACGGCTGCCAAATTGGCCGTTTAAAGTACATTGGACTTTTACTGTCTGAGCTCGCAGCGAGAGATACTTCTATGCCAAAAACAAAAAACAAAACAAAAAACGATGAAAAAAGAGAGGCAGATAAAGAGAAAGAGCGAGTTACTCTCTTGCGAAAAGAGCAAAACTTGACCGAATGCGCGCGAAGAGAAAAGATCTCCCCGTTCGTCGGCGTCGAAACGAAAAATTTACAAATACGTTTTCGACGAACGATTTTCTCCAAAGACTCTTCTTGCTCACCACTGAGAAACGAATCCGCCCTTATCCAACATGTGCCTCGCGTACATCAGCCCGAGACGGCAAGCGGAGCGTGTACGCATCGCTCAAAAAAATCACCTGAACTGCGCCACGGTGCATGCATCACGCCTCAGGTTAAACGAAATACCGTTTTTTTCGCTCCGATAATATGTGCCCAAAACACGGTAACCGTGGTGCACCGGAAGCATGAAAATTTTACGTTAATGAGGGTGCAAATTAATGGGAGAAATTGACTTCCTGATCTCTATTATTTATTTTATCATAAAAATTCGTAAATTATATAATTAAATGATTCAAACTTAAAACCATTTATTGTAAAAGAATCTTTGACTTTTTGGTCGATGGACGGCAGAATTATGTCCGAATAATTTATTATTTTTCAAATTTTATTTAACTCCATTTATTCATTTCGTTTGGTTGTTAAAAATCTAAAAAAAAGTAGACCATAAATTTTGAGGGATTAACATATGGAATTAATGTTAATCCCTCAAAATTTATGTTCTATTTTTTTTTGGACAATTGGACGATTATGGAAAAGATTATTCGAAATTGTACACATGAGTAAAAAAAAAAAGGTTTATGACACATTTATGAAAAATGATGAAATTCATCATTATAAATAACGATACATTGAAAATATTTTTATTGCCGATAAAAAAAGGGGCAAAATTACAAAACCTTGGACCGACAAAAAGAATCATAGCCTCGTTTAAATTCTCACCGCTAAAAACTTTTTATACCTCGAATACTATGACCCCAATCCATTTCGGCTCTAATGTTAAATGTATTTTTGTGCGAAATATAGTTTACGAGTTGTCACACGAAGATATATGAAATAGTGTTTTACCGGATGGTGAGACACCTCAAAACTTGATGGTGTGACGTTACGTGCTTCTTTTTCCGTTTTCACCAATCGTTCACGATTTTTATGTTTCCATATAAAAAAAACAACATAAAAATCCATTCGATATGCGGACTATCGTTCCTGAGTCGTAAGAAGATAATAAAAAAATCAAGTGGTCACTAAATTTCGAACCATTTCCTAGTATTCCAATTACAAAATATATCCGGAAATTAGAAATTGCAAAAAGAATTCAATTGCCAAAACTCAGGGAAAGATCCAAATGTTACGAGGATTCAAAAGATCGCTCAGCACTTTGCCGAGATTCGTTCGAAAAATTCATATTTGCAACGTGTCAAAAAACGGTCTCTGTGCTTAAAAAAAAAGGTCACCACCCGATTAAGGGGAAAGTTCTTATGCACAGAACGACAGTTTCTTATTTTCTTGCGAATGTTGCTCGATCGTATTCCTCCGTCTGGATGGCCTCGGGGCGACCATTACGTTTGCTCTAATGTTCCTTCACTTGATTTTAATGTCCCTCTTCTCGTTCGGACTTTTATGATTCTTCATTTTCATCAGGCTTTATGTGTACCAGCCGGTGCCAGAGGAAGTGAGACGCAGCGACGAAAGCGCGCGGCTATCTTTCTCCAGTAACATACGACGGGGACGCTCAGCTCGTTATTTTGTAGGTTCATTAGTGACAATTTCAGTTCTGACGTTTGTCAGAATGTGCTTCCCCTCCTTTGCTTCCCTGGTCGAAGCAATTTATTTCCTTTTTGGCAGATCCACCTGATGTTTTGACTTTCATGTGAACGTAAATACAAATACATATTGAACAAAAATGGCGGAGATGTAAGAAGCAAAGATTAACACGTGGTTGAATATTCAGCGAGAGTCACAAGAAGATTTTCATGTGATGTGCTTTTCTCTTGAATCTATTACGTCAACAATAACCCGCGATCGCGACAGAGATGAAATAAAATAATAGAATGAATAAAAGAGAAAGATAGCGATGGAAATTTTGCAAGGATTTCTCGTCGATCGAAATACCAATGGAGGCTTCAGGCGATCTCGATCTTTGGTCGTTATACGCCTTCACGCTGTCTTTTGCACGCACAAAACGACCGCACCGGCCTTTTTTCCAGCTTCGCCAAGAGCGTTCGTGCAAATGAAACACGTGCGAGCTTACACACATGTTTTTGTACGCACACTTTTTCACATAACATCTATATATATGTATATGTAACAGACATAATTATGCGAGGGCGAGCGGAAGTACTGCCTCTACATACGATGAGAGAAAAAGAGATAAAACGATTATTGCCCGAAGCTCATCGGCTTGTGGTGAACGTTGACTCGAAACGAGAGTGTATACAGTGCTCAAATATTAGCATAACTATTGGGAGCACGAAATACACTGATGAATAGTTTAGCATGTATTGTTATGGACATCGTTTCTATCAGCACTGACTGACCTGGGTATGAAACACATTTGAATATCTCTTTCATTTATACTAACACGATTATACACCCGTCAGCTCGCGTATTCCGCAAACGATGTTCCACAGAGAGTATTACTCGTGAGGATATTCCTTCAACAATTTCTGGTCCCACAGTAGAATACATTTGAAGTCTTGGAAATCTCGACACTCGTCGTCCCGAGCGACACAACATTCCATCTTATTTTGTGACGAAAACGATATTTAAACTCTTTTTGAGTCTTTCTACACGATTTTTCTGAATTTTGAAGATACATTGAGCGAACTATTACGAAACTACGCTATAAATTCCGAAAGGATTCATTGTCCCGTATTCGAAATGTTGTCAATCAAAGATTGGATCCAGTTTTGGACTCATTCTCATGGGAAGCTGTAGAAAAATTCACATTTTAGGAAAAAACGACGTAACTTTTCTACAAGTTTTTGATTTTTTCAAACTTTGTTACAGAGGAACGTGTGACGAAATTGGGCCAAAAAGCTCTGTTGTTTCCGGAAAGGTAAGATATTTTAATATTCCTATAAAATATAATAATAAAAATTAATAATTTGGGAAGTAGAATGAAATTGATATTATTTTTGAAGAAATTTGTTGAATTCATTATTCGCAAACCACATGACTCCGAGAGTCAGGAATGAAAAAAATGAAGCACAATAAATTATGACGTTTTCGCGCGTGAAAATGGCCACCCAGAGAAAATGTGAGACTCGCGCATATAATGAATAATAATTTTGACGCCTGTATGGAATGAATAATGAACGGGTGTGTCTCCGTAGTGTGTTTTGAAAAATTCTGTAACAAGGGTGGCATCCGTTGGTCAGAAGTGAGGGCGGAAGTCACCGAGAAAATTCTCCAGGGACTTTTCACCGTAGGAGGTCCGAGGGCGAAGAAAAACTGTGTAGAGCGAAGAGCGCGAGTATAATTTTCGCTTCTGTTTTGGGTTTGACCGCGAGGACAAAGTTGGGGTCCGATTTTTGAGGAAGGTCATTTGCGACGACGCCCACGACTCATCGGGAAGCCACAGAGGCAGAATTTTATTTTATCTATTGTCGTATCTTGGGGTAAAAGTGGTTGGGGATTTTGGGGATTATGAACCAGCAATGGAAGTTTCAAAGTTAACGTTGGGCACGCGCCTCACGCTGAGAGAATTAAGGAGGAGGGAGACGAAGACCGAGAAACGATTTGTGAAGTTGGTGAATAAGTCAATGACGAAAGAGAAAATGAAACTAAGACAGAAAGCGATTGTGCACATTGTTTTGCCATTTTCCTTTTATTTTAATCTCTTTTTCCTCTTAAGGGACTTTCCAAAAGAGAAAATCGAACAAACGAATCTGTAAATGGGAGTGAGAGAAAAAAGAGAAACGTTAAAAACATGCAGGAGGTTTTAAAAAACACTCGGTAAAGCCTGAGGGCGTATTCCTTCCATTATCCGCGCTTGGACCGCGTCAAGCTCCGTCGTCATCGTCATCCTGACGCACGCAGCACAACCGCCGGGCAAAATTCATCGGGAATAACTCGCAACGAGATTGGAAGCCCCGTAATAACGGTAAAAAGGAGCAGAAACTTGATCTCTCGCTCTCTCTCTCTCTCATTTTTCTCTCTTTTTCTCGAGATGCCCTTCCGAGGATCGAGCAAAACTGCGAAATATGCGAGAGGGAAGATTATCGGAGTAACGAGAGGGTGGCGTGAGTCTGCAAAGATATACACGCGAGCTTGCGATCTACAGTAATACGGTAGTGCAAAACCCGTGAGCGAATTTACACATTATATACGAATACATTCAAAAGTTTGTACACCTCGAAGGCGTGCAATTTCACAAGGATCGATTCATAGCTCAAAGCGACTTCAGAATTACCGATTTCCCGATCTTTCGCTCTGTATTTCCCCACTGATTGCTTACAACTTTAATAACAGTAAAAAGAAAAATGACTAATCATCGAAGATAATCAACAGACTGAAAGAAACAGAACCAACCCCTTCGATCCCGAGCTAAAATTCTGGATGTCGACAAAGTCATTGACTCTCGCGAGTCAATCATTTTATCTTCGAATTTTATAAATGCTCGAAATATAATGACGATGATCACGAGACCAAAAATTTTCACGTGGGTTATTAGGAATTTAGCGGGGGCTGCGATTAAATAAGACGAACGAACTTTGATGTGCTCGAGGCAACGAACAGACGTTTTTACACCTGTGAACATAGTCGAAAAGAAAGAAAAGTGTATAACTGCGGAGTTGAGGGATGAGTTCCGTATTTTTCTTCCCTTAATTGCGGATAATCGATCATAAAGTTGAAACATATATACACACGATGAACTATAAGATCGAAAGGTTTTCGTAAATGTGTACGAAAGTCAAGCGCTCGACGCCTTTGGCTCCGAGAGCCGGTGAATTCTCGAAACAGTAAATGAGAAAAAAAGAGTGTTTCGTGCTAGAGAAAAGATCGGTTGTTATATTGGTTCTAGGATCCTGCCACGTGTGCTATTCTCCTTTTTTTTTGGATGCTGGTCTCAAACTAGTCATCCCCGAAACCGACGCAATTATCCAAGGACGAGGGCGGTGTTGCGAGCTCTTGGCAGGTGATCCTATCATCTTCTCTGTTGTTCCGAGACTCTGGATCTAGAAACGTATTAGTGGATATATATTTATTATATATATATATACCTTTTTTTCTACCCCCTCCTGCTTTCCAAATTCTCTCACTCTTTCGCCGTAGACCCTAGACTGGCAAAAAGTGTAGTAGACGAAATGCCTAGGATGAATACTCTCCTCAACAGTTTTATCCTAGTCTGTGTCTGATGCTTGACCGCGCGTCTTCCGACGAGACTCTCGTAGCCGCCTTCTCGACAGGTGAATCGAAAAATTCGCGTAGACGAAAAGGATAAGAAGAGAGAGAGAGAGAGAGAGAGAGGGAGAGAGAAAGGAAGACACAAGAAAAAGAAACATACCGACGATTCTCTAGTTTCTTCGAGAGCTAATCATTGTAACAAAGAAACCGAAAACCCGAAGCTCTATTAGGAAAAGAATAATGATGACCATGATGATGATAATGATAAAAAAAAAGAAGATATTCTGTATCATGGGTCCCTAGGAATCCAAATATTTACACGTAAATTTAAATTCCTTTTCTTAGCCAGTGTGATATATTAATCGTGAAATAAGATTCAGTGATAAATTAAAATTAGAAACGTTTGATAAATAATATTTGACTTATTCAAATGATTCGAATTATAATATTTCGATATTTTAGTGTCAATTTCTTGGCGAATTAACTAAATAGCATATCGAGAATGACGGATAGATTTTTTTAAGTGCTGGCAAAATTATTGCACGATCTCTCTCATGATCTCTGGAATTTAATCGTTCGCCAGCTCGCGACTCTCAAATTTAAACATCGAATCATCAACTCTCGCCAGACTCTCGGCAATAAAATGCAAACAACAAAGTCTGGATGTTCGTGCCCAGTGGTGCGAAACCGGCAATCGAAATTTAACTCCGACCAATCTACAACCGCCGCAACATCGAATCACACTCTTTCACGCGTGTCTATCCACGCTTATGCATTTTTTTCGCGCATTCGGAGTGTCTTTTAGAGCGAGAGACGAGGCATCAGCAGGTGTGCCAGTAGATCGTATTTATCGCGGCTTTTGTGAAACATTGAGAATTCACGAAACTAGCTGGCATTCGAATTCGTTGCGTGTGTGCCATTTTTAACCCGAAATATATTCCAGGTATAGAACTCCTCAATTGAAACTTTTGCCTTTCGTGACTTTTGCCAGATACCGCAACAAAATCAGCTCATGCTTCGGTCTATCAAATCGAATTAAAACTACAATCAATTCTATTTCAAATCGACTACCAAACAAACCTTCATTTTATTTCATTCAATTTTTATCGATTAATTTACAATCTCTATTTGGATGCAATTTATTGCATTTTTCATCTATTTGATCGGCCTTGATCCAAAAAAAGACGCTTACCGATTAATTTGAACAAATGTTTTAAACAATCTTTGGAACAAGTATATAAAAGACCTCATGATTTTGATTAAATGATTGCAAGTCATGTTCTCGTTGTTTAATGAGATGACTTTTCGAGAAATATCTAATTAAATGAATTTTAATTCTATGATCTCTCTGATCAATGATTGATCCAGAAAATTAGGTTGAAACAAAATCAAATTTAAAGTACAGCATGAAATATCGAAAAAGTTTGGAGTCTGGTGAGGAAGAACGACAATTTGCATCGAAAGCCTCGTGTATATGAACGTAACTCGTTTATCTTTGGTGGCTAGGCGAGTATAGTGTGGCGTATAATGAATGAGAGTTCCCCGGGGGCAGTAGGATCACGAAGTTTCTCATATATCCAGTAAAGACCTATTGGCGTATATTATCGGTTCTTTCGTTGAATAACTTAGGTGTATAGGTAAAATTTTTCGTATTTTAGGCAAGCACCTGCCACCCGCCAGATATATACATAAGCGAGTCGACACCGAGCGATACACACGCGACGAAAAAGAAATGCACAGCAATTCGCGAGTATGAGATGTTGGGAGGAAAGAAAAAAAAAGAAGAAAAAAAAGAGGAAGAGTTTCTCAAAGAACTAGAAATAGGCGCAGACCCGACGAGAGAAAACGACGTGTGGTGTTTAGTTTTTTTAATGTTATTTCTACCACGATCGGAGACTCTGCGGCTAATTCGTTTCGCGGGTCTCTCAAAAAATATCTCTCTGTGTCACCTGCGGTTTGACAACATTCAACGATTTTTATCCATATAGATATATGTTTAAATTCACATATGCTCGCAGCAACGAGAAAACGAGAATCGCAAGGGAATCGAAGAATCGTCGGGAGGGCGGCGCGGCGACAGAGTGCCGATCGCGTCTTCGACGAATACCACTTTTTGTCCGGATTGGAGCCTCTCGCGACATTTTCTGTCCACTGGCATTTCATCGTAATACATCGATCGATATATATATATATATATTTATATATTTATGTATGTAATACGACGAGTACGCTTCGATTCACTTACTTCCCCCCCAAGGATCTTGTCATCGTCATTCAATCGATGAACCCGAAGTGTACGATCTGTCTCGACAGTGTGCGGTCGGCAGAATTCGTTTCTCGTTTCTTTATCACGTCCAAGAATCCTTACAAATATCCCGTCCAGTTTGTGGAATTGTTCACAATGACTTGCGATCCCTTTTTCATGCAGGATTTCTGATAGAAACTTATGTAATGGATAATCGTCGCCACATGCCGCGGCGAAGCGAAGTGTAATTAATTAGAAAAGTTTCATTTATCGAACGACGAAGTCCAAAAAGGTTACAAATCTCAGTTTGGATTGCATTTCTGAAGATTTTGCAAAAAGTTTACTTTCACAAAGAGTGGAAATTTCCAATCGAATGCGAACTCGACGTTTATTTTAATTCTGTTCCAAGGAACTATTTCTACGCTTGATTAAAGATTTTTTTTTATCGTTTAGAAATCGAATGATTTTAGGAAACAGGGTGTGGAATGTTTATTTTTTATTTTTATTTTTTTATACGTGGAAAGGAAAGATTACGAATTCTGTGCTCCCGCTGCGAGGAAACGACAATGACAACCAACTCGCATCTCCCGCAGTGCAAACTCTGTTTTCAAGCTCTTTCTCTATCCTTTTTTTTTCTTTCTTCCTATACCGCACCGAGTATATCAGCAGAAACAATTTCCCGTATAGCGTTTCTTCTTGGCAAGAGGGGGCGTCACGCGGAAATAGTTTTCTACGACCCCATGCTCGGTCGCTACGGGAGACTCTCTTTCTCGCTCTCTCTCTCTCTCTCTCTTTTTCCTCATTCTCTTGTTCTTGTGAACATAAGAGTCAAAAAACCGACACCACGAGAGAAGAATACTCGGCACGTGCCGAAGATCTCTCTTTTCCCTCTCTTCCCATCTTTTTCTTCACGTGCTGGTTTCCCATCGCGAACTAACGTTTCGAGCAGCACTTCAATACCATTTTGACTCTCCTCTCAAGATCTCATCTTTCTTCTTGCATTTTCGACCAACCCACACAACTACCCTATGAATAGCCCTGAAAAACAACCCCGAACAGTCACCAATTTGAAATTTCTCGTTTTTGGTCACCATATGGCGAAAAAAACTGTCATTTCCTTTTCTATTGTTTTCAAAAATCCTTCAAGTCTGGCCTCCTCTTTAGAAATGCCTCAATTCCCTAAGAAAAAATAGTTTTTTCTCATTTCAAAATTCTCCAAGTCTCGAATAATCTCTAATTTGCAATAAAATCGTTCGAAAAATCCTTGCAAATGGTTTGTTAATTTTTTGCTGAACGTTTTTCCAGCCTCAAAATTATCGAACACGTTTTTTCAAAGAGCAGTTTGGAAAAAAAACACCACAACATCAATAAACCATGTTTTATTGACGTCTCAAGTTTCATTACTCTCGCGTCACGTTAACACCGAAATATAATACGAGAACACACTTTGATTTCGAGATGAATTTTTTATTTTCAAAGTACGTCAACGAGATGGTAAAACATATTTTTGTGTAGCATAACCACGTGCTTTCGAAGTGTGTGAGTTTCGCGAAGAAGTTGATCGTACGAGAATTTGAGACATCTATTAATCTTGGCTCGTGGTCAGCTCTCGCGAGAGGTATATCCATTAATATTATCGAGGTTGGGTCACCTGCGGAAGTGTAGAAACGATTTTTTTTCTTCATTTTTTTTCTTTAAATCATTTTTATAAATGATATCCTTCGGCTGGTGTCACTCGAGGCGACTATATTTTATTGTGGCTTAAATCAACTTGGACGTCGCGTTCTTGTTGTATCGTATCCCTTAAGAATCGAGACCACTAATCATCGTGTGGGTTTTGAACGCGATCGGGACCATTCTCATCACCGATGACTCTTCCAACTACAAATAATATACTAAACATATATTTCAAATATATTTGTGTGTTTATAATCCGCATGTTTGAATATATTGTAACGATACAAACCATTCATTCTTAAATATAATGAGAAGAATCTTCTCGATAATTCGACACCCACTTGGACTCGAATCTTTATCAATAATATCATCAACTTCCTGGCTACTGCGGGATCCTTTTGCTAACAAAGTTATCAATTTGAGATATTGATCATTAAATTAATGGTTAATTGATAAATGGTAATAACATTATTATCCGATCTCGTGGTTATGTGGCATTTTGTACGCGAGTACATAACAGATTTCTAGAGCATTTATAATGCATATAAAACATACATATTTAAAAGTCATGTGTTATTTAATGGGTGGTAACACGAAACGCATCGACGTGTCGTGTTCTCGTGTACGTAACAGCAAAAACGCATAAATCCTCTCGTTAAAGTGCTCTGGTCTCAACGGGGGTGATCACAAGAGAATTTCTTGTTACCACGACTTCGTATCCTCCTCTGCGCTTCATATTCCAAGACTCGATCGAATAAAAACAAAAAACAAAATACAAAAAAAAATACGTATTTGCTCCATGATCCTATCCTTTCTGCTGTGTATGACGAGTTTACACCGTGGTAACGATTCATCTTCGACGAGGCGTATCGAATGCAATTGAAGCTCTTCCGATATGTGTTGTATGTACATACATTTACATCCATTCATATAAGACCCGGTGGAGCGTTATTGAGAATATTTATCGCGTACAGTTCGAACGAAAAATTCAATTTAACGAAAGCACGTTGGCATGAAAGATTTTCTTATTTTTGTTTTGCAGTTTTCAGCTCTAAACGAAGAGTATTTGAAAGTAAACGGGACAATCAATGAAGGAACAAAATTATTTTTTGTTTAGGATTTATTTTCATGATTTTTCTAGAGCCTACAATTATAATGGACTTCAAAACTTGTGATATTTTTTTCTGTCACGTTCTTTTTTGCGACGGAAAATAAAAATAAGTTTGACACGTCTGAGAGAAGCAAAAAGCAACGATGCAGGATAAGAAAGACACTCGGCGAATTCTCGAATGCAAATATAGAGATTCTTGGGCTGTGAGAAAGAGAGATTAATGTGAAAGAAGGTATGATTAATAGGGAAGGAAGAAATTCAGGTTCGTGTCTGGCAATCTCATCGAGACGCGGGGAGAAGAGGTTGAGGAGGAGGGGGAGGGAGAGGAGAGATGAGAGAACCACGAATTTCACTTCGTTCAAACACTTACACACAAACACACACACACTCACAAATCTTCATAAGTATAGAAAGGACGATTCGTTTTTCATCGGTTGCCTACTCTCGAGTGAGAAAGACAGAGTGAGAAAGAAAGAAAGGAGAAGAAAGAGAGAAATGAGTGAGCGTGAGCGTCTCGTATCTTTTTCAATTTTATTTCTCTCGGGTGGTCGCACGCGCTGGAGCGTTTTCAGCCCGAGTTCGCGGACAGACACGAGAGTCCGCTAAGGATTGATAGTGAGCAAGGCGACGACACGTGGTAACCGAGAGCGTGGCAGACTTGTAAAACTCTTTCTCATGCAGAGAAATGAAGAAAAAAAAAGAAAATCGTACAAGATGGACAAAAAAACGAAACATTCACACGCGACAAGTTAATTCCGTCGAAATTCTTCGCCTACCTCCTGGTCGACGTCGTTTTCAACGTCAACCAAAACTATATACGCGTCTAAGAGATCTCTTGCACGTGCCATGTGCTCTCGAACGAACAGCGCGAGTGCACGCAAGCATTAGGATTTCGCGGTGCAAAACTTCCAACGTTGGAGATTAATTTTCCAATTAACGACCCAGCGGGACCCGTTCAAATACACTCCGGGTACCACGCTAATAAATTATCACTGAAATTGGACCACATCGAAATGATCCTTAACACCAATTTATCCATATAAATGTTTATGTTTATATATATAAACATAGTCACTGGTTAATACGTTAGAGAATTGAACGCTTGGCTCAATAAATCTAATCGCAATTACTTATGTTGAATTACCCCCTGGGCTCGCACTATAGAACCCCATTATATCCATAATAACAAGATTCATGAGAAGCCCATTTCTCACGAATACACATTTTCTTCATAACATTTTGTCATGCTGCGAATTACTTCATTTTCTCATGATTCATGTTTTCGACCAAACCTATACCCGTGACGATATTATAGTTTTTAAATGGACATTTAATTTCATGAAATTCACGACAATTAAAATGAATTTTTTGAGAAACGTTGTTACCCAACAAAGTATGGATCGCACTCGAAGCTGCTAATGAGTCGATTTTTCGCAAATAATGTTTCGTGTAGAAAATTATGGAATGAGTTTTAATTCAAAATTCATTGTCCATGTTTATTTCTAAGGGAGGAAAGATTGTATTTTTTTTTTTTTTTTTCTAGGAGTGGTTTTTCTATTTTGTCTCGGTCTCTGATTTTCTTTCGCACTCTTCTGTACATGAAAATAAAATTGCGTTACGTCGTAAATACCGGAGTTATATATCAAGGTTAGCAGAGCTCCGAGGTTTTTTTTTATTGTTTTAAAATTTCCAGTACGTACGTAAGATGTAGAAGAAAAATTCTCGTTAGTCTGTGCGGCGGAGAAGGTGAATCGGCGCCGTAACGAGAGACGAGGGGCACGCGCGCTCGTCACAGTCCGCATTATTTAAACGCCAGAGTGTAAAATCGTCGAGTATTTGCTTCATACGCGATTCCAAACGTGAATGGAAGAAGAAATACCCGGGAGGTTGGATCAGAAAATTCTTGGTGGACCAATGCGAGAGTGCAATCCAGTTATGGATCGTGTAAGTTGAAGTGAGAGAAACGATATGTCGGGCGTACGCCTGTTCGACTGACTAGACGTCGATGATTGTGAAAAAAATATATATAAAAAAATCATAGAATCCGCGTCGCTTCGTAATTAGGAGTATCGACGTTTCATGGAGAGCTACGCACACAAATATATACGGTGACCCATTTTGTACCACGAAACAACTAATCAAGGCAAAACGTTAATCACGACAAAACTTTTTCAATGATTATTACGACACACTTTTCTTAAGAAAACATTCGGAAGATCTTCCAATAAATTCCGAATTTCATTCAAAGAAATGCATTTTTTAATTGTCAGAAAAAAAAACCTGATTCAGAGCAAACGAATCCATCGAAAAATGGAGTAATTCAAGATTTAAAACACAGCGAAGTAGCATTTTCTAGATTTTATTGATATTTTGTATATTCTTTTTGAAAAGAACACCCGGTATATCGTGCGTATATATATGTCGTGGACTAATGGTCGTATTCATTAGTAGTTTCATGCGCATATAAGAGCCGTCATCGATTGATGTACAAGATCTAAACGATATGAGATATCACGATGGGGATCGTCGAGGACGATCTCGGCGAGTATTCAATGAACAAATACAGACGCGCGCAGCGATTAACAGTGTAAATAAAGTGCATTCGATGAATGGGCATGAGTTTACGCACACCGATGTTCCAGATTACGAGAATAAAATGCGCGCGAGAAAAGAGAGACCGCGAAGAATAATAGTCGAGAAGCTAAATTAAGATCGATACTAGTTTGACCGGCTTTTCTTTCACTCTGTGGCGTCGTCAATGATCGTTCATTGACAGTCAATACCCGCTCGTTGGAGTCGACGAAGCCGATTAAATTCTTCCTCCTCATATCTTTGTTTTGTGTACCACGGAATTTGCGGATTAATATTTATTCGATAGACGCGTCTCGTCGTTCCTCAGGGTGTATTCAATGATTTCTCAGTAATCGCAGCGGATGTGTCGAGGGAGGAAAAAAAAAATGAATCAAAAAAATTGACGTTAAATAAAAGGAGCAAATGTTCTCGGCGCGAATCGCCAGACTGTTAAGTCCGCAACGAACGGATATTCCTTCTCGATTATTTATTTATATTTATTCCTTAACAACTTACTTTGTACGTTAATTTGATGCATGCGCTTATTCTCAATTTCCCCTTTTCCTAGTTCAATACTTCGATATAGATTGTGGCTACAAAATCTAGATATCAAAATGTTTATAGCCTGCAGAGTTGAGGCGTTTCTCTTCTCCGAGTATATAAATGATTTAATGCTTCTATACAGTACTTTTATCCTTCTTCCTTTCATATACACACCGTATCGACAACGAAACGATCGTTTTTCTTCGTGTGTTCTATGATTTATGTGAGCAACGATTATATTCGGGCCTGGTGGCTTTCGATAATATGTTTATATAGACCATCATCGTATACGATGTAATATTCCAGTCCATGCAATACATAATCGTTAATACCGGTATAAATATCCTGTAAATCCGATCGAATAATCATCGATTTATACGACCGAGACTACACCCTGGACCATATTTTATGTGAGAAAAGTGTAAAAAGAAGAAAATTGTACCCATAAATTATTCTGTTTGTACATTTATTATTACGTACACTTTGAGTGAAAAAAATTGGACTTTTGATTCAATGTTTGAAATCGATTTCTACTAATTGTCATAATTAAGAGGAAAAATAATGAAATATCATAAGTTTTTGTTGATTTTTATTTAAAGTACTTAAATAATTCATGGATAGAATCGAGTTTATATTCAAGAGTAAATTTATATATGGAAATACATATATGTTTCGTGACCACCCTCGCGACAGGTCGTATCTCTGAATCGACGATCATTATTCAGAGCTTCAATTAAAGGCCTCGCGAGTTCTCTAATTCGGCCGCCGACGAGAAGTTATCCCGATATCTCTGAGAGCGATTGCATCCCAGGTGGCTTTACCCCCGTGCTCGGGTAGGAAGCAACAACAGCGAAACTCTTCTTTGCCATCGAAATAAAAAGAGAGAAGAATGTGAGAGAGAGAGAGCGAGAGAGAGAGAGAGAGAGAGACACTGCACAGAATAAAGCTACACAGATCTACACGTTCGAAACGTTTGTCCGTCTCTTTTTATTGTGTTGCTCGATCGAAAGAGTGTGGAGCAAAAGACGAGGAGAGAAATAAGAGCGAAAGAAAGAGATCGTGCGTTGGAGAAACGGAGCGTGGGCGCCCACATGAGGCCCACCGTATCGATCTCAGAACAGAGCACTTCTTCGCCAAGAAAATATATACATGTATGTATATATGAAGAATGGGAGTGAGAGGAAAGCAAGAGATTTTCTGCTGGGTGGTCTCAGTGAAACTGGCTCAACAATGAATCACACTTTCAGTGGTCAAAAAAGGTTCATCTCGTGAGATCTGTGACAACCCGAACGTTTGTCACTATCAGCGAATTCGCTGGACATCGTCTGGGTAGTGGAATTAAAAATCATTGAGAATAGTCTTGAATGGACCATTTGTAAAAAGAAAAAGTTACGATTTCTGGGAGTCGATGACAAAAATGTCAAAATATCGGTTTCATTGAAAAGATTTTGTTTTTTTCTCCCCGAATCGACTTCCGCCTAAAAGTCAGTGTGGCACGATCAGTAAATACATTTTTGACTGGATGCCATTGCGCGAGAATTTTCTACCTGTGTCTCTGTCCGTCGTAAAAGGGCTTCGCGAGCTCAGCTGCTCCGCGCGGGAACCTGACGGAATCCGGGGGTCCAGAAAATGCACACACATCGCAGTCGCATCTTCCGCGCGTGGCAGATGTTTCCATCGTGAGTCCGCGAAATCGATAGCAATCACGGGCAATTATCGACTCTCTGACTTTTGGAGCATTGCCCGCGCAATGAGTACGTGCCAATAAAACGTTGCAAACATGAGAACGTTTATTTCGACGAAAACAAACGAAGAAAATAAGTTCGCGAGCTGCGTTCAAATGTTTCAGGTCGAATCTTCTGTTTAAAATGATTTTCGTACGTCTCTGCTTTATTTTCGTATTTAGGATGGCAATTAACACTCTTCTGTGACAAAGTATTTTGTTTAACATGGATTCATTAATTTAATTTGATAGTCTCTGATATTTTTTGAATCTCATTTCCACATGTGATGAATTTCAAAGCAAAAAAACCATCAACGTTTGTCTATCGGTGTGAAATTAGAGCGAAGCCAAATAAACAGCTGAAAATCATCTAATAAGTTGAGAATGAAAAGAAAAAAGAAAAGCCGATTGAATTGAGGGAGGTGTTCGTCCCTGTACAAGCCTCGAAGTCAGATCGACACGTCTCTAAATTTTAACGAGCATCAGACGATACAAATATATTCTCAACTACTATTCAAACACATCTGTGTATTTACGAATACAACGAACGATAGGTTACCCTTCCTCGTGTCCCTTCTGTCGTCGTCGTATTCTCGATCTCTCCCTTCTCTGCCTTTTTCTGTTTCATCCCAGGGTCTCATTCACTTTGCTATTAATTAAGCGTGTCCCTTTGGTTGAAACCCTTCAAGTCTTGTTGCACGATTTCCCCTCCGACTGCACGTGAGTAACAGTCGCCAATTGAATCGTTGATTCACAGAATGGAGAGAGGCACAAAATGAAATAGAGCGTCGAATTCGATGAAAAAAGAGAAAATTAAACTCAGCATCATTCCTTTTTGTTATTGTTATTGTCTGATCTAATGTTTTGAGAATTTTATTTTAACTGAAGCCATTTTTTGGCTCATACTAAAGAATTTATCATTTTTGTGACATTCCTTTTGAAGCGAAGCCCCACTTTTGCTTCTTCTCTGTAGTGTTCTTTAGTTCGCGTGACTATATTGTCTTACAGTATGTAGTGGCAAAGGGTCAAAAATGTTATAACGCGTGTGTCTGCCACGAAGAACAAAAGTTTAATGTCCTCTTTCTCTCTCTCCCTCTCTCTCTCTCTCTCTCTTTTTCTATCCTCTGTCTTTCTGACTGTGCTTTGTACTCTTTTGGATTGGGTTACCCCGGGGCCGAAATTTGACGACCGGATGCTAATTTCGTATAGCTACGGCGATGCGTGCTCCACGCGTGCGCGGGCAGACGACTGGAATTAATTGAGAGTGTGTCTCCCGGTGAGTAAAGCTCGTGCGCACGCGGCCAGGTGACCAATTTGTCAAGATTTTTTTGCTGTCTTGATACGTTCGCTCTTGGTCCACACTAATTCGCAGATTTGCCCAAAGGAACCCGCGCACACACGGCCTAATAATGGGGTCTTCCTATATACACACATATTTTTTTTTTTTTAAGTTTCGTACAACCAAATCATTCGTGAACCTTCATCAAGACGTATGTAATCTCATTGTGGCTCGGGGAGATTAAATTATTTTGGCGAACAGTGAAATTAGTTCGTCCTTCGGGCGAAATCAAATTTTCATGAATTGCCAAATAAATTAACAACCCATCGTAAATTTCTAAAGCAACATATGGCGATTTTCTAAATCACTTTCTACGCAGGATTCTCTTAATGTTACTGGAAAAATTTGTTGTTTCGTATGAGTTTGACCAGCGATTTAACTTCCAGTTGCAATCGACCAACTTTTGAAGCATTATCATTACAAATTTTTATTACTTCTCCATTTTCTTGCATTTTTTAAATGTTATCCTTTAATCTCCTTGCTCTTTTGCTCCGAAAAAATAAAACATTCGTGACCGAACAGTGTCCACATGAAGCTTAGTTCGTTGAGCTCGACCCCAGAAAATACAAAGTAAGTATAAGCCGTAATACAGATAAATGTGAAGTCCAAATCTGACGTAAAGAGAAAATAACGAGCGAAGGAGATAAGCTCCGAGCGAAAAAAGGTCAGTTGGTTAAAAGGCAGATGGAAATTTGAAGTTGTTTGTGATTAAAACTCATCAGAGAAAGTAAATGAGACATTTCTGCGGCACATGTTTTCTTGCTGGAAATATTTAAGTACTTTGTCTTACAATTGAAAGAATTCTCCAATTCAGTTAGATCAGAAATGTTACTTTCTGAACAAATGTACTTTCAAATATGTTCAGACGATAAAAGCCAGCGCACGACGACGCAGCTGGCACAAAGACGTTTATTGCTCCTTCGTGCCATTGTACGAGATCATGATTCTCGTCTTCACTGTGGTAAACTGAACCTTCGTGGATCACAAGAATTCCAAAATTTTGTGCAAGTCCTACTTCCACGCGTACGAACCTTTAAACCAGAATAAAAGGATGAAGACGAGGAAAAAAACGTCCCTTCGTTTTGCGGATGAAGCTTTAGGCCGTCGATGCACAATGTGAAGAGTGAGAAAGCGAGAGAGAAATTGAGAAAGAGAGAGAGGAAGAAATAAGTGAAGTCTCTTTGACGGTGCTGGCGTGCCTCCTTGCGTCACTGGTTTCGGAAGGACGCACGAGCAAAAAACTGTGCCGTGGTATAGAAGAAAAAGCAGGAAGTGAATGGAAGAGGAATATAGAGGCCTTTCCGAAGTACCAATAAATTCCAATATCGAAACACAGAAAGAGAGAAAAAGAGCGAGGCGAAGACATGGAAAGAAAAACTGACGTTGGCAGGATTACAGAGAGAATCTTCCGATGATTGCTCGTTTCGCTTATTTTCGCTGTTTCAAACGAATGGAAAGCATGAAGCAAAGGAAAAAAGATAACAAAAGGATGTAACGGAAAATCGCCCGAAGAGCCGATTATTTAACACAACATCGAAAAAATTTTCAAACTCGTCACTCAAATGTTCATAATTCTTGAAATTGTGAAGTTTTGTTTAAGAAATTGAAGTCACATTATCGATGATGAACCTTGAGGAAAAATTGGCGCGTCTGGGTGGCGAGAATCGAAAGTGTAGCCCTGACACCCAATTACGCTCATCATTATTGATACTTATCCGTCACTTTATCACTGCCCGTGGCTACCTGATGCGTGAGCGAATCCTAAGTTTGTATCGACGAGATGATGTTACCTGCGTGTATATAAAAATGTATATAAATATTTGTATATATCTGTATATATGAAAAAAATTATGTATATCTATAGATACATGTATATTCTTACAAGGCCGCGATTCAACCGGTCGCAGTTAACGACAAAATTATACGAAGACGAGGGGGTAAAGACGCGCTGTTAAGAGGACAGAGTGAGTGAAGAGAGTTCTCCTTTCGTCGAATATTCTTTAATGACACTACAGCTTCTGCAAAACTGTCTGTTCCCTTGATTCTTGTCATCATTCAAAAAGCTTCGTTTCGTCGTGTCGTATTCATTTATAATTATTATTATTATTATTATTATGATTTTTAATTAATGTTTATTTCGAAACTTTTTGATACTTGAAAACAGACGATGATTTTCTTCAAAGGAACTTATTTTTTGTCACATGGTTTCAAGATCTATGGTGGTTGTTGATTCGCCATAGGTTTTTTTGAAGCTTTAAGGGCCTTTTACAGAACACATCCGTGCGGGATGGACCAGAGCGGTAATATCGTTTCTGTCGATGGTTGACGCGCACGTGATGACGCGCGCAGGCGAATTAAAATGAGCGCGGCTACATCGAACTGAAGGTGATTTAGGAAGAAAAAAGAATGAGGGAAAAATGGACGTGATGGACGACACGTTTGAGTATGCGGTGAAATGATGGCTCCAATGATTTTTGTTTCAACGTTTCGTTCGTTTTTTCAATGTTGAATGTCTTTTACTCCTTCTCGTAGTATTATTTTTTCATTTCTGCTTGCTCAAATGTAAGCACAGATCGCCGATTAAAAAACTTGTTCATAAAAACGACACGTTTCTCTTTTTTCGTCAAAATATACAAAGTTTCTTTTCTTATGTTTTTTATTTTTTTTTTTATTTTACTGTATTGCTCAATAAATGGGCCAAATTAAGAAAAAAAACCGCCGAGAAATCTGTCGAACTGCAACTACGAAAGATCGGGATATTGATAAAGTGCAAGATTAATTGCAAATATCACCATTGCTAATTCATTCGAAAATATTGTCCACGAGGCAAAGAAGAAAATAAATAAAAAAGATGAACTCTTACGGCTGTGCGTTTGTATGTGGACAGGCGAATATAAGAAAGCGACGATACGAAGAATCGATAATAAATCATCAAAGTGGATTCGGTGCGTCTGGACGAGTTCGATGCACCGTCGGACCGAATGAAAAATTAATCGGCGATATTTGTCCCAAGGAGGTCTACCAACCTGCCTGGCTCGTCGCAGTGTCCCTTTACTTAATTACTTTGCCTTTCATTAATAGAAGGTACAGTGAAAGATATAGAGAGAAAGAGAGAGAAAGACTGAAAGGGAGAGGGCAAATTCGTCAGAAAGAGTGTAGAAGTTTCTCAATGACGACGATCCTCCATTTAATGTCTTTTGGCAGGTGGATTCCTCGTCGAGGATCTTGCAGCAATCGTTCAGGTTGACTTTTTCCTTGAGACGATCCAGCGTAAGAGAGAATTCGATATTGTCCAGTCTTTTTGCTCGATTACCAAAAACTTCCGTCCATCGTTTCTGTAGATTTGTTTTTGTGACAATATCCAGAGAGGAAGAGAATTGAGAAAAAAAAAGAAAAAACTACAGTTTTCTTTTTGAAACCTGAGATCATTTTGTCAGGTTCGTGGGATGAATTCTCCTGAAACATTGCAATGAAGCATCGTAGGGAACAACGCACTAAGGCTAAGAGCTTCAATGATCCACAGGAATTCCCACAGCTGCATGAAACAAAAATGATCTACTAATTGACAAAGTTGTTTAAATAGAAAGGTCTAATTAAGTTGACGATCGTGGATGGTGGTCGCGAGAGATCGAGGGAAAAGGAAAGATACTGGGTAGGCTCGAATGTCAAACACAGGAACAAAACTGTCGTTGAGACAGAGAGGAAAGGATTGCGCGTTGCGAATTTTTTCGCGTGCCAACGTTCATTATCCTTGCGCGATTCTGTCGTGAAGCTTTTGCCGAAAGGATTTCTACGCAGCATCCCGATGTGCCCTTCTCGCCCTCTTTCGTTACGGATCCTCCATCCTCTAAAGAAGATTCTTAAAAGAAAGATCGACCGAGGAGACGAGAGAAAGAGAGCAAACGTCCAATTTGTCTGGGATACGTCCACGGTGGGTTCTCCAGCCGCGAAAAGAGGCAACGGGAGAGGCTCGCGACCGCAGCATCTCGCTCATTATTGCCAATTATTTGTCCCTCAACGCGAAATTGCCCCCTGACCAAAGGAACGACAGCCAGCACACTCTTACTTTCCTCTCTCTCTCTCTCTCTCTCTGCTGATGCTTTGAAAAAATAAAGAGAGTGCTACCAAACTCCGCACTCATTCATTCTCTCCTCGCCTTTCATTTGCTCAACCCTCTCGTGTTCCTCAGACCCGACGCAGGAAGCTTAATTACTTTTACTCGTCGAGGAAGTGCTTGACAACGAAACATTTTAGTCGTTGCACTGTGCTCTGTATACGATACAAGCCAAATAAAAAAAAAAATAAAAAAATCAGTTGTATTTTATTGTATTATAAAGTCCAACAAACAACGATTCCCTGATTACTTAATGAGAGTCATTAAAATGTTGGTATTTGCATTGATTTGTAATAAAAATGTAATTGAAGCCATGAAAGCCTCGTTATTCGGAGCGGGGTTTACAAGCAGGTGGGTCAAAGGTGAAGAATCATAAAATAATGAACGTTCCTTCCTTCATTTCAAACCATTGATTTTTCCTCCCTTAGTCAACTAAGCATTCGAAGAGTATGTTATTAAAGATAGAGAAAAAATGAAGGAATAAAATATAAATAGAGAGGGTAAAGTTTAGTGGTCTCTAGGTTAGGATCGGTGGCCTTTACGACTGATAAATTGTACAAGCGCGAGCACACGAGTATAATAATAATCTAGAAGCTTTTTTGTGCGGCTACTCATCGGTATTCACGACTCTCGATGGACACGATCGTAAATCGAGAGCCGCCAATTATCGTGGAAAAACTGTCTGCTAAGAAATGAAGCAGGATTTTTCTCTCGAGCGTCTTTGTGATCTTTTACCGCTGGTCGTTCGAGCCTCGGAACGAGAGAGTGGACAAGAAAGAGAGAGAGAGAGAGAAAGGTAAAGAAAGAACATGTTCTGGTCGCCAAAGAGAGAGTAAGTATCTCGAGAATAAAGTACACATAATAATTATGATGCGGAGACAAATATATTATTTCTCTGAAGAGATTTCCATACGAGTCTCGAACGATACTTTGTGCAATCGTGCGAATTGCAAAGTAAAATAAAAATACATACACATATTGAGAAAGAAGAAAAGAAGATTTTTTTTCGAATGCATTTCGCGCAATGCAACGTACAATGTTTGTTCCTTAAGTTCCAAGACACCTACGGCAATGTTCGCCACCCACGCATCGGATGAAACGAAAGACACAGGGTGAAAAAAAACGCAGTTACATATATAAATATATATACGACATATATTTTGTAGATATATATGTTTTTGCCTGTTGGGACTCATTAATACACTAGGTTATTAATAGAGGACAAGCTTCGGAATAAAAGGCCAATAAATACGCAAAAAACGCGAGAGGGAGAAATAAAGAAAGAGAGAGAGAGAGAGCAAATGTGTGGGTGTTCAGTGGCCGCCCATGTCGATTGGCGTGCGGTCCCTGCCCGAAGTAACAATTTAATTACAACCTGGCTATACCCTGGCCATGCGTATATCCAGCCACCCACGATAAATTGATTTTGCCACGGTATTAAGATTCTGACGGGTCCAACAATTTATCGGATTGCAAGAACGAGATTCACCGCCATATTTATACCCGGAAGCGCTAAACAGTAGTCATCCCTTTCGAAATAGAGCTCTCCCGCGTATTGCAATTAAGAAGTTACAGTTCCACTCATTTCACCCTTGCCCAGAAACCGTCCTGTAACTCTTTCGCACCCTTTAAACCATCTCGACCCATACACCTGTCCCCCTCTTTATATTTATAGCGCCATGGCTATTCGAAAACATTTTACTCTCGTGATTTACACTCGAAGAATCGAGAATATGAATATAAATATTTATGTTTCGCTGAAATATTTCAAAATACCTTTTAATTGGAAATTGATTATTCAATAATTTGCAACTCTGTATTAAAAATTTGGTTAATTATTCATCAAATTGCTTCTGACGGACTAAAAAAAATATTCGAATTCATTAACATCGGGAAACGCGCAGTAATTTATGCAATTTTAAGGCAATTTATGAATAAATGCAATTTTATTCGATCCGACAAATTTTCCTTGAACGATTGGAAATAAACAAATTGTTCGTTCTTTCGGTATTGGTTGTGAAAATATTCCAGTCCAGTCTCCGAAAAGCCTGACATAATCCCGACAATTTTTTCCGTAATTTCAATGACCTCGAGAGTTTATTGTCCTTCGCGTAGCGACGGTATATACGAATGAAAATTCGTTGGTGATAATCCGCATTAGGTATTAGGCAAAAGCGGTTCGGCGCGTTTTCCAAAACGTTTCGTACAGAAATCCGAATAGTCGTAACACCGAGAATATGCGGAGGGACACATAAGAATTGTCAAAGGGATCCTAATTCTGGTGGGATTTTCACATAAACTTGAAAAACCTTTAGTTCACGCTTAACCCTTCGAGAGTAAATATTTAGCCTCGTTACGTTCGGGCAATAACGATTACGTGTGCTCCAGGTATTTAGTTTTTCATGCAAAGGCGGTACAAATCCTTTTGGGAGGGCGAGAAGGGCGAGAGGAAGGGAGAAGCATCCTCGTAAAACGTCTTTTTGCTCCTTAACCCAATCTTTTGTGGCGGATAGCTTAATGCTCCAAATATTCTTGAAATAGCTGCGAGAAAAAAAATACAGAGCAGCTGCGACGAGCGAGTAATAAACGCTCGTATTATAATTGTTCTGCATCGTTGCGGGAGCGAATAGTCTCTTTAATATTGAACGTTCTCTGCTACAGCCGCAGAAAAACATCTCATCACTTAAGAAGACTCTTTTCTAGCCACGTCGAATGCTCCGAGAACCGAGAAATTGTGGCTAGGCATATAATCTGTGGTTTTGCCTCGACGACCGCAAACAGAGAAATAATAAGCAATCCGTGTGCTGGCGACAGAGAAAACCACCGGAGACAAAGACAAAGAAACAAATCTCCTCGGTATTTAAAAGCCCTTCCGGCTTCGTAGAGGTTAACTAATTTGGGAAAGAAAAAGACAACGAGACTGTCTTTAAGATTTTTAATAAGCAGGCCCTCGGGCTTGGAACTTTTGCCCACAAACCCTCTCTTTCTTCACTCCCGTGTCCTATTTCACAGCACACGCACACAAAACACAGACACAGACACACACACGTGTACATAAAAAGAACAAAACGCACGAGAGACTAAACAGAAATTAAGCAATTACGAGAACCATTATGAGGTTGTCATGGACGAGACGAGAGTCTGAGCGAGTTTTCTTTTGTATCCTACTCACTTAATGATTACGGCTTTTCAACGTTTCTTTTCTTGAGAAATTAGATTTAACAAAAAATACATTATTCTAACCCCAGAATGTTGATTGAAATGGACCAAATGTCTTTCGTTAAATAAAACGTATTTTTACAGCCAATAAAATGAACTTTTCACAAATTATTTCACAACATTCAAATATTTTCTTTAAAGTTAAGTTTTTTTTCTGGTGGAAATAACAATAAAAATGAGAATTAACAATAATAAGAGGAAATCAGTAACTTCTGGTCAAGAATTTTGTGCATGACAAGCGTGTCCGACGATGACAGTAAATATGAAACGTGATTTTCTCTACGTGGATGTTTCCCATCATGACAGGTACGACCGTTTCCTTTCTCGTCTCACTGCTTCGTTCGTTCTTGCTTGAAAGTTTGAGAATCGACGACACAGCCGGATGCCAATAGGAATGGACGTTATTAATGACGCGACACAAACAGATTTTCATTAATTTTCAGATCCCGGAAAGACTGGTCTGAAAAGTTCGATGATTTAAAAAGATTAATATTGATGATTTCTTGCGGGTCAACGATTTTTCTAAACTGGCCTTGAACAAGAAGAGATAAAATTTGACATAAATTACGAAATAATCTTTGAAAAGCAGGAAAATATGTTAAATAATCATCAACATAATCCATGGATTATTTTTTTTTTCATTTTTTTTTCGTATTCATTGTAAAATATCAAGAATCTTGGAAACACATTTTTGCTAATGGAATTTTGTTTCGTTTAGAAAAAATATATAAGCGATTATTCTGTAGAAATGTTAATATTCATGGGACATGAATTATTGCATGGAACACAAGGATCGAAAGACCAAATTAGGAAGGAATTTGATACAGTGTAAAAACACATAATTATTTTATCTTGAAATCGTTTCTAATTATCTTTTTTGAGTGGTTCTGCGTGGGAGCTGTTCATCTCCAAATCAATAGAGATTGGGAAGGAAAGTGTGAGGCTAACGATCTCTCTTAGAGCAGGTACACCGCGAAATGGTAGACTTTCGTATTTGGCCAATTGAATATATTGACTTTTAATTATCTTATTTGCTTTTTTATTCGAATTTTGGATAAAATAAAAATCTAAGACAAACGTAGGAGACTGTTTCGATGTGTACACTGCTTTCCATTAATGCCTGGATGAGCCTGTGAGTCTCGATATTACCGACTACGAATCGTCATTTGTTGAAGATTTTTTGAAGTTCTGACGAGTTTCAGACGAATGTGTCACGCGTCATTCTTAACCCTCAAGTTCGAAGATAAAATATGGGGCTTAATAATAACAAAAATATTACAGCGCGGAGAGGATGTGAACAGTGAATTTAATGGACGGTGAATTTAATACTCAAATTTACGACGGAATTTAAAATTCCGTCGAAAATTTGACCGCTTGTCAACCTCTTCGTGAGTGTGTAAAGCGTTTTTTTTACATGAAATTCGATCTAATTTCAGTCGAATCTATAAAATATATGTGTCTACAGCATCTATATTTTCTGAATATAAAAAAAAATGAATTAATAATTTTATAAAAAAGTTATGTCGAATTCTTATCAGAAATGTAGAATCTATAGAATCCATGGAATCTATATACTCTATAGATATATAGTAGAATCTATAGAATCTATCGAATCTACATATTTCACAAAAATTGATTCATTATTTTATAAAAAAATGTATATACAATTCCTATATAATGTGTAGAATCTATCGAATCTATAGACATATAGATTCTTCATAATATAATTTATAGTTGTCTCTGATGTAGAAAATGTATTCAAACCATTATTTTGTAATGAAACACACAAGAAAATCAACAGTTATTAACAGTTTTTAACTATATTTTTCATTATAATTTCAATCATTTTCGAACATGAAATACAAAATTTTTATTCGAATCTCAATAGTTTTTTTATGTCAGCCACGAATTTTTGCAGATGATTTTTTTCCGTGTGCACAAGCCCAATATGTTATGTTTTTATTTTATGTTTCCTCATACGTGTTTATATTTGACTTTCATTTCCTGCAATTTTGATCTCAGGCTAGCGAGGACCTTGTGCTCATTGAACGTTTCTTTTTTGTAGAATTCTCGAAGATAGTCTATAATGGATTTAAAAAAAACGTTAGATGGGGAAAAAATATTTGGACTCAAGGGTTTAAACCGATTCTTGGACGAAGATAAAAAGTTTTAAAATATCAGGGCATTTATTGCTTGAATACTGATCAGAAATGGAACATTTGCGTACTCATCAATACAAGTTTTGCTCCTGCATGGAGAGCCGGTCGAAATTCGTCACCCTTCGAACCATCGCTTGAATTTTTGGGTCTGTTTGCGGCTTTTCCGGATAATGTGCATGTCTGTAATGCCTGCTTTGTAAATATTATTTCCAATAACGCTCGAGCGAAGTATGTTTGATTTCCTGACGAGTATTTGGCATTTTTTAATGACCGTTCGTTAACAAATATGCCAGTTCCATCGATTAGTTCAATTACCTGAATCGAAAAGACAATGATGCATTACAAAAAAGCTAATGATTAGGAAACAGTATAGTCGGCGAGTGCATCGTAATATGGCATCAAGGTAATCTTTCAATCTCGCGGTCGGTAAAAACCCTAGTGTACGTTTTTCTCAGCGAGGTTTCATTTTTCAAAGGGAATAAGAGTTACACGTTATTCTCTTTTCGTCAGAGAACAATATGTAACTTTTATTTTTCTCGAAATATCAAATATGTCTGAGAATAAGGTGTTCTGTTTCGCAGCTATCTCTCTCGCACTCATGCAACTGATAGATCACCTTTAAAGTCTATTCAACTCATAGAAATATTCACATCATCAGAAGTTTTTGTCGGGAATCGCAACGTCCAAATTCCATTCAAATCTCTATCAGCTGTTGTATAGCACTTTTCATCCTGATAACTATTGCCACCGTTGTCAATCGCTATGTTTGTCGAACTGCTATCAATATCATCAAAATCCGACAAAGTTTCAATGGAATTTTCTTGGCGGATATCTTCTTCATTACGTATCTCCTAACATAATATATATGAAGGAATATGTTAGTATTTGAGGAATTTTTTGTTTGAACTACGTAGTTAATTGGAAATAGTTACGGCAGTCAATTCCTTTAAAGGATTAATTATCTGCTGCACCGATAACATCAACTTTTCTATGGAAGAAATGCTATTTTTGATCGTTCTTAGAGTTTTGGAATTCACTGGAGCATTTGGTTGAGTTATATTCAAATCCTGTAAAAAAAAGAGATGTGCACGAAAATAAAAAAACTTTTGGCTTCTTTTTATCTTTTCTTCATCAATTCGCAATTGATAAGAGGAATGTTTCAGTAAGTGAAGTTGTTGTGGGGTGTTAAAGTTTGGAAATCCTTGGTTTCAATTAGACACTGCTGCATTTATATAGATAACGTTAAAAACTTACAAAAGCGAATAATGTTTGGGTATGCTTCTCAAGAGTTACATTTTCTGTTTGTAATGCTGCAGAAGATGTGGAAGGTTCACAAATCAATGATTCCACTGTCGACGTTGAATTCAGTTTCTGCGTGCGTAAAGTAGAAAGAATAAACGTGAAAACTCTTCTGTTTTCAAATCGACGTTTTGAAAAATTTTAATAGAAAGATATAGAAGAAGAAACTCATTTGTCAATTTACTTTTTCCAATCTTTCTTCACTCTTCTCCGAATCGGCTTTTCTTTTTGAATTTTGTTTTTTCGGATTTTTCGCTTTTGCATTCGAGTTTTGTCGTTTATCTTCTGTTATTTTTCGAGATTTGTCTTTAACCATTTTCTTCATCAGAGTTATTAGCAAACTTTCTCGAGCTGAAACATGATTGTTACTAGTTTTCTCAATTTTCTACATAAAAGCTACCTCATAAATCTATGAGCGACACAATGCTTGTCTGTCTGGTTGGTCTGTCAGTTTACTGGTCAAATCCTTTGAGAATTCAGTATTGCTCTCATTTCATACTTACTTGAACTCTGCACTACAGTTCCCCTGTATTTCGTTGATTTCTCGTTGTTTGCTGGCCAAAAAAAATCAAGCTCACATCCGTCGGAAAAATTGTCTTCAATGGGTTTGTTGGAAACTATCAATTCTTTGGGAATGACACAAAATGAAGAATCCTGACATTCGATTAAATAGAACATTTTTTTTCACGTCGTTTAGAGATAGATTCTGTACTGATTCTTGTTTATGATTGCTTAGCAACGAAAATACCAATACATAGCAAAAAAAAAAAACTATTCGCACTGGAAAGTACTAAATCGAAATCTTTCTCTCGAATTTGATTTCTAACCACCGAAAATTGCTGTATTCAGAGATAATATACTCCGGCGAGCCTCGAGCCAGCAGACGACAGCCCAATTTTTGTACAGCCAGCCCAACTTTTGTACTACCATGAAGTTACCCACGGAATTATCTACGTTAATGTTTCGATTTCGTGTACGTTCAATCCCCAATATAAAAAATGGCCGAGCAGCTAGAGGAACGCAACCTCTATGCGAATTATCATCCGTCCGTTCGCGGGGAAATTGTCGGTTTAAATAGAGCGGGCTTGGATCCGGGAGAAATTCGTCAAGACATTGGGTGCAACCTAAAAACGGTACATCTTTGGATAAATCGTCATCGTGACGGCGGTAATCAGGCCCTCCAAGATCATCGCAAAAACAATAAACGGCCACTAAAAACCACCCCAGAGCAAGACGAACAACTCTGTCGATACGTGGAGGAGCATCCCTTTACAACCATTGCCCAAGCCTTAAACGAAACAGGTATCGAAATAAGTGTGAACACTGCGCGACGACGGTTGAAAGATGTGGGTCTTACTGCTCATCGCCCGGCTAAGAAAACCCCGCTCACAGAGGAGCACCGTCAGCAACGACTTAATTTTGCTGAGGAGCATTTAGATTGGACGGTTGAGCAGTGGGCTACTGTCATATGGTCCGACGAAAAAGTAAACCGATTACGTAGTTACCCCTCTCTGACCCGCAGTATGAAAATAGGTCGAATTATGTTTAATAAACAAGCTCTTTCTACTTTTTCAGCCATGATTATTATCGAAAATAAAACATTCAACCTACTTTTTTCAAGATGAATTAAAAATAATACGCGTGCACTTTTTTTCCGATTCGTAACCTGCCAAAACCGAATTTAAGGTGTCATAAATATTTTGTTAGACCAGCTGTTATCATTAAATATATAGATATAGTAAAAACTTTATAGCCTGAAAATGTCCCCAACTCTTTTCTCAACGGGTCCTATCCTTGACAGGTCTTCAAATCTTCGGACGATAGTCGTCGTCACGTTTACCGGCCACGGTCTAGAGTTTTTCAACTGGACCCACGTTACGTAGTCCAGCGTCAATGGAGCGGCAGAATTTCCGTTGGATTCTGGGGATGCATGTCAGCAGACGGTCCTATGGCGTTAACCGAAATTCCGCCACGAATGAATTCGGGCCATTATGTTGATGTTCTGCAAAACGTAATGCATCCCTGTGCTAGAGTTCTTTTCCCGGTTGATCGATACCCGCAAATTAAGTTTATGCAAGATCGTTGCGCGGTCCACACATCGCGAGAAACAATGGCATGGTTCGACGAGCACCCGGATGTTCTCGTTATTAACTGGCCAAGCAAATCACCGGATTTGAATCCTATCGAAAACCTATGGAGTATATTTTATTGTCCATTTTTATTTCATACTTGTAGAGCTGTTGGAGTAACGCTCTCCGAGTATTATTTCCAATAATTAACTCCTAATATTCAATTCGTTGAAAAATACGTCGATTTATGAAAAATGTATTGCCATTTTAGTTATATATTTAGCATTTCCTTTTATTACTTTATTTTTTGTCTTGGAGAACGTTAAAATTCACGTATTATCTATGCTGATTATTATCAATGGAAATGCATAAATCATATTAGGCCTAATGGTCCGAGAGTGGGAGTCTGGACAAGATAGAACCAGAGATGCTCTTGTGGCACACGTTAATCGCGTTTGGCAGGATATTGGAGCAAGAGGAGATCTTTGTCGCACACTTGTAAATTCCATGCCAAATCGCATGGAGTGTGTGATCGAGAACAACGGCTGGTGGATCCCATATTGAGAATCATGTTTGTAAGCCCCTTATTTGATATTTTGAAGCTTTTTATGTTCCTTTCAGCCTTGGTAAGGTCTTACACATACGACTGAAAAAAAGATAAAACCCTTGAGTCGAAATGTTTTTTGCCTATGCAATGTTTTTTTTTTTTCATTATAGAGCACCTTCGAGAATTCTTCCAGGAAAAAAACGTCCAACAAGCACAAGGTCCTCGCTAGCCAGAATTCAAAATTGCAGGAAATATTGGGCACACGAAAAAAAGTTATGTGCAAAAATTCGCGGCCGAAATTTAAAAACTACTGAAATTCGAATTAAAAATTTGTATTCGATGTTCGAAAATTACTGAAATTATGATGAAAAATATATCTAAAAACTGGCAATTTTCTTGTCTGTTATTAACCGGTAATTTTCTTGCGTGTTTCATTACGAAATAATGGGCCAAATGTATATTTCAAATTTTACACAACTATAAATTATATTATACATTTTTTATAAAATAATTATTTTTTGTAGAACATGTAGATTCTATAGACTCTATAGACTCTACTATATATCTGTAGATTCTATAGATTCTACTAGATATCTGTAGATTCTACAGATTCTACTATATATTTGCAGACTCTATAGATTCTACTATGTATCTATAGAGTATATAGATTCTATAGATATATAGATTCTATAGATTCTACATATCTTATGAGAATTCTACATAATTTTTTCATAAAATAATTAATACATTTTTTTTAATTTTCGGAATCTATAGATGCTGTAAACACGTAGATTTTATAGAGTCGAGTGAAATTAGATCGAATTTGATTTAAAAAAAAAAACGCTTTCCACACTCACGAAGAGGTTGACAAGCGGTCAAATTTTCGACGAAATTTTAAATTCCGTCGTAAATTTGAGTATTAAATTCACCGTCCATGCATTAAATTCACTGTTCACATCCTCTCTGTTTGCATCCTCTCCGCGCTGTAATATTTTTGTCATTATTAAGCCCCATATTTTATATTCGAACTTGAGGGTTAAGAATGACGCGTGACATATTCGTCTGAAACTCGTCAGAACTTCAAAAAATCTTCAACAAATGACGATTCGTAGTCGGTAATATCGAGACTCACAGGCTCATCCAGGCATTAATGGAAAGCAGTGTACGTCTTTTCGGCTTCGTTAATTGGATCTTAATTTATATGAAAGTGACAAAACCGTCGTACTCCTCGAGCATAGTAGCTTCTCGAACGATCGCGGCTGCTTTTTTTTCGCACGAAAATTAATTCGGTATTTTTACGATCTCTTTTTTTTCTGGGCTCATGCGTTTTTGGTCCCACGATTTTTTGAGCAAGAGAAAGAGGTTATTTATATGCTCGCGTATACCATTGCTTATTCCATTAAACGAAACTTGCACGTTTAATAATAATCTCGTTTATAGTGGGAATTACTTGGTGTAAATACCGAACGAAATCTTCGCGATAAAAAATACCTCGATGTATATCCGTGTATAAGATTCGGTTTAATTAGCATATCGGTATCGACTTGACCGCCATTAAAATCAGTATTTTACGTTCCCCATTGTACGAGCTCCATATTTAGAAAAAAAACAGAATGATCAGCTGGTGAATGAACAAAAAAATCAGAAACACGTCATTTTCCACTAATTCAACGCTCTCGTAAAAGAGAAAATCAACTCAGTTTACATAATTTTATCACCGTCAATTCTTTTTCAATTAAAAATGAATTTCCACGAAAATTAGGAGAAAAAGTCATAGAATAGCTGCATTACATGTATAAATTAATTTAAAAAAAATAGTGACCTGTGATGCAAACAAAAATAGAATGAAAACTTACGATTTTTTGATCGACGATGATTAATCATTTTCATTTTTCTTTAGTAAATAATTTTTAACTGTCAAAAAATCACTATTTTTCAATGACTCGAGCATCGAATATTGAACTTTTGTTTCTTTCGAACCTATGATAAATAAAATCCTGTCCGAAAGGATGAGAGTTGCATTTTTTTCCAAATTGCTACTCATTCTTGACCAGACATATGAGCGAGGGGTATCGAGACGATCCCGCTGGCTGGACATGGGTCGACCTACAGCAGAGCAGAAAAAAAAACTTACCCTTCGAGTCACCACTTCTCCAGCTACTTCAGTATATTTACGCGTTTCGGAATGTTATTATAAGTGGAAACATGTTTAAAAGACTACGAGAATGAGAAAGGCTAGGGATCTGTGGTTTGCTGGACGACGAGAACGAGCCCAGAAAACGCGTACTCAAGAATTTCCGAATAAATGACCAGCCTTCGAACAAATAATCATTAAAACATTTGCACTCGATAACAGAAATAAATCTCAGAAAAAGAATACTTGAGACCTTTTCAATGTACAATTCAAAAAATGCAGAGTTGGAGCATTATGGAGCTTTTGTTTTATGTCAAAATTTCAAATTCTTCTGAACGAAAAACTATCGAAAGCAGTCCAATTAAATATTTATTTTTGAAATGGTTGCCATTTCGTTAATTTTACGGGAACGTTCACTGTCAAATGCTGTTTATTTTTAAGCATCACTTTCGAGTGGCAAAAACTGTACAAAAGATAAGAAAGTAAAATAAATTTTAAAAAGTTGGCGGTTTTCATTGACTAAAAAATAAAAAATCTCGAAAATTAGGAATTTCCATGTTCGTAACATTAAAAAGATCTCGTTATTTTTATTGTGCGAATGATTATTTAGGAAATTTGTGGTTTTATTGGCATTCGTTCGAAATAAAACAGGTGCAGGAAATTTTCTTGGGAAGAATTCGCCTATTTAACGTGGGACTGGAAGTCCTTCAGACGCCTTTACAAACATGTAAAAATCTTGTTCGTTTTTGGTCGAAAATGCGGGCACTAAAAGTGTATAAAAATGTACACATATATCTATATAAATATAAAGTCAATGGTTAAGATGAGAAGATTCCACAATTAGCGTTTTAGTACTGGTCGATTGGCACTCGAGAGCCGGTCAAAGCGGCGGATTAAACTTTGGTATGATACGCAAAATATTCGAGTTTCGTATAGTACGAGGTTCAACTCTTGTTCTCATCCTGGGCGGTCTCCGCGATCCTTGCGTTCCTTTCGAGATCGCCCTTGTCCAGTTTACAAGTATTTCTTTTTTTTTAATATCATTTTTTTGCGGCGTTAAATACTTTACACGATTCATTAGGCTGGAAATTAACGAGAATCGATTAGTTAGATAAGAGGATGAAAAAGTTCGATAACACGTTCTCCAGGTGCGTCCGTCTGTGAGAATTTAAAGGCGGAGTATAAATATACACGAGTGAAATGAATTCACACAATTAATTTCGATGCACTTCTCTCCTTTCGTTTTTTCATCTGATTTGAGAAAGATCAAATTGGAGTTTTTCGACTCCAAGAACGTTCGAAACTCCGTCATAAAAGTCTGCTTGATTTTAATCGATATTTTTATCATTCAAGCTCATATAATAATGACAATAACAACTCGTGAGAGATATAAACTTGGCGATTCAAGACACAAGCCTCGGATCCATTGAATCTCGGAATTTCACGGATCTGTGGACTCGAAGCAAAGAGGAAACGTCCTGAAAGTGAATCCGCCGAAAAATCAAAGGAAGATAAAAAGAGGGAGAAACATGTGTGCGCTTCTGAGATGCACACGCGATGCGCAATTACGTGATACGAAATTCAATTCGATTCCATAAAAGTCGTGGCTTTCGGGGGATCTCTCTGGCCGAATGTGTGTGGTCTTCGGCGCACTTTTCGACAAGACTCCCTTTGATTCGCACAGCCCCGAGAAAACACACCACGAGGATCGAAAAATTGATGCATGATTTTGGGGAAAGACGAATCTTCGTCGATTGCTCGATTATTTCCCAAATCTCCCTTGATATCGAATAACAGCTGGAAACGCCTTCAACAAAAAAAAAAACACTCATAGTTATTTTACAGTTTTCTTCACATTCTACCATTTCCGGGAATATTCTATAAAGTAAAGTCGAACTTAAAGCTCGTAAATATTTTTTCAATACATTTAGGTCGCGTGTACCGTCCGTAGCAACAATTCAAAGTCCTTTTACGTCTGCGTTTTACCCGCACTTTTAAAGCTGTTACATATCTTTCTTGCTCTTCATTAAAACGTACAATCATGCAAATGAAAAAGGCACTAAGCTCCTTAAACAAAAGTTTATTGCGCAGATAGCCGTCAATTTACCAGAATGTTTATACGTTTCTTTTCCTGTGACCTCGCCGTTCCTTCAGAGAGTACAAAGATGTGAATTAATAGCCACGCAGTGAAGAAGGAGGTACTGGCATTAAAGAGCCGGTGCGCGAGTCTCCTATAATCAATGTGACGTAAAGTTTCAAAAGGTATTGAAAACCTTGATATTTCGAGATCAAGAACAATATATACGGACATACATATCGTATAGTGGAGTTTTACGATTGGTCTCGATGTTCGGCCTGAAATACGAACGTAGTTTTTATTCGGTTGAACCTCCCTCGAGAACTGCGGCAGAGATTGGATGCACGAAGCAAAAAAATGTTGTGTATACTGTATACTTTTAAAAAGAAGGGTCTAAAAAGGGCCATTTGAAAATACGATTAAATGAGAGCGTAGCAAATTGGGCCGATTCTCATCCTTGCCGAAATGGCTTCCTCTCCCTTGGTCTCGAGTTTTTGTCATACGTTATGTATGAAAACATGTATAAAATATACCATCAAAAAGGGGGGAAATGGCGATGACGTGCCGATAATTCAATTCACGTAAATCCATCAAATTTCCATTTACACGATGTCCCAAAGAGTAAAAGAGAGAAAGAAGATATAAATAAATGAAGAGGGTGAGGTTTGTATGCAGTTAACATGACCAGCAGCAAGGGCTTTTTCGAGCTGGAGGGCTACCAAATTAAGACGTTCCAGGGCCCCGAAGCAACGCCCTTCCACCTTCCCACAGTCCCGTTGATGGTTCCTGATGGCAGGACTTTCGATGTCCTCCGTGCTTCCTGTGAGAGAGAGAGATACTCCGCCACAATCGCTATCCACATAGCGATTTATCTAAATTACAGGGGGGGTAGGAAGGGCGAGACATTGATTAGGGGGGGGACGATTAAACAATCTAGGCCTCCCTGGTAGAACTTCTGGGAGGCCCCTGCTCCGCTGCCATGCTCTTACGGTGTTTCTATGCTTTGCAAAACTTTCGAGTTTCGCGAGAAGAGAGACGGAAGATGCTGCGAGGAGAACACCGAGAGCTACATCGCATGTAGCTTGTGAACAGCAGCAGCAGAAACCTCCCAAAAGTAAGAGAGACAGGGAAAAAAAGCAAAGAGGGAGAAAGGGAACCAGGCAGATGATCCCCTTCGGGCCATCCACTCAAAATGAAGCAGTTATACGACCGAACTAATAACATATTTAGGATGGTGGAGGCATCCCCCACTGTGGGAGACTCGCGACCTCCCAAGTTGGCACGCTTCAAGCTAGCCAACACAATTTTTCTGCTACAGCATCATCTTCTTTACTTTCTTATATATATCTATACATCACCATGCTTATATGTTTATATATACACATGAAGACACGTTGTATATGTACTACATACGAGATACTCAGCTGATGTTGCAAGAACAGAGCACCTCCTCGAAGTAGCTTGGGCTTAAATGCGCACGAGACCCTGGCAAGTCAAATAAGAACATTCTGCGCTTTTATTATGATTGCTTTATTGTGTTGAGCAAGAAGAGCGGACAGTCTTAATTATATAGTATCCTCGCCCCATGCCCTCGTTGTTCTGTATCTAGAGCTTCGTAAGAAAAGAGAGGAAGAAAATATATCTGTTGAACATATATGTATATGTCCATATGCGTACAGTTTATATGTTCATGAAAAAGAAGAGATTGCTCGCGTTCCAGCAAATGGCACAGAAGAGCTTCAGAGATTTGTTCAAGTTCTTTTCCTCTCTTGCGAGATGGGAAAGAAAAAATCTGGAAAATGTATGAAACTTTTTCAAGAATTCGGTCTTGTTTTTTTTTCCTTTTTTTTCAAGAGAATCCGTGCAAATTCGTGTGCGTGTCAAATGAATACTGGTCATGACAATGCCCAGCATCTCTATGGACCAGAAGCTTTCAACAATAGGACAAGACCAGAGTTTCACTCTCTTTTTTCCTCTCTCTCTCTCCCTCTCTCTTTCTCGATGGCCTGTAAACCACTTTGTCGGCATCGAACGACGAAGACGATGAGAACCTCCCCAGTGGATGGCCAAAATTGCCAGCAACCCGGTTTTCGGGGACCACCAACACGTGGCGCCCCGGCAAAGAAACCCCCACTTGAACACATGGTGCAAGCCAACTTTCGCGAGTGTATTTACTCCCCCTGACTTTTTGGAGCGTTGAAAACGGAGCTTCGAGGTAGAGCGAAACGGGAAATGCGGACGATCCGCCCCGGAGACGAAATTTCGTCGCCACAACCCTGCCGGGGGACGGAATGAAAAAAAGCAGCAAAAAATATGGAAGAATAAGGGACAAGATCGTTAAAAAATTCTGCATCGCTCTTTCTTCTTCATTTTTTTTTGTTTTGTTTAAATTTGAGTTCAAATAATCCGAACCTGATAAATATGGCAGCAAAAGAGTTTCGAAATACTTAGCATTCTTTCGTTCTCCTAGGGCAGAAATATTTAAAAAAACTCTCATTCCTTACATAATCTCGAATCATCAGCGAATCAGCGTAAGAGAGAAAAAAATAATAATAATATTAAACGGTATACACTTTGGTGGGATGAGAATAGTTGACAGTGGTAAACGACTGGGATGAAAGAAATTCCACGATCCAGAGGATCTTGAATTCCAATCTGCCTGGAGAGACACAGTCTCCGGATGCTCTACAACGCCATACATATATCTGTGGTAAATACAAACAAACCATGGAGTTCTCCATTTCTACGAACGAGCGTGTTAATTTAACTGGAGGTTATGGTATTCACAGGAATGAATTTAGGGTTAAACGAGAAGAATATTTAATATCCCGGAGCGCCGTGAAATGAAACTCTGTGACGGTGATAAAAAAAAGAACGAGGCACAGAAACCTTCGAGTCATCCAGCCGTGACAATCCAGACGAAGAGCAAAAGGGAGGAAGAAACAAAAAAAAATTAAAACAAAATAACGGAATGGAAAAAAAGGAGAGAATTCTTTGCCTGGCAGGTGCACGCGTATAGCAGGTAGATAATTAAGGATTTTCCATCAAATCGGGCTGGAGTTGCCACTCGATTTCCTTGGAAGGTCTTGATACTACCAAGAGCACCCTTCACCCTTTAAGTTTCGATTGAGCAACAACGTGGCTCCGGAAGACCACCGAATGGGTAATTAGGGATGGTCTCGCCATTAGCATAATAACTCTTTTACCTCCTCGAAAAGCAACCTCCGTGCATTTCGCCCTCTACTCTTCAAAGTATCAACTTTCATGTACACGCTGATGTATGTGTAGATATCAAACACATTTTTACATACGTGCCTTGGATGTCTTTCGTTGGCAGTAGTTACCCTGTCCAACATCCAACAGAAACACCAACCAGAGCATTTTTTTCTCCTTAAAACGCTAAGGGCTAGGGGAGGTGTCGAATAAATTGAGGTCGCGTGGGGCGGACGTATGCCAGGGAACATCGAGACTCTCTCTCTCTTATATGGACCACACTGATAATGCAGTTGAGTAGTTATTCTTCTCTCTGAACTTTGAATCGTTGATGCTTTCCGCTTCACATGCCTCTTGCTTTTGCTCCTCATCTCCTCTCTCTCTCTCTCTCTTTCTCTCTCTTTCTTCTCTTTTGGACCAAGACTTGGTGAAGAACTGTAGGATGTACTATCCAAAACAGGAACTACGAGATTTCCAAGGGTGGGCGGAAGAGTTGAGGGTGCGGCTTTTTGTTCTTTGATCGAATTGCACCACACACGCCCTTTGACGAAAAAAAAAAAACGAAATAAGAAAAACGTACAAACCGTTTAGCTTTTCCCAGCGCCACTAGGCAATAAAACGGGAAAAAACAGATCCAGAACGTCGGAACCTCCACGAAGAGCCCGGATGTGACATGTGTTACCGAGGAAATTGTTAAACATTCACGCAGCTCAACGAGAGACGTTTTTTCCACAACTGCCACAATTGCCAGAGGCCTTTCGAATGAAAAGCCATTAACGATGTTTCTATTTTAAAGACAGTAGTTTTGATTCATTACTTTTATTCACGGATATGCCCAACTTTCATATTGAAAATTATTATTTAATGAACTTTGAACAATTTTAATTATGCACTGTTTTTTTGAAAATCATAGTCATTATTACCAAGCAACAATAATTCATCAAAATTAAGCTTAATTGTTCCTAAAGAAGTGATTATTCTTATTTCGACTTTATAATCACAGATAATTACTTTTTGAAACTTCATTTTTCATGTTTTTTGTATTCACAGATATGTCACGATCCTAGTATTCATCATCGCAATAAAAAAAAGCATTATTCTCATATCTGTCTGTACTTGAATAAGAATTTTGTATAAACAACACAAATTATGAGTTTTTATACGAAAAATGGTCGTTACATTATGAGAAAAAACATAATTTGCACGCTCTCAGGCTTCCCTTTGATCCACTTTTTCGAAATTCCATGGGAAACCCTACAAAATGTTGGAATTTTATGTCTACTTTCTCTGGGAAGAATAGCAAAGTAGGAAGGGCATTTAGAATGGCCTTTTAATATATTATAAAAGATGTGTTACGGTCGAAGAAAATTGGAATATTGCGGTTAAAATTGGGACGTTTTTTATAACCGTATTCCATTAAAGCTGACAAACTTCTATTCTTCCCCAATGAAGGGACGATGGACTGCTGGTCTTTTGAAGTAAAGAATTGAAAAAAGGGAAGAAAAAAAAAAACAATCGTTTGGCCAGGGCGATAGTCCATAGCAAATTGGCAGTATTGAAGGAGTTATTAGACGACGGTTTAAGTTCTTGTGTGCCACACACGCGCACAGATTTAGCGGTGAGAGATAGAGATCTTGTGGGCGCGGCGTCGTCCCGTGGGGCCCAGGGAGTAGTACGGTATAAGGCCCAGAAGCACAAGGAAAAAGGGCATCAAGGAAGAGGGCGTTTTACAGCAAAGATTCACCCAGAGAGAGAAAAAAATGTGTTATTAAGCCGACATGTCAATCAATTTCGACCAAATCAGATACATTGGACTTTTCGAAAAGCTATTTTAGAATAAGTGCTCTCGTTTTCTATTTGTGGCTATGTTATTGCGTGTGGTCGCCATCCTAATGGCATTTTAAAATATATTATTACTCGAACACGTAGTTCCGTTGAGTTTTCTCGTAATTCGAACTATAAATATATGTTTTTTTACATCAATAGCTTTATCAAAGATACGATCTGAACGTCTCGCCAGATGAAGACAAAATCATCCCCCGAAATGTATTTATTCGTGTCGCTGGAATGATTTTCGCTCATGAGTACATTTTATCTCCTGATTTCTCAACTTTTCTTTTTATATCGTTCAACAACATTCCTTGCTCTTGATATATTTATACACATGTTAAAACGTCAGTTTACATCGGATTCAACATAAATTTTGCACGCTCCGAAGCGACAAATAAAAAAATCCGATTCGATACGTCGATGCTTGAACCACTCGATCCGAATAATGGACAACGACATTGCGACAGGATAACGATGATGACAGAAACACGCTTGTGAACAAACTCGAGTTTACCAGGTCGCACAAGATGTACGTACAAGAGGACACGCGTCTTTTTCAAGGATCATCATCATGTCCATACCCATATGTACGACAAGGGAGTAGCATATGATGCACCTGCCATCCGTTCTTTCGAAACAGCATCGAACAGGATCGTAAAGATTGCCACGACCTTGGTACGTAACCCAGAATATAAAAAAAAAAAAAACGGGGGTGAAACTATTCCGTGGCATCTCACAAAAATACAATAAAAAGAGGAGACGATCGAGTGACAGAAAGGGAGGGAGAAACATATCGAGAAAGTGAGGGGAGAATGCGACCAAGGTCTCTCGATTTAAATCTTTCTTGATCATCGTCATGAAAAGAATTACTCGGCATTGAATTTTCCTCATGAAGACTTTCTTCGTTCAATTAGACTCAAAAAATGTCTAGAATTTTGTTTTTGTTTGTTGTAACTAACCAAATCCTAAAAATACAACTGTACAGTTTAAATAATTCTTATAAAACTGAAATTTTTACCATTTTTCAACAATTTTGTACCAAAACCTTTTATTCTCCATAGTCGTTCCCTGTGAGCAACCTCGTTAAGTAAAAATGTTGATCACTTAATTTCTCGTCAAACATCCTCCTCCACGTGGATCAACCCACGAGAATTTACGTTTTGACGCGGCGGGTGTACAAAATGAGACACTGCGCCTGCAACCGAAGCAGGTAGAGACTGCAAGTAGGACCTGGAATTAGAGCAAAGCGTGATGCATCCCTTTTATTATTATTATTATTATTATTATTATTACTATTATTGTGGTTATGATTTAATTCTCTATCGAATGTCTGGGCCGGAGAAAAGCGACGATGTGGGGGAGTATGCGATGAAAACACGAGAGAGCATTGAGTGTCAATCAGGGAAAGTGATTTGTAAGAGAATCCCGGTCGCGGTAGATGAATGCTTTTTATTGACAAAAACGTAATAGGCCTGAACGAGAACAATATTGAGATGTTCTTATTTCGAAAAGTGCCTCTTTCTCTTCTCTTTTTTTTTGTCGTTCTTCTTCTCGTAACGATTACGAGGCTCATGTACAGTTTGGATTATAAAACCAATTTCCGCTTCGACGTACGAGGGAGAGTGTCAAGAAGGGACTGGGACATCGTTGGAAGAGTGAAAATCTACTGGGTCTGGGTTCAATATGAAAGAAAAGATGAAAGAATGCATGATAATACACGGGAGCGGATGCTGTGTCCTGGTTTTCTTCATCGCACCGTCGAGAAGGAAAAAGGATAAGACCCGGATCTGGTGCTTATAAAAGAGAAAGTACCCGTCATGCAAATGTAAAGGGTTTCATCCCCAGAAGGTGAAAGTTTTTTTTTATTCTCCTCCTCGATCATCGTGCGTCGATTCTTCAAACCCCGGAGTACGTTTGAGGTGTTCGGGATGCTTTAGAAGGGCAGGTAAAAGCACCTGCTTCCATCAAATTCGTCCTTGAACCTTAAGATGGTAGAAAAAATTGCGGAAACTGCAAATGGACCATCGATGTAGGATTTTATTTAACGTTTCGGAAACGATATCAAAAAGAAGGAAAAAAAATGGCCAGAGGCTTAGAAAGATCGGAATGTCTCGCCTGTAAATATCGATATTTCGTTCCTTGCTTTTGTTTCTTTTTTTCTCATCACCAGTTTATGATCAGTTTTAAATACGAGCGAGAGCTGCTGATTGTGAGGCTGTTGAAACGAGTGAAAAACCTTGCGGCGATAACCCACACTCGTTTAACATTCGTTGCAACTCCCCGAAGAATGCAACTTCGTTGATGCAACATACAGAAGCCATTAAATGGTAAGGACTCATAAATATAAATCATAGAATTGTCTTTTTTTTTTCTTGTCGCTTTTATTCTTCATTCTCCCCCACCCTTTATCGTCTGGTGAGTAGAGCGGCATGATTTTTCAGTGCACCATGAACATCTGTCCTCGATCTTACCCCGTCCTCCAGAACGAATAACGAAAATTTACACCGTTGAAATTTAAACTCGGCGCATAAGCTGTTTATCGTGATCCTCAAATCGCGATGAATTCGCGTGAAATTCTGATCATAGTCCGTATCGAAATTAATATTAAATATCAGACGGTCCATTCGATAAATTCCAACATATCCGATAAATATTCACAACGTAGCCCACCGATTTCTATCGAAAATTGTCGATTTTTAAAAAATTCCAATTTTTTTTTTTTATATACCTGCCTCCATTTTTTTTTTATACTCGCGAGATTAGTCTTAAAATATATCTTCGCGATCTTCGATGCAACCGATTGTAATAGGCAACTGTTTGAAATCCCACTCAAATGTATACATGTATATACATTATGTTCAACAGTCTTTTTATACTGTTTTATAGACGAGATGCACTATAGGACTATCCAATATGGGAATTAGCCACGCCAGAGGCTGTGTAATCATTAATATGCCAGCAGATTCGAAACGATCTTCCGCCCTCAGGCTCTCACCCCGCGGTATAATCGCGTACCAATTAATTTTTTCATCGATTCCCTCCATCCACGATCCGTCATCGTGCACTATATGTATATACATAGATATATATCTGCACCGTATATATAAACCTTGATTCTTTGTATTTTAAGGTCTCGAACTATAATATACATTTTGGTGCTAATTTGGACCGGAATTTCAACCCTGGTGTATTATAAATCTCGTCGTAATCAATCGACCAACTAATTATCGTGAGTTATAAATGATTTATTATTATTATTGCCGAGTAAATTCGTCAACGATCACAATTTCTTTAGATGTGCATGTTTTATCGGAGGAAAAGATTTTATTGACATGTTATTTGTATTTTCAAAGAAAAATATCGAAATGAGGAGTGGCCAAGATTTCTGAAGGATAAAAGCATCGGAAGAAAAAGTGAAATAAAATAAAGAAGAGGGATGAGATCTAAAGCCATTCCGGAGTTGAATTTTCGAGCGTGAAAACGTGAGATGATGAAAAAAGTGGTTTCGCGGAGGTAGTTTAGTGGATGGGTAGGAAAGAGTTTAAGGGAGCGAAGAACACACACTCATGGGCTTGTCGCGCGTGTTTTGGGTTACGGGGAGTATTTTTCTGCAACATCCCTGGCGGCCCAGGATGACGAGAACGACGAGGACGAGGATGAACGTCAGTCAGCGCGGAACCAAAGCGTTCTTTTAGCTGCTCTTCTTCTCGTCCCGTCTCTTGAAGCCTCACCGCGCCCTTCGCAACCACTATCTCTTCGTGTAACACAAAAAAAAAGAAGAAAATAAAGAAAGAGTGAATTTTTCGATGTGTGCGTTGGCTACATCGTCCATGCAGGACATTCTAAATATTTCGTGGCAATTACATTTGCTACCGGCGCTCCAATCAAAGGCCATAAAAATCCTCGTGGTATTTCGCTGGCAATTTTTCGGTGGCTCACCACGTCGCCCTTTTTTCTTTACTCTCCTTCCTTCTTTTTTTTTTTGCAACCTCCCTTTCTCAACTTAGATAATAATCCCCTTCTGCTACCTTTTCATCCTTTGACTCTTCCTTACGAATTTGCTACCTCGCATGTAGCAGAATGTCTTTTTCGTCTCTTATTCGTTTTATTTTTTGTTCCTTCGATGTATAACTAATTTTGGATTAGGGAGACACTCCGGTCTCACAGATTCTATATAATATATACCTTAGATTTTTGAACCTACGTGTCCGGAGATAAAACTCAGGGACGAAGCTTAATCTAGGCCAATTTAAATTTTCAGACGCTATTTCGTCTAGTTCGTGGCTCTCGAAACCTCTTTTCACTCTCTCACTCCTTCGTGATGCTGGCACGAATAGAAAGATCGTCTTCCATCTCACTTTCGCTTTTACTCACTCACACACACACATACATCGACTCTCACTATTTCTCGCTCTGCATGCATTTCGCTTGGGATATGATTATACACTTCCTTGATTGGCCTTTTGCCACGAAACACTCGCCGAATTTTTATCAACCCTTGACCATAATCATAACAACAACACCTTCGACTCGTACATTATAAGAATGAACCTGTTGAGCAGGAGCCGTGCTGAAAAAAACTTGAAAATGTTCGCTCCTTTGCGATTTATTTAATCGTCCAATTCTCCCTCGCATTATAAAATCATACGAAATGACGAATCAAGTTTGTTTTTTATTTCGTCAGTATTTTATGTGATCATGTTTTTTCTTCAAATTGTGGATAAATTTTCAAATTTCTTATCTTTGAGTTAAAGTTGAAACGAACCTTATTCAGGAACTGGACGATGAACCGGTGAGTGAAAATCCCACTCACAGCCTACGTACATTTCAAGCATCAGAAATGATTCGGAACAAAATAAAATGAATCAAAAACTGAATGACCAAAAAATTCTATGACGAGTATTTGAAAATGGATTGTTTAAATGAGAAATACGTAAAATTAATCAACGTTTTCGTGGATATTCTCATAAGATTGAACGATGCTATGAAACATGAAATAATCTGTGATGCATTAATATTAAAAAAATGATAAAATAAAAAATCGAAATACCAACTCCTCCCGTACGGAAAGAGTAATTTCACGTGCGCGTGCACAAAAAGTGCATAATTCAACATTTCGAGACCACACCCGAAAAAAAAGGGAAAAATTCAAACGTCGTGCTTCGAGGGCGCATAATGACGTATTATTCGGCATATTATGATTACGGAATGACTGCGGTTGGGCTGCAGGGAGTGCATCGAGGGAGGACGAGAATAAAAAAAGGGAGAGTAAAAGAGAAAAAAAATAGCTATGAAAAGAAGAGACGAGTGCATGAGGAAGAGCGTGGGTACGAGAGTGTGGTAAGACCGTGGCGCGAGCGACGACGGTTATTATGTCTTCACTGTCACTCTTCCCGGTCGACTTCTAGACGCGGAACGAACGAGAGTGAGGATGACGAGGATGACTTTGCTCGTTGACAGACCTTCCCTTCATTCCTTATCTCCGGGGCTTCATCTCTCGTATAAATACGAGCGAAAATTTTCGAATAATTCTGTACATCGTACAAATTTAATTTCCTACTATCTTTGGCTCCTGCTCCAAAAATAAATCAGCAGCTATCAAATCGTATCATTGTTTTTGCCTCGTAAAATAACGAATTCAATGTAACAGTTTATACAAAAAAAGCTCTCGAACTAAAATCATGAATTAAAACACTATAAAAAATAAAAATAAACAGAGAATTCAGTCAATTGGAATAAAAAATATTCACTCGAGCAATAAAAATTAATTACAGGATAAACAGCGAAGCTGTGAACCACAAAAACTCCCAAGACTAATTAAACTAATGTTTCTTTTCCTCTCCTCATTTCTAAATGACTCTACCATCAAGTTCCATTTACGTAAGAGATGCACTTTGAGATGCATCTCTGTTGGTCCAGACGATTAGAAAGATCTATTATCCCTAATCTGTGCGTATAAACGCGTTTCTTTTTTCCTTTTTTTTTTTTTTTAATTTTCCGTTTCTAAAAGTACGTAAGTACTTTGGCGACAGGGATGAAGTAGATAGTCTAGCCGGAAAGGTTGAGGCGCCAGTCCTTCGTCGGGGTTATCCCATGCAGGATTTTCTTGACTGTTGAGTAGAGCAGCAGGTTTCTCCCACGCGAGGAGACTCTGGAGCAGTAGATTTGCCAGAAACTCGAAATCAAGTTCAATTTTTTCGTTTTTTTTTTCGTGGTTAAGGGAACGTGAGACTGTCGGTTTTGTATTTTACACATTCATAAAGACTCACGCATTCATACAGCGAACATAGCGAATGGTATGAAGTAGAAGAAGAATGGGAAGTGGAGGAGGGCAGAGAAGAAAGACACCCTCGCGAGTCTGGCACATCTACCCACACTTCTTCGACTCTTTCGAGTTAGGTTGCGTGGGGTTTTCGTGTGTATATGTGTCCGACCAGACGGCGAGACGAGAACTAGAGAACCCGAAGGCGAGTACGACTAATACATAGAAAAAGAGAGAGAGAGAGAGAGACAGAGAGAGAGAAGAAAAAAGAAGAATATATTACAACGAAGAGAGAAAGGAAAGATCAACAGAAGGAAACAGACGAATCTATACGAGAAAGAAAAACAGGTTGACAAAGAGCAAGTAAGGAAGAGAATGAAAGAAATTGATAGAAAGAAAAAGCAGGAAAATAAATTAAAAAAAAAAACGATAGGGAAAAGAAAGAGACAGAAAGAAAGTTTGAGAGTCGAAGGAAAAAGGATGAAGAATCCTGGAGACGAGAGTGGGGACCAGAATGGTAAGTGCGTCTCGTCGAGCCGCCTAGAGTCCCACGTGTCGGGGCTCGTGCCTCCTCGTGGCCGACGCGCGTCGCTCGAGCACACTCTGGCGTCGCGTCGCGTCGAACGCCCGAGCGCACTCCTCACGCACGCCAGAACTTATTCGAGTGGGAATGCATCGCGCTCACGATGCACTCTACACTGCTCCTTCCACCTCTTCCTCCTCCTCCATCTTTTCTTTTCCATACTGATCGAGACTCACGATTCTTTGATCTGTATATGGTCCTCCTCTTATTCCGGTTCAAAAATTCTCGTAATACTTACTACAGCAGGACCACATTTCTTGCCTTTGAAATTTTGCTTAGTGGCATCTAATTTTCGAAGGTTTTATCGATTCTGTTGAGGTTTCCACGATCTCGTTGTCGTTGTGTCTATTTTCCCGAAATTTCTAGAATATTGCAGTCTTCGACTTTCATTTTGAATTTCCAAGCAATCGATGACTCACATTTTGGTCATATTTTTACAATTTATGTGATAAAATGTGCAAAACAGACACGTTGGAAAATGTTGACTCTGCAGAATTGAATTTTTTTCGTAAATAAACAAAATAATTGTTAATAATTCTTTATTATGATTTTTCAAATTTTCAATTTAAATAAATCTCTTGGTGTAAATAAAATGCAATAAATAAATAAAATGCTTTATGCTGGTTGAGAACGATCGAAGGATCTGCACAATGGCTAAACTAATATTGAAATATGGCTCGACGATTGGACTTTGCATGCATCTTTCAATGTCAGTTCTGTAAGGCGTGTCTCATTTCTTTCTCGGTATATATATTCTCGCGTTAACAAATGCTCTTGATTTATATCGATGGAGGAAGAAAGATATTGCAGCATTAAATGACGATTGTTAAAACTAAAAGATAATTTATCATCGATCACACAGTTCTGGTTGACGACGCATATCATTTATTTTCTACAACGATTCAGCATTTTCAAAAACTATCAAAAGTGCCTCAGAATAAATATAAAAACAATCCTTGATTACATTTAATCCAAACCAAAATTTCCATTAATTGTCTTACTGATTATTACAAATTTTCAGAACCTTCTACACGAAGGAGACGAAATAAAAAATAATCCCACGATTCGGTTAAGATAACGAGTAAGTGCATCGACCGTCAATGATGCCCGACGTAAAAACTTAAGTTCATACCAAGCGCATGTAATACCGATGTACCTTCAAGTATATCTGTGTATTTATGAATGTGTATTGCATGCCTTTTCCCTTTCGGATTTGTAATTATCTCTTTGGTTGAGTGCGATCAGCAGACACGAAGCTACACATACAAACGCAGAAAGAAAGAAAAGATACAAAGAGAGAAAGAAAGAGAGAGAGAGAGAGGGAGGTACAAAGATGTACAGAAAAGTTGGTACAGGGAGAGAATTAAAGGTAGGAACGGGAATTATAACGAACTTCTGGTGGTCGATTCATCAGTTACGAAAAGCCAAAGCGTTGAGCACACCTGTCGGATAAAAAGATGGCTGGAATAACTGTCGGTAAGATACACCATATTTGCAGCATGTAATTGGTCATATTTTTATATTCCAGTGGCGCGAGAGAAAAACAACAAAAAACAATTGAAATAAAGAAAGAGAGAGAGAGAGAGAGAGAGAGAGAGAGAGAGAGAGAGAGAGAGAGAGAGAGAGAGAGAGAGAGAGAGAGAGAGAGAGAGAGAGAGAGAGAGAGAGAGAGAGAAAGAAGGAAAGAGAGAAGAGAAGATGCAGTGACAAAAGAGGGAAAAGAGTGCACACGCCAGTTCGGCCAGTCGTTCGCGCCCGTATCGGATTCTCCTTAAATCGTTCAGTCGAGTTTTTCTCTCCTCTTCGGTTCTTTCTTGTTCTTCCTTCTCTCTACATCCTCCACTCGGCCGAGCCAAAATTCCATTTAAATCGATAAATATCTCTGTCTTTTTCTCTCTGTGTCGTTCTTTCTTTCTCATTCCCACTTTTCCACCATTTTTACTACGGTCCACAATATTCTCGAGTCTCTCGCACAAGTGTCCAATCTACTTTGGCAATGTGCGAGTTAAACAGGACGAAAAATAGCTTGATAAGTGTACTAACTCCATGGTACAGAGTTTAACGACAGCGGCAACAGAGACTCAGAGTGCAATGTCAGGACCACCGCTGGGCAACAGACGCACAAACGCCTGTGGCTTAAAACCTGTCGTATTTTCTATCTCTCTCTTCCTCTCTCTGTCTCTTGCTCCCTCTCTCTCTCTCTCTCTCTCTCTCATTTACTTGTCTTTCACCTGTAACTCGCGACATTTTTTAATCATCAATACCAAACGTTCGCGACACTTTTCTCTTGTTAGCCACGCCAAAAACTTTCCATTAAAATTAACAAGACAATAAATTGGATATTAAATTTGTTGCAACAAACAAAAATGTACAGGTTCTCCTGAATCCTGCGTGAATGTTCTGGCTCTTTGGACAAGAGACAGGAATTCAAGAAAAAAAAAACCGAATATAAAACGCAACATTGATCGAAATATTTACATTAAAAAATCATGAAATCAACATCATTTCGAATTTGAAAGATATTTTTCCCATAAAACGATCATTAAAAATGCGTCGAACTATGATAATAATTAACAAAAAGAACTTTCAATTAAAGCTCCAAGAATTAAATCAGAATCCAATAAAACCTCCCGTCATTAAAAATCCCCAAAGGATGTCGGGGAAATGTCAAAAATTACATTTTTAATTTTGAATGCTCATCAACATCGCTATCAAAAAGAGAAAAGAACGATTTCTCGCAACGATCTTGAGCTCATAAAAAATCGTTTCGTCAATTCGCGTGTGCGTTGAGAATAAAATTAAACTTGTCTTGTTTTTTCTTCTCCTTTTTATTCTTCTTGGTCTTCTTTACGAGACAATGGTCCATCATCGTGACGCTTCGCGATAGGGATTCTCTTCGCTGCTTTTTTTCTCTCATCTTCGGTAGCCATTTGTGGAAAACTCAAGCAATTATCCACCGGCAAATCTGAGCGGCAGCTGTGAACTCCAAGTTTGGTGGTTTCACCGGGAGAGGGCGCGTTACGAGAAACGTAGCTTTTGCTCAGTCGCTTCAGTACTTCCGCGATTTCTCTCACATCGGGACCTTTTATAAGTACAATCATGGTGTTTACTACATTTATATATATCTTTTCTGGATCTTGGTCTCTGCCGCTTCTTTCGATCTGCTTGGCGTATGCGCGTTTAAGGAATTTGATGTCTTAATTGGCCGGCTCGTTTGGTTCAATGGCGGGGAAGGAATCGCAGCAGGAACACTTCTCTCAAGCTCTACGTTTCTACACACATAAAAATATACACTTACTTTTATAAATACGTTTCCAACTGGCTTGTAAAACGCGTAATTAATAACTGAACGCGATCGCGCGTAAACATTACAGTTTCAGCTTCGATCGTGCTCGTAATGTGCCACGGCCACGATTTAGGATCCTCGAGTGTAAAACATGCACGCATCCCGGAATGTTTGTTGCGGTGCGAGAAATCCTCGTGAATTGTTGCACTTCACTGACAGAAAATATATAGTTTTTTTTCTTCACGAAAAAAATAGCGAACGAGAATTATTCACGAGGTTGTAAAATCAGGCAATTAAAAAAATGGTTTTTTTTTCGGAACATTTGTCCTGGAGCATGTTTATGTTTTTATTTAATTGATGATCGTAAATTTAGAACGACTCGTATGGAAAAAAAATGTAGGTCACTATTGCTCGTGACGATGTACTGTGGAGTTTGTTTAATTTGAACATAAAATAATTGGATTTTTTAAATTAGTATTAGAATTTAAAACGATGCTTCAATCGTCGGTCGATTCTGATTTTTTTTTTCGATCCTGCTGCACGAGTTCGTAGTCAAGCGAAAAGCATGACAGCGACAGTTTGGGACACACAACTAAATAGCAGAAAATCAGCATCAGGCAGAATTTCGTTGCTCGTAAAAAAAACTATTTTTGAACGGGTAACTATACGGCTAAATCGAAAAGTTGACAAGTTGCCAAGAAAAATCAACAATCCATAAAATCTTTGAGGTTATGGGCTCATTAAACCGTGTGCAAAATAGTCTTGCGAAAATTTAAACGAATTGTGACTTGAAGATTTGGTTTGAACGGAGAAATGTGTTGCTTTCTGTTGAATAAATTATTGTTAAATGGGAGTCTACAATTTTCAGTCTGACAGGAGTCTTTTTCGAGAAGTTACGTGTAGGAATTTTGACGCTGTTGCCTCATCTAGGGCGAGAGAAAATATCTGCTTTGCACTAGTTCGAGAAAAACATGAATAAAATTATGAATTAGACAAAATGATTATTAAGATTTTTGTCAATCGAAGAAACTCACGAAAAAAAAGGAAAAAACAAAAATCGACGAAGACTGAAAGACAAAATGATAGAATGTAAGAAAATCAACGAACAAAATGTTCGAATAAAAATGGGTGAAAGCGTGAGATGACAAAAATGGCAATACACTCAACAGACGAATTGTCAATGGTTGACACCTCCGTACCACGTTTATGAACCCCTCAAACGCGAGTGTTACGTCCTACTCCAAATATTAGCATATAACGCGGGCGATTTGACCAAATCTAGCGATGAGATTGGTCACAGCGTTGGCTGCTACTGCCTATTACAAATTATTGCTATATCGTTCTCCCTATGGACACTCGTGCAATATACACGAACGTCATTATAGAGCCATTGACCATTTTTCTCTCTCTCTTCCTTTTCTTTTTCCATTTTTTATTTTTTTGCAACGATGAAAGAAAAGTGTGGGCTCGTAAAGTGTGGGTTCGCCCTCTTGAAAAGTTTCGTATTTGGTGATCGTTCGAGCATATTTTCTGGTACGCTCACACGCGATTTTACATTGAATTTGTAATGGAGAAACCGTATTTTGTCATTTGGAAGATCATTTTTTCTCATCGACGATTTTCTTTACAAACTTAAAGTTTTTTTTGCATGCTGTAATCTTGTTTTATTTATTTGTTTCTTAAATAAAAATAAAAATGATAAAATATCGATTCCCTGATTAAACGAACAGAGACCATTTGAACTGCTTTTCAAGCACAATGTACTCGATAGGCCACTCAAAGATGGATGGCACTCATAAATAACTAGGTCGAAAAATGTATTCCATGAAGAAGGAAAGTTTATGAACGATCGCACGTTTCAAAGTGAAGTTTATTGAACCCGTCGATCGAGCGATTAATCGAGCGCGAGTGTAACACTTGATAAATAAAACAATTCTCGTTGAATTTGGCACGCAAGTACAATAAATTTAGAGCACGGGCTCATATCTTGCGATTTTGAAAAATTCGTCGATAACATTTGGGGTGTTTGTGAAGAAATAAACGGAACGTGTGCGAGGGTCGATGACTGTATAGACGCTGGGACAGTGAAAAAAATGGAATTTCGAGCTTGACGGAACGGAAAATTGAAGGTTCATTTTCAACGGTGAACTGGCGAAAAAAAATCGAAAAAACAGTCTCGGCACGTGTTTCATCAATGAGATTCATCCTGTGGATTGGAAGAGTATAATAATCAAGAATTACGTCATTATGAGGCGGAATTACGAATCGCAAATATTACATGTGTTTGCGTATATAATTCGTGATCGTCTTTCTTTTTATTGCCATGAAGGATTATTTACGTGACGATAAATACACCTGTTCAAATTCACGAGGAGTTGAGTGAGTTTCTTGCTTGTAGAGAGATCGCGAGCTTAATAAATATTCGTTTGTGTGTGAGAGTGTTTTAGAGAGCGAAAAACGAATAGAGACAGGCATCGCGAATATTACACTGTTGGCAAAAAAAAAATGATGTTTGCACAGAGACCCACATCAAACTCCGTACAAGGCTTCGCGTCCGCTTTATTGTCACCCACACGTGTCGATCCTTCTCTTTTTCTCACTCATTTTCTTCATCTTTTGATTCCCTCGCTCCCACTCTTGCTCTTCTCATTTTTTTAACGCATTGAGAAAAAAAAAAGCTTTTTTGTCGCCACAGCACTCGTTTCAAGCATTTGTGTCTGTAAACCGTACCATATTGTTGAAACGCCATCCTATTATGTATCGACGATCGCGGGGGATTCTCGATCATCCTGAACCTACGCTCAGTCGTTCGCGACCTACTTTTTCGAACTTTATTCTCACTGCGAGTTCGCACGGAAAATATATGGAGTCTCTGAGCTCATACTTATTTTTCTTCCATATTTTTTTCCTCGTTTTTTCACTAACTTTCGTCCAAGTGAATGAACTTTTTTATTTATCGACGACCGGGAAGCAAATAAGAAGTTAAAGAGCGATGCTTCGTGAACTTTTTCTCAAGACAGACAACTTTTGATAAAACTTTCAAAAGCATACAAATTTATGAGGACAAAAAAGGGAATTCTCCAAAATAATAATTTGGTTAAAGTCGTGCATGCCATTCAATTATGAGATCGATCTCGGTCTCATCCAACGATCGAATGAAAACTGGTATCGAATAAAGTGCCAATGTCGAAATGAACTGTCATCCCTTTCCCCCCTTTTCGGGGGCAGACGTAAGGGGTTAAGAATACAAAGAAATGGCAGCTGCTCACTCTGCGCAGCCAATATTCGATACAGAAGCAGACTCTCCAGACTGTGATTGTGTGTTTGCGAGGACGAGAGATCACGCGCCAGCTTCTCTCTTGTCCTGGACCGATTTCCAATCGTTCTCAACCCCAAAGACTCCCATCCCTCCGCTTCAGTTTCTCGACCACTCTCGCGAACTTGTCTTCGCCACCGCTCACATTCCTTCAACTTTTTATCGATCCTCTTCTTTCTCTCTTGACTATATACTTCGTCGATCGGAGTCACGAGCCCCTACAAATATCGACGATCGAAACCGACGCGAATCTCACACACACAAACGTTTCAATTCATTTTTGTAACCATTCTCTATGTCACTACAATTTTTCTCGAAATTCATATCAATTTTTGAATTCATCAAAATTTATATCGAATAAAATACGGAATAAAACATTGAATATTCAATTTTAATCAAGAGTGTAAGATTTTTTCTTGAATATTTAAACATAAACGATGAGGTTTACGAAGTTTTGATAAGGAATAGATTCATAAATTCTAGGGCGTGTTTTTTCAAGCGTCATGTTTATGGGGATAAAAAAATGATTTTGGACCTTTTCGTTTCATGAGAACATTTTTTTTTGTTAAGCAGTAGTCACGGTGTAAATGTCGTTAGAAATCTTGAAGCTGCGGCCTAAAAAGTAGTCCTTCCCACTTCTCATCGAATATTTATTCACTTTTTTTCCGTCGAGCCAACACTAAACCGTGGGACGTTCTACACAGCAGTGTCGAAGCAAAAGAGAGAGAGAAATAGAGGTTCGAGCACAGACTGCCATCAGGCAATCACCAAATATGTCCCTTTGTCGTTTGTGCTCGTCTTCCGGCGTATATTTCACATCCGTTTTCTTCAACTGCTCGACTGAGTATTTTTTATTCACCAGTTCATAGAAAAAAAATTAAGCTCCTTATTTTCCCCATGCAACGACAGCAAAAACAAAAACTTAATTGGAAATATTTGAATCGTTGATTTTACAATAAATTGAAACCCCCAAGTTTTAATAAAATTTCAAAGGGTTTAAAAAATATTCGAAATTTGATTTTTTTTTTTCAAATAATCAAATAATTCAATTGAATTATTTTGTTTAAAAATATATAAATAAATACGAAATCCATAAAAATATATTCGAAGATATTTAGACAATATCCGCTCAAGATTTTGTTCTTTTTTGAACGAAACCTCGAGACGATCGACCGTGTTCGGTTTGCGTGCCTGCGCTACCGGTCTACCGGGCGTTCCTCGCGTCCTCGAGGAGGCCAAAAAAACGAAAAAATATCTCTACTTTGGCTGCCGTTGAGATCCTCGAAGCTCGCTCCTTATGGAGTTGGAGCGTCGCGCGCGGCTCTCAGATCCGGAGGATCCCACGACCCGTTGGCCACGCGCTTGCAAGCCACCGCGTTGGCTTTTTGACGAACAACCATCGAGGCGAGCCTCGCGATCACGATCGCGGAATTTCTTATTCGTTTGTCTTGTTCCCAGTCACGTATAATTTTCAACCCGAAAGTTTCTCATGCATAAAAGTATCCGTTGCCTTTTAAAATATGCACATTCTAGCGATGTCTTTTTTTCCATATTTTTGCAACAAAAAAAAATGATTATGGACAATAAAAAATAAGCTGATGATCATAATGATTATTAAAATTAAGGAATTATTCTTACGAGCCTTGAATTTGGATTTGACGTTAAGGTTACATTGTTAAATTAACAATAAAAACAACAAACGTTGGTACAAAAACAAAAAAAAGGATTATAAATCATGAAATAATGAAGAATTAATACGTCGTCAATTTGTCATCGATAAAATGCTCGTTCCTGCGAGACCTTTTTGTCCGACGTGTAGATTTTTAATTTTATTTTTTTTATTACAAATTTCTCCAGTAACAAATCGTTCGATAATTATGACTCGATAATTACACACACGTGTCATGCAATGGAGGGGTTGGCACGATATTTTGAGATGCAGGCGAATGAGAGTAAAAAATTGAAAGGAAAAAAAAACCACGAAGGAAACAGCAAAAACATAAGGGGATGAAAAAAGATGGCGGTAAGTAAATGCTCCTACGCGGTGGCATTTAAGCCGCGGGAGTCTCTCAACGTGTCCTCACAGCCGGGACAATATATGATGATTACAGTCATGATAGCCGGGGCTTAAATCACGCCGTGTCACCTCCTGTAATTTAAAGTCGCCAGCAGCACAAGCAGAAGCAACAGGCGCTGTGACGTTGAAATCGGGACATAGGACCCTCTAGTGAACGACAAGTTGTGCGTTAATGACGTGGAGAACGGCGTCTCATCTTTGCCGAAATGCAATTTTTCATGAGACAATATTTTTTTTTACTTTTTTTTATCCATCCAAAATGAGAAGAACACGAAAAGAAAAAAACGAGAGGGTCAGAATGAGATCTACAGTAAATTGTCACTAAAATTATCGATCAAAATCCGTCACAATATTTTGAAAATTAATCAAACAAATGATAAATAAACATCGAGTTAAATCTTGTTCGTTATTTACAATCATTTGGTCCCAATTTATTAAAATTACATCGATTGAAATATTTACGAATCATTTTCGTTGTTTAAACGTTATTTTTTATTTATTTATTTATTTATCTGCCCGAATAATTTCAGTCACGTTTAGAAAAAAATGTTGTTCTCTTATTTATTTAAATTGGAATTTAATTTTGTTCATACGATCATTCTAAAAATAATGACACATGGTCTTGTATATTTAAATACGTACATTTGTTATTTAAAATAATAAAATTAATAAATTTTTTTTTGATAAGTTGTCGAAACCAAAAAGTAACTAAAAAAATGTATATCTTGCCCTATTAGCGTATGCAAATTCCATTACGTATATTTATATATATGTATAGACATATATATCGTCCAGATGAAAATAATTATGGCTTGGAGTCGTCCGCTCCTGAGCAGAGAGAATGCGTATCGCTCTATGCATAACAATGAGATCTTAGCTGCTGCGATGAACGGGCGCTGTGATTAAGTCTTAATTATACATCTTAAATATATACGAAGTTCTACTAGGCGGTGATTGAACGAGAAGTCGAGAAGAATTATGTCTGTATAGGTATAATAAGGAGCCACTTTCGTTAAACACATCGAATGATGTGCCCAAAACTTCATACTTTTGTGTAGACGGACGAACAGACAAATTTTTTCAATATTATACTTTTAATCATTTTTTTATCGGCAGTGAACGGACTGCAGAAGTTGAATGTAAGAAAAAAAATTGTTTCAATGGTATTTACGATAGAACGGATAAAAAGTCAAAGAATTCGAGTGAAATTTTGAAATATTTTTTCAAAATGTCTTTCTCAAAACGTCGTCAAATGTCTGATATCTTTTTATTATTATTTTTCTCTTAAAAAAGTCTTCTTTCACCTCGTATTTTCCACGAAACAGTGAATTAACAATTCGATCTTGTTTATTTTGCAATAATTTCTAAAAAATATCAATCTGAGGGAAAATGAACTTAATGTTCAGAGATTTAGTGTCGTTATAAATGTGGATTTTTTTTTAAAAGAGTTTGTATGTGTATAAAATCCCTTCTGTTGTTTATGATATCGAAGTATAAAAATATATCTATATATTGAGTTGTCAAAAAAGCTCGTTCGTGTCGTAACTGCCAAAGGTCTTAATTAGTTGGGATGTTTTTACGAGAATCGAACGAGATGATCGAATTGGCGTGTTAGTGATGATGGGAACCTTCAGAGCACGATTCGATGCAGGAGAGAAATCTCAACTAACTCGCACGCTGTTCGAGATGCCTCGTTCTGCTGTTATTCGCTCTATAGCCTTCGTCGTTTCTCTCTTGCTTTCGTAGCAGGTTGTGAGGACTTGCAGATCTCTCGAAAATTATGCACTTCGTATTTACGAGCCGTTAACTAGCTCCGAAATATTTATTCGGGTACTTAACCCTCGAAACTATTGGCGTGTGGTCACGTCATGAAAAAGTCGAGCAAAGTACGTATGCGAGAGAGAAATAGAGAAAGAGAAACATTGAAATGTGAGTAAAATTTGATTTTGTCTTATTTTCAAACCATTTTTGAGAGTAGAAGTATTTTTTTTAAATTTTTTATTTACTTTTTCTACGACAGAAATGTATAAAACACAATTTAAAGGTCTCCATATTGTTTATTCATTAGCAAAATGACGAAATAGGCCAAACACAATGTTGAACGTATGAAATATTTGCTGACACAGTCTCGTGTGTATAATAAGCCTAGTGACGTTCTTCATAAATAAGTCTCGGTTTCGCAGTCATTCTCGAGGGATGCCCACGCAAGAGAACTGCATGTTTAAAATCATCTCTCTGTATAGTTAAGTCGTCCACAGTAATTCTATTCGTATTAATCGTAAGGTGGTTCAATGTAACCGCGATTTACAAACACACGTTAACAAACACACAAATGCTATTGAAAATGGAAAGACTGAAAATAAATCGCTCCTCGTGATTGCTTTTTTGTTGCAATTATAGTTTTGTGGGGCGATTAACCTGAATTACGTGGCAGTCGTCCGCCTTCATGAATGAATAGCCGGCTATCCTCGTTTTTTATTACTTTTATATACAAGCTGTGACTAAAGTCATGCTTCAATTCCCGGGAATCGTTAGATCGTTTGATTTCGAAGGGAAAAGTCCTTTTGCATTTTTCGATCCGACTCACCGTTCACGAGATATTCATTTATTTGTGATCGGCCTATCGCGTGAGTCGAAATGGGCGGGGCGTCCTCCTCCTACTCCGCGCTTTGCTCAATCGCGCTCCGGATTGGCTGTGGACTTTTTAATCAATCTTTCAACAACGGTTCAACGGAGAGGAACGTGCAAAAGAACTTTTCTCTTCAGAATTTCACGATCTATCTGTTTTGGGAGTTTCAACGGAAAGTTCGAAAGTTTTGGATTTACAAATTTTTCCATTCAACTTTCTGTACCAAATTTTTCAGTTTATACTCGTATTTTATTTTTTTATTTCCATCATTCCAACGCCACGAGCTTTTCAAATTCACCTCACGCTAAAACGACTCGTCTTCGCGCTCGATAAACTCGTAATATACAAGCGAATGCTCACACATGTACGGAGACGGCAAAGTGCCGACGCGCAATGACGCGTGTCCATAAATTTGCAGCCGTGTCGTGTATTATCTTCATACTTGTTCTTGGAGAAACTTCCTGGTCGTTTGCGATTTCCTATCGCTCTGGTAATGAGTTTTTTTTTCACTCCAAGGTCATACCTGCGACTGGGTCATGTTAACTCCAATGAGACATGCCTGTTTACAAATTTTATAACCTCTAAACTTATTGTGTATACAATCAAGTTTCCAATTGTTAATTAATAATTAAAAATTGAATTAATAATCAATAAATTTGATAAAATTATTTTTTAAATCATTGTTTGTCATAAATTTTGATAAATTCGCTTTCCCGTTCATAAAATGATGTCTTAATTATCTTTTAATTCCCTATTTGACAACCTTGAGTGTTGTGCACCAAAGTCTTAGTATTTTTAACACAATTGTCGTTTCCGAGCTCGGAATTGATGTTGTATCTTTCAAGATATATATAAATCGCTGTATTTCTTAATATACATATATAGGGGGATTATGAAACTCACATACGGATATTTAGAGGCAAAGTCGGTGTGTTTAATCGGGAATAACGCACGAGGCATGAGAAAATATACAACCGTGCTTTGCTGAACGACGCACGCGTGAATTTTCTTTTTTCTTTTTTGCTTTCTCATTGTCAGCACATTAGTGCAATATGATCTAAGTTTATTTGCCTCGTTTGCTCGATGTTCAAGTGTCTCCTTATTTATATTTTCTATTTATAACATTCTAATTTTGTACATTAACTTTCTAAGCTTACGCGCTATCTCGACATTCGCAATTCAGGAGACATTAATTACTGATTTATACTAATTTCACAGTAACTGAGGGAATTGAGGGATAATTTTGATAATTTTTGTCAACAATATACCGGTTTCTTTATTGGTTCTCAAGGTCTCTGGTACATTTATAAATGTAAACAAAAATATAAATAAACAGTAATTATTCGTTGGACAAATATCACATGGAAATAAATATTCGTATTCCTCGAATTTCGATTATTCGAATAATCATCCTTATAATAATAAAATTATGTGGTTATAAATACAAAAAAAAAATTGTTATCGTTTCCAAGTGGCATTTTTTCTTCGTTCATATCGATTATTCATGGAAAGAGTGTACAATACGATAATGAGCAATAAAATATCGTACAAAAGGACGTCGAAAAGTGAGGCAGAAGTGGGACACGTGTTGAATCGGTTAAAGATCGCGAGACCCCGGACGAAGAACGACTAGACGAGCCCGACGACGTAACGTTTCGTTACAGCATACACGCGACAATATACCCATGCACTCGTATGGCTGCCTTACTCGCATACACTACAGAGCACGAACGAGACCGAGACAGTCCAGAGTCGAGTGGACCCCCCACTTCTATGTCCCCGAACGGTCGAGAGAGTCTCGTAGAGCTCGGCGCGTGTCAACCTTGCCTTGTCCTTGAAACCACGCGACCGCGACCGCTTATGTGCCAAGAACAACGCGCTTATTAAAGTTCTGCTCCAAGCGTACGTTTCTCTTGTGTGCTTTCTTGTCAAACCTCACTTTTTTAAGCTCCATTATTTTTTTCTCACCTTATTCTAATCGTTGGATCGAACTTTTTTACCTCCAACTTAATTAATTGATTTGGTATTTTTGTTTAAACCATTTTTTACATTTTCCGGTTTTTTGAAACTCTGTAAACAATATTCAGCCTAGATTTTTATCCTCGGCTCGATCCAACAATCTGTCAAAAATTCGATTGAAATAAAAACTCTTATTTCATCAGAATTTCCATCGAAAAACATCTTTGATAGGGAAAACGTGTTCGCCCGATAAAAATACGTTCTTCCAATCTGAACTTGGAGATATGATGATTTTTTCAATTCCTCACAATCTCGTAATTATTTATACAATTTGCCAAAAAATATTTGATTCAAATGATTAGAGAATAATATTGCTAGACAAAAAACCAATTAAAATTTAAAAAATCACCATGATTTCTAAAGTTTGGAGCTTTTTAATGAACTCTTTTGATTTTCATAATTTATTAATATTATTTCATTCGATTGAGACGTCACTGAACCTGCGTACGTGGGACAGATAATCTTTGGAGGGTTGGGGACGACGATAAATAGTAAAGTGATCGTTGCTAGGCCATCAGGAATCCCAATCTTGAATCAGCTCGTACTTATCATCTTTACTTTTATTTCTTTTTTTCTTTTTTCTGTTGGATTCATCCCTCGAATGTTTTCGAGGACCGAGATATCACGCTGGGTTCTTTGACGTCTCGGGTACTCCTCGATGGGTTTATCGCTCTGTTATGTACGTAAAAAACGAAATAAATAAAAATAAAATGAAAAGAGAAATGAAAAAAAAGAAGAAAAAAACTTTATTACTCGCTTCGAAACGATCCTCTCGACGCACTCACACCCAGACAGACTTTCCTGATATCCCGGAGTGCTTTTGTAACACAACGTAATGAACGCGATACGTAACGAAATACGATTGTTAACAAAAAATACTAAAAATAAAATAAAATAAAGATTACTTTTCGTTGGCACGCCCTCACGAGTTCATACAGTTCGATGAATCGACTCGTGATTCAAATCGAAACACTGCCTTATACGCTTCTCAAGTATTTACCCAGACTACGCTTACTTACGCATACAAACTCGTACATTCTTTTCCGTATTACATTACGAGAAGCACGTGTGCGCTGACCGCAACGACGTACACGAGCTCAACTCATATCACACCCGTGTCGCCCACTCGTCCTTTCCGCAACAGATTCGAATTCGATACTCGTTCCAGATTGCATCGCATTTATTTATTTATTTAATATCTCTTCAATTTTTATGTCACTTTTGTTCTATTTTGCTTCATTGCATATCCATTTTTATAGGTTTTTATATTTTTTCAACATTTTTAAAGTACTTTTTCGATATTTTTCAATATTGTTTCCATGGCGATCGAAATTATTGGGAATAATTCGAAATTTGATGAACAAGAAAACGTTTTCTTTTAATTTATCAAAATATTGGTCACACGAATATTGAGACTAAGAAATATTCATGGAAATCTGTGAAAAATTGACAGTTTTGTTATTTCGACCACTTTTTCTCCCCCATTCATTTTTTTGGCTCCCATATTTCTTTATCCCGATGAAAATAACTTACGGATTGGTTGAAGTTTGTCAGCAATGAATGAGAGACTCTTGGACCTCGTCGCTATCTTGTCGAGAAGTTTATCCTCAGTTTTACGTAACCGTACGAGACACGAATGCCCGAGGAACTCGATAAATCGTACGATAACATAGAACACGAGAAAGAGGCGGGTAACAATTGAGACGATCAACAGCTCGACTCGTCACAATTGTTAAGATTCATTGCGTGCTATTTTTTACGTTCACTATCTTTGACATTGAAGAACAAATGTTGGAAGAATAACATAAATTCAAATAATTTCTTATGTTTATGAAAAGAAAGCAACTATAGTTTTTTTTTTATTCGATAAAAATTAATCATTCGACACTTCGAGATTTTGGCCTGACGAAAAATTCCAACTCATTCAAAACTACGCCAAATTTATTGAAATATTAACTTTCTTTTCGTTTAAGCACTAAAAATAAAAATAAAATCCAAATCCCCCGTGAATTCTTGGACGACACACGAAACATCGAGCAGTTTTAATTAAAAACCGTTACTTTGATACGCGAAACCAATCGTTTCGATGCGTAATTTATACTTTCAGTGTAGGAAGGTCAAGAAAGTCGCAGAAGTGTCACATGCTCGATAGACAGAACGGATATTGTGTAATGAAACAAACAAAAAAAAAAAACAAATTAAAAAAAACCGAAGGGTCATCGCACAGTCGAAAGAAATGATCTCACATTCCGTTGACATTTCTAGATTTGAGGGAGACCGAACATTAGTAATCACAAGATTTTGATATGACTTCAAAGCAGTGCAAACAGATGAGAAACCGTAAAATAAAAAACAATTCGTTTTGAATTCTCAAATTTCGAATTACATTCGTGACGTCAAAAACCATCGAGTACCAAATTTGAAGCCAATTGAATGAAGAAAAATATGTACGGGTCAAAGGGTCGAAGCCATTTTCAGATTTTCCTCGAATCTGTTTAATTAAACTACCAATTTTTTGTTTAAAAGTCCCTATTCACGAACGTTTATGTTATTTAAATAGAAAGCAATGAATAATTTGGAATAATGATTTTCCTGCGATGATACCGACCCTACGGCACTACCGATTCATGGGACAAAGGGCTCTGCTCGCCCTCATCAGTGTTCAACCGATTCCCGCCAGGTGGCGGTATTGCCTCGTCGACGCAGGGTCCTCCTCGGGCCCAATACTGAGTCCACGGTTCTCAAGGGACTTTCGTGAGGTGAAGGACCGTGCAAAGGGCCAGAATACTTTTGCTAACGTCCGTCCGATGGCACCACGTCACGAAAGAGCCTTTTTTTGAATTGGTCGCAGAAATTTTTCGACAAAGGTGTCTCTTTGAATACGAAAATAGAAAATCATACTAAAAGCCCTTTCTTTGAAATTCATCGTTTGATTCGAAAATTAAATTAAATTTTCTTTTTTTAACAATAAAAAATCTATGCTCGAAGTAGAAAAATATGTCAATGATGATTGTTGGCTTGAAAAAAAATTATCGTTGAGTTAATTCGAAAAAATGATGAATACTTAAATGAATTTTAATGAAAATTTCGATCCCGATGTTTTCTCGAAATGAAGGATTGGGGACAAGGTGTAAAATAAATAAATAAATCATTGTTTAAGTTTCAATAAAGAGATCAATGTTTATTTTGATGCTCCTATAGTAGTAAGCGTGGTTGTTGTTTTTTGTTTCTATTTTTCACAATAGAGAGGAATTATAAACTCAATCTTTGCATTCATAAATATAAATAGGACACTCTTTTAAATCATCTCTCTCATTCTCTCTGTCTCTCTCTCCATTTCTTGGTAGGCTCTGGGTTTTATCACACTCTCGCCAGCATTCGTATCACTTATTAACTATGAATTACAATCTAATACCGTATCGATGAAAATCAAACGAAAGCTCATTTATTTTTAGCCACTCTCTCTCTCTTTCTTCCTAAAATTTCACGTAAATCGAGCATCGTTGAAGTTATCGTTTTTTGTTACGTTACAAGAAAATAATGGAAGACCTCGGTGATTCTTGTTGCGTAAGGCACTTAAAATAAAAATATATAAATCTATATATTTTTTTTCTATATGTACAGCTCCATATATATATTTATATCCTTAAAGTTTTGTAGTCTATTTACAAAGGAACGATTCGGAGGAGGGAAGAAGTCAAAAAGAAAATCGCTCGGAAAATAGCGAAATTGACTTAAGAATAATCCTCTGTTTCTCTGCCTCTTTAAATGTAAGATTTGTGTGTTCTTAGTCTCTCTCGATAGCAGAGAAAGATAAAAACTTCATCACGCCGAAATTATTTACAAAGGCACTGTATCGAAGGCACAGCCCTGGGGACTTTACTGGCCAGGCTGCTTGGAAAACAGGAAGTTTAAGGGGGTTTGGCGCCATGTATAAAATGATTTGCCATCAAGACTCGTTGACGCATCTTGACAGCGATATTCAAAAGTCTAATGAGTTTTTTCATGAGTTGCCAAGTTGAACGAAAACTTCCAAGTTCGTCTTTGCTTTTCCTCAAACCCTGAGGATATCACCAGCACATATTTAATACGCTTTTTAGATCAAGTTCTCGTTGAATCGAGAAGAAGAGATAAAAAGAACTTTTTCTACCACGGTCTCCACGGTTTACTTTCGATTTCGGGCATCACACTTTTCCTCATGACGAGAGCAAGAGGTTTTTGCAAAGGTGGACTATAAATTCTTGGGTCAAATTCAGGATCGCTCGTGTAACCGTTTGCTGGTGACGTTGCGACGTCCCGGTGACTCGTCGTCGTCGTATAAACGTTTGTTTGTTCCCGGAATGCGGCTGGTGGTGCTTCGAAGGCAATTGGACTTGCGGCCGAGGTGGAAGTTGAACTGGCGCTCGAACTCGCCGACGAAGAGGCCGATGCCGTTGACGCTGTTCTCTGAGGTATCGGGATCAATGTTGGCAGCGGAGAAGTCGGCGCCGGTGAGGAAGACGGCGATGCAACCGGCGTCGCTTTCGCACCCGCTGGTAAAACTAGTGCAATGTCACCGTTTGGCAGCCTCGTTGGAACTAATTGGAGTCCTGTGCCGTTCGCATTCGTGAAAAATATGCCGTTCGATTGTTGCACTTGAATCCTTGGCGTTGTGTCAACTTGTGGCAATATATGAACCTGCAGCTGCGTCGTCGTCGATTGCGCTGGTTGTTGCACGATCTGTTGACTCGTCGTCGTCGTTGTTGTTGTCGTTGTCGTCTGACCATTTTGACTACTTCCACTCTCTACCGGACCCAAACACGATGCCAAATGTGCCATCAAACGACGCTTCACTGATGCATCCAGACCCGGAAATCTGCCGACCTCACTCGCGCATTCCGTAAAACCCGCTCGAAACTTGTTCAACACATTCGGATCTGTCGCCGCTGCCAATGCCACTTGTTGACGTTGCAACGTCTCCAAATGCTTCACTGTCATCTCCAGAATGTCCGCCTTCTCTAATTTTGAATGACGGGCTGGCTGTTAACACAAACAAAAATACCAGACGGTCAGAGCTTGCATTCGATTTTTCAAGCGCAAAAAAAATACAAAAATGTTCTGATGATGGGTTCAAAATCGCGGGAAAATAATAAAATTTTCGTTAAATTAAGAAAATACGTTTTTTTCTATCGATCGGAGAAAATCATTTTTTTCGAATCTTCTCAATTTTCCAACAAACACAAACGAAAATTAATAGAATTTCACAAAACTTTGTAAATTTTCATCCAAATCAAAGTGACATATTTCAACATCGATATTTTTGAAAATAATATGACCAAAAATTCTAGGCTCAGTAAAATTGTTGAAATTCCCAAAATTTAGTGTAAATGATTGTGTTGCTCAGAGAAAAATATCACTCGATGCAAAGATTCAATTTTAGAAAAAAAAAAATTGAATTTGAAAAAAAAATTGTAATTTCGAGAAATGTGTAAAATGTTTGAATAAAAATAAAGTAAAGAAACTTACGTCTTTTTTCATCGCATCGAGGATGAGTGTCTTCAAGTCATTGAGACAATTGTTGATTCGGGCTCGACGTCTTTTTTCCATGATTGGTTTGTTGCTCTGTAACAAAAAAAATAAAAATAACGTTAGATAAAAGTAGTAAGTGATCTAGAAATAAGAGAATCGTTGAATTCTCATAGAATTTGAAGAACTCTGTTGAATTTTGTTTTCGACTTGAGTTGAATGGCTCGTGTTGGAAGATCATCGGGTTCGATCGATTCGATATTATCGTTTGCCCGGACGAAAAACAATTTCGATACAAATACACGATCTTTGAGTTACAAACACAAACATTATCGGAATTGTACTCGTAAATTCCGACGAGAAAAAAAATAGGATAAGAATATCTGACGATATAGAAAATTTTAAATTCGAATATAAAATAATAAAAAAAGGATTCGATCCCAACGAATTGATATTGAGTGACTTCACTTTTCACTCAAGAATTTCCTTCTTTTTTCAAATCTTTCATTCCCCAATGATGAGTTTAAGGATAATTTGAAAAAAAGTCAACACTAACCCGTCGATTTTCTCCCGATCGTCTGGTGGTGGTAGAAGAAGTGTTGTTAGAATTATTGTTGGTATTAGTTTGTACAGGTGGTTGTCCAGCCTCTTGAGGCACGTGGGCAGCCGGTGGGGTAGCACCAACAGTAACACCACCGGTAGGCATCGTAGCACCAACTCCGGTCACCATTGTTCAAAATTTCTAATCACAAAAGGGTGGTACGAGAGGAAATCGTATTTTCCTCGTACGTAAAACAACCGAGAGCACACTCGGTCACTCAAAAAAAAAAAGTACACTTCACAGGTATAATCCAGTCGGAGGGTACCGGGTTCGCACTGTGTACCCAAAAGTGTAATATTTCGAAAATGAAAAATCGAAAAAAACCAAAAAAAAAAAAAACAAAACCACACTGAAGTCAATGTAATCCAAGAGGTTGTGGTTGATCGACGTAGAGATCGATCGAAACGAAAATATGACGGAATACAGTACTGTAAATCGTACGTAACTCCTCAATTGGTTTTCAGAATGTTAGTAAATCAAAAAAAATGGAATTTTTTTGAAAACTCAAGCTCTGATCCACGGCTAAAGATCGTATGGAGGTTTCGACCTCTCGCAAAGCGCGCCAGAGCTCGACTGACTGGCGGTGTGAGAGCGCTACGATTTCTGTCCCTTGGCTGTCGGGCGTGCGAGGAGCGTGGTGGTTTGCTCGAGAGCACGAGAGCCTTGGAATTTCACTCGAGTGGTGGTGGTGGTTGAAACGTTGAAGGCGCGCTTATCGGACGATGGAAAGGGAAAATACGGAGTAGGACAAGTGGGGATAGCGCGTGACGCTTTGAGCCTATACACATATAAAAATATACATCGATATATATCTATATGTTTGAGTATAAACGGAGCGAACGAACCCCCCACCAAAATTCCGACACTCGACGCCGGCACTCGGCTGCTCCAAGAAAAAGGACCCTATCCCCACTTTTGGGGACTCAGACGCTACGTTTTAGCCTCCCCACCATCGCTACCGTCGATTTCCCCCACCACCGGGATCCCTAACGTGCCTCATGAATCGGCAGGGCCCAAACGGCGCGCGGTCGTGCAGCAGCTACGCGGCAAGGAACCCCCGTAGGGCCTTGGAGCATGCGTGTCGGCGATTAATCCAAAGGATTTCGGTCCTGCAGCACATCGGAAACCTTTGGCTCGTATCGAATAACCCATTCCACTCGATTAAACAACTTGCTTTTTTCTTCTTTTTCATCCAATTATCTCAGTGTAGATCTAGATTTTTGATAGAATCTCGAAAACATTGTGGATCATGAAAGATCGTAACATAATGGAATGTCATCCCAATCGGATTCTTGATGTCATTCATTCTTACAACAATTTATTGTTGTAAGAGTTTTATTGACAGAGACGAGAAGATAATATTTTTTTGATTGTATTTCTTAGTCGGAATTGAGATTCTGAACTTTTCAAGTGCCCCTACGATGAGACTTTTCAATGCTCGGGCAATTCGATCTGTATTGCAAAAATAATGAAAGGTCGTTGCGTCGACTAGGTAGCAATTGTTTATTGTCGCATGCTCTATCTTCGTAGTACCGATAAATGATTATGAGGCGATTCTGATGGCTGTCTCTCTCGGGTTTGTGCTATTTTTAAACAATTTTCTCTCTCGGGCGCTTAGCACGAACGCCCAACGCACTTAGTCTTGGCTTCGAGCGAACGAGCGAGCGAAGCGAGTTGTTTATGTGTTTCTCTGTGTGTTACTGACGGTAGGACGATAATTCTGCGGTATCGGGGACATGCGAACTCGCGAATATCTCGTAGAAATTCACGACTATACTTATGCGTACGTACAACTTAACTCATGTATATGTATGAGCTAATAAACGTCATTGGTTTGTGTGCGTCTCTTGTCACACGACTTCATCGAAAATAGCGCGAGTTTAAGCGAACGACAAGGAACGAATGACGCACGCGCTACTCGTTATTCTGGCACGCGTCTACCAACATATATAATAACATAAATAGGAATTGCCTCGTTTTTCTCGCAGTCTTTCTACGAAATATTTCGCGAAAACGAGCAATTGTCCAATCGCGCTTTTTTGCTCGCTCGCTATCCAGACGCCGTTCAATTGACGTCTGCACAATAATCGTTGGCAGATTTGACGTCATATTCGAAAAAAAAGTAGAATCAACCTTGTGTTAAATAAAACTCCATTATCCCAACCTGTTATTTTTCTTTTTAAATAAATAATTGCCAATGAATGCCCCTCGGGATCGTGAATAAACGAGACTTTGACAAATGTCCGAATTAAAGTGTCCAAGGCGATTAAAATTTTATCTCAAGCTCATTCGTATGATAATGAATCTTTGTGGCGGAGGATTTTCGTTCGAAAAGTCAGATTAGATCGTAGAAAGGCGCTTAGGCGCGTTACTTATTTTCAACGTGGCGCCACTCGTGTTTGCATAGTTGAAGAACCATTCGATTCCCGAGGCGTTTTATGCTCGTACGTGAAAGTTCTAGATGTAAAAAGATCCGCGAGCGTTTGTGCAAATCGATCAACCGTTTGATCGACGAGAAAGCTTTTGTCTCTTTTCCACTGGATCGAGATCAACTAGCGTTCGTTCAAGAAAGAGAGAGAAAGAGAGAAGGAAATAAGCTCTAGGACTCTAATGCAAGAAAGACACCCCTTCTCCAACCCTTGAAGCATTCCATCGACAAAACTCGTGATCCTTATGCCTGCGAAGGATGTGTATAAAGAAGAGAAGAAAAAGGACGATGCATACGAAGTACGTGTGTGTGTGTGTGTGTTCTAGGAGGAGGGATAAGCTGAGACTTCGTGGAAGAGAGGTCGCGGGGTGGCGAGAGAGATGGATAGAAGAAGTAGAAGTAGAAGAAGAAGAAGAAGAAGAAAAGAGAAAGAGTAAAAAGTAAAAGAAAAAATTGCCCACATCGTACGAGGCGGCAGGTCCCAGAAGAGTTGGCGTGAGTCTCTTCTTTTCGCCCCCTTACTCTCTGTCTCCCTCTTTCTCTCCAGTAAATGCTAGAGTGAGCTCGAGGATCGTGCGAGGGAGCTGTAAAAGAAGAAATAAAAGGAAAAAAAGAGAGAGAGAAAGAGAGAGAGAGAGAAAGAGTGGAGGGAGAAGGAGTAAGCGCGTTGGCATTCTGCCGCACGGCGGCAGCACTAGCTCGTGAGACACTGAGCAAGAGAGCAAGAAAGATTCTTCACTTCCACACGTTAATATACATATATACGTAGGGATATAGAAAGAGAGAAAGAAAGAGCGAGAGAAAACGTTTTGCGATCCTTTGGAGCGAGCGAGAAGCAAAGAATCTTCACCGCCAATCGAGCTCGTGGGATTCGATCCGGCGTGCGACCGACGCTCACTCATTGGTCAAGATCCCAGTCCTCTTTCTCCCACCACCTACCACTCGATGCACGACCTTCGGTCGTGCGTGGTCGAGACTGAGCGTGCCGCTCGCGCGAGAGAGACAGCTCTATGAGACTCGTGGGTGGTGGGGGAGCAACTCTTTCCCTCTCTCACTCTTTCTCTTTCTCTTTCTCTCTCTCTCTCTCTCCTTCTCTCTCTTTCTCCCGCCTCGCATCCAAAATAGCTCCCTCTCTTTTTTTCTCTCTTTTTCTCTCTGTGAGAAGATCCGTTCAAAGCAACGTACAAAGATCCGTTCGCGTGTGTATTCGTGTAAATCGTCGTAGACACATATGTGGAGGGTGGGGAGGACGAACGACGGTCGCGTGGGACGGCGTGATTCGAACGGCTTAGGAAAGACGCGCCACCGTCGTCGACCTCGCTCTTTCCTCTTCTCTTTCCTCTTCTCTCTCTCTCTCTCTCTCTCTCTCTCTCTCGCTCTTTCGTTCTCTTTACAACAGCACGTGATACCACGTATGGGGGAAGGAGACGAGTAGAAGTGGAAGTACAGAACTACCTGTTTCGCTCACTCGCACGAATTTATTTAGAGCGAGCGGCAAGCGGCGTGAATCACGCGAGTCCCGCGCGTCTCTCGTACACGCGACCTCTCTCTTTCTCTCTTTTTCATCTCCTTTTATTCTTCTTCAATCCTAACAGCCCCACAATCCCGAAGGAGACAAACGAGAATGCAACTCCGCGAACGCGGGGGGAGGGAAGATCCATTTATCTCAATTTAATTATCGACTCCAACGTAAATGTAGTCACGACTGTACTATCATTACTTCAAGTTATTATTGACGCTTTCACGATATAACCGTGAATCAGCTAATTATTGTCTCATTCAAATGCTCATCACCTTTGTTTTGCAGAAATACGAAATTTTTTTTTTTTCTTTACCGAAAACTTCTCATTGTCAGACAACAACCGAACGAGAGATTACAAATGTATTTTAATCCTGAAACTCATAACAAGAATCACGCAAATAATCGTGAGAATAATTATGTTCAAAATGTGCTAAAAAAAAACCATGTTGGCAAAAATCATATAATTCCCCCTCATCAAATTTATCATTTTATTCAATTAATTGACCCTTTATCTTCAAAACGAAATACAATATTTGAGTAAACAAAGTTACCAAATATTTAAAATGTCTTATTCATTTATTTACATTATTCTGATGAGCCATTAAACAAATTAAAAATTAGACTTTCATCGTTCACCTTTAATAAAAACTTTACGTGCAATCCATTGCCTTTTATGGTTGCCACGTGTACTCGGCATTTCGATCCATATAAGTAATCGACTAGACACGAAGACGTCTTGATGTTGGTCGTTCAATAAGGATTAAGCTTACGAACGGATAGCACGTAATCGACATTCGGCATCTACATACGTAATATCGCATTACGCACAACATATTATCCACACAATATAATAATTCATTCATTATTTCAACTTCAATTGTTTTAATAGTAAAACAGTAAAAGTTTTAATTGCAAATTTCGAAATATATTTCGAGAACTGAACGAATTTTTGAAAACAGACGATAATGTGAAAAAGAAACAGTGCAACACATCGATAAATGTCAAAAATCTTTAAAACTCGATTTTATTCAAATAATTCATGACTAGATGTCCCAAGCAATCATGGCCCTTTATCGACAAACAATAAAACTTTCTCAAATTTGTATCATTCGATGTTTTTTTTTCATGTCATAAGAGTCTAGACCATCGATTACCTATTCCACAGATTCCAACTGTGTTTAAATCAGATTAGAATGTGCTTTGCCAAAGGAAAATAAATTAATGAAAAGAGAAAGAGAGAGAAAGATATTGAGGAGAGGAAGGGGTAGAAAAAACAATGAAAAAAACTTGATTCGTTTCGTGGCTAATGCGTCCCTATCGTAAATAAGGTAAAGAAAAAATAATGAAATTTGAAACGTGTTGATTAGCATAAATTTGATACTTTGAGAAACGCCATGGGGTTCCATCGTCGTTAATAACACATACACGTGTTTAAATCTATATATACAAATATATATACATCGGTGATCACGAATTTCTGATATACGACAAAACTTCCGCGTCAAGCGAGACCGTGTACATGTGTGTATAGTTGCGTATATGGATAAAAATGTATCCCCGGGCTAGTGTCATACGAATGAGAAAAAATAATGATAAAACGCTTCACACAACACACGGAGTCGTGAAACGTGCGAGGACGTGGATTTTGATAGCGCTTTTGCTCCACGGGAGGCTGACGAGATCTTCCCAAGATAAGACGGGTGTCTGTCGCGAGGAATTACTGCAATATAATGTTCCGACTATTTGTTATATTTATGGCGTATAAATGTATACATATATATATATACATAAATATATAAAAAAATATATAAATACAGAGATGTCTATATAGATATATATTTATGTGTTTATTTATTTATATTTATATAAGTAAAGTGCTTTTTCCATTTGATGGAAACCTCGTAGTGTAAATGACAGTATTTTTGATAATTTCTATCTTACTCATTGAAAGCTGAAACGCTCTCGAAAAAATAATGTCAATTCAGCCAATAACACGATGGATTTCATGAATTAAATGCAAAAATCTTTCGACGTTTCTCTTCTTTCAGGTTTTATCGATTGTTTTTTTTTTTTTCCTTTTTTTTTTATTCACCACTCAGCGTCCAAAAGAAATACGAGAGAGAATGCGTCGCCAGGAGAATAAATTGGAAGGAATCGCGCGCGCGCGCGAGAATTTTATTACTCGCCGCAGGCGTCCAAATCGAAATATTCCTATTACGACCTGATTCACACATGTTTACGTCCTTCCTGCAATTAATTTCGTACGAGCAACGCTTTTATCCCATTTGCCATATTTTTCTTCGACGAAAATAATTTTCTGAATGCTGCAGAGACGCGTCAAAGGAACGAAAGTTTTTTTTTGTTGTTGTTGTTTTAGAACTCTGGTCTTAAGGAAAATATAAAATGAATAAAAAAAACGTTGCATAGCGTCCAATTTTTAACGCGCATCCAATGTGATTTATTGTACGAAATTTTCTTCGCTTTCGTATATTTCTTTTCGCTTGATTTTAGTTTTTCTCAAGAACGAGTTGAAAAAAAGGGAAAAAAGCAATCGTACACGTCTTTTTTGACAAATCCCTGACACAGTTATGTTTTTTACGATTCTCAACTCGCTCACTGACATCCTCTGTTTACCCTAAACAGGAGATTTGTTGTTTGAAAAAAAAAAAACATACACTTTTTTCACTTTTAACTGCAAAGCCAAAAAAAATTATGTTCCGGAGCCTTGACGGCGTATTATTGTGTTTACTCTTCAAAGATCATACGACGCCGTATTTTTCCGAGTCTTTTCCGCTCTTTTTAGCCGTTTTAAGAAAATAAACTCCACGCCTTTTTTTATCTAGTACGACAACTGCAAAAAAAAAAACATAACAAAGCTCAATCGTAAACGTTCGAGAATTTTTTTCTTCGCGTTTCTCGAGCTAAAGGAGGAAAACGTCTGCTCAACGTCGTAAAAATGTGTTTCGGGAGCGCGACTCAGAAAAAAAAATTGTACCCTTTCGCGATCCTCAGACGAGAGCAAAAAATTTCGGTCTTTTTTGTTTTTTTTTTTTTTCATTTTCGGAAGATTTGGACACACGTTTTGTAACTCTCGGAAAAAAATTGAAGGCACTATTCGATTTGTACTCTTCCAGTGTAAAAAAATTGACCCATCTGATCGGCCGTCGTTAGCGTCAAGAAAAAGGGTTACTGACCATTCGACTACCTCGGAACATAAACGAAAAATGTACTTTTTGACCCGCAGGACTCTTCACCTCTATTCGAAAAATTTTTCAACCCTTTACCTGCGACTACGACCCTTACAAAATTTTTTAAATCAAAATATTCGAATTTATTTAATTTCTCAGTCTTATTCAGCAGATATTAGTGGAGATTAAATAAATTGAAATTTGTTGGTATTTAATTACAAAAATCGTTGTTAAAAATAATTTTTTATCGTAGAAAAAAGCAGATAGTTTCAAGCGAAAGTGAATTATATTCGAACAAGTTCGTCATCATAATTTCAATGATGTCACAATTAATATTTCATTAGCAAAAGTATTTCGTGTTGAATGAAAGAAAAATCGAAAAAGTTGAAGGAACTTGAGAAACCTGAAAAAATCGATCTTTACAAATCCATTATTGGATTTGACCGATCCATCGATAAATACATCGAAACACCTTGCGTACGATGCATTCATGCCCGAGGGAAAAATCGTACTTCTCACTTTCCATGTCCATTGAAAGCGGATTTCTTGTTTGTCCTGGAAAGGGTTAATCCTGGGTGCACTGTGATCATTATCCTCGCCGGTGGGATCGTTTGAGTGAAAGGGTAAAGCCAAGGGAGAAATATAGTTATAGCCATGGTGCGGATTACGAGAAAAGGGTTGAGAGCAGCGTGGCCACAGTCCTTGGTTGGAATAATAATGTGCAATAATCGAGGCAATAGATTAAAACTTTTTCATTGTTGGATTTTCGACAGAGCTTAATCTTTAAGCGATAGCCTTAATGATTATTTTCTGCAGAATTCAGACGCACTTCAGTTCCGAAAGTTCAGACATCATGACGTCACGCTTAAACTTACGGTGTTGAGAAAATATAACAGAATTATACTTTTTCGATGCGTCTCTTAACTTTCGAAAAGATTTTCACTTTGACATTGAAATGTATCGTAAATATGGACGAGTGCCAAACGAATTCGTGTACTCGCGAATTTTTCAAGGGAAAAGTAAACGACTTTGTATATTCATATAAATGTATATCTATATTTAGATCTTCTAAGAGAGAGAGAGAGAGAGAGAGAGAGAGAGAAAAAGAGAGAGAATTTATACGACGTACACGTGGTAGAGTTGACTCTCAACAATAGTTGAAATCTGCAGAGTATATTTCCCCAGGAAAATGTTGCACAGTGTATTACAACTCTTGCTGAATAACAGCATTTCTGCGAGGGTTGAGGTCCTGCAAAGCTGCCAAAACTTACCTCTTCAATCAGGGTTAAATCATAAAACTCGGTGGTGGTTCGGCCTTGGTAAATACTTAAGCCTTTGCAAAAGAGTAAGGGAGACGTTTTGTATATAGATATGTTTAAGTTTAAGAAGAAGTATGCAAATGGTGGGGTTGTAAATTTGATGGATTAGGGTGTGGGTATATTTCCAATGTCCTTTCTCCTTTTGGCCCTGTGGTGTTTTCCGCCACTCAACCAGACCGAATTACCAAATTCGATATCCGTGCTAACTCAACATTTCCAATGACTTTTTCATTATTTTCTTCTACATTTCGTGCAAACGAAAGTTAACAAAATCTGTCGCTGAACGTGACAACTTTCTAAGTTTAGAGAAAAAATGTCTAATGCAAAGTTTAGAGTTTAAAAGATCTTCCCTAATCTTTTCAAAATCCTTTTTCAAGTTTAATACTCGGCGCTTATGCTTTAATTTGTTTTATCTTCGAAACTGAACGGTTACAAATCTCAATTCTTTTCGAAAAACTCTGTTACTCTAAAATAATTAAGAAAAAAATTAAACTAATCTCTGGCAAATTCTTGGCGTTATTCAGTGAAACGTGAACTTTTTTATTGCTCCCCGTCGTTGCCAAAATTTTGAAAAAACCTGTAGAAAAACGCTTCGTCGAGACTCCTGCTTTAAGAAATCTTTATGAAAAATGTTGAAAAATCACCAGGAAGTAATTTGTGAAGTTATATATTGAATATAACGAAAGAAATTTTCACAACATTAGCACAGCATTGAGTTGGCCTTAAGCAGTTGAAATAATGACGATAAAGGGTCAGAGAAAAATGATGCTTGGGTGAAAAGTCATCGTGAAAAAGAAAACATACACAGTCGTTACGAGAAAAGACCTTCAACGAGCGTCTCATAAAAAGGCTTGGCCACCATAAAAACCGCTATTTTGTCTCGTGAGTTAAAAACGGTATGTTCGTTAAGGGGTACACGGGTAAAAAGTCGTAGGTGAGCCGAGGAAGTTCGGTGTGAGTTGGCATTGAATCGCAGTATTGGAGAAACCGCAAAATTTTAGCGAGTGGCAGCGGTATTTTTTTTTTTTTTTTACCTGATCGAAAAGGGGAGAACCTTTCAAGGGGTTGGTAAGAGGACTTTTTTCGCAGGGCCTTTCGGTCGAATGCAATTAAGTTGTAAAAAAGTAAAGGAGAAGAGAAAAAAAGATGCAACTAGAAGGGTCAAGTTCGCAAGGGTTGTAAAAGGGTGGAAATCGCGTTTGGGCTACTCGGTTAAAGCAGTCGCGCAAACACGTCTTTAAAAAAGCCTCCATAAAGCTCCCACAAAATTTTTCCAAGGAAACTCATAAACCCTTGCTTCGCAAGAGTTTTTACTCGTTTTCCCCGTTTTTTTTTTTTTACGAACATTTCATTTCTGTTTTTTTTTTTTCAACTCCCGCCATCTCACACTCACGTCCACTATTTTTCAGCGACTGTAAAAAGAGTTGTAAAGATCGTGATGGGGGACGGCTTAAACTTTCGCCAAAAAATTTTCTCTCTCAAACTTTCACTTTTAACTTTTTTCTCTCCTCCTTTTTCCGACTAACGCGATGCCGCTTCCAACGAAACCCGTTGAGAAGAATGACGTTGCAAGGATTGTTAAGGGGTTGTAAGTACTTTCAACCCCTTGGCGACGAAAACTTCACTTACTCGTGGCCAACTTTTCAAAAGGATTGAAGGTTTTCACTGATCCTTCGACCACTTTAACCAGTCGAAGAGTAAACCCTTTTATTGGTGATCAGCGAGAAAGCTTTCAGTTCAACCCGCTCACAGATTTACCCTTTTTATGCCATGCTGTATTTTTTTAAAGGGTTCTCCGTTACGCATTGTCAACTTTTTAAAAAGAATGGATCATCATGAGACGCGGCACGCGAACGAAAGTGACCGCGAGAGCCACGCGAATTTTTTATTTTCATTTTTTCACTCTTTCAAAAAAAAGGGTACTCTTTTTTGACATCGTAAATTTCCACAACAAAAAAAGATGACGAGTTCGTTAGTCGGATTAATTGAGACGATGATTTATAATCTTGGGAATGTGACAAAATTCATTAAAAATTCAATTCTATTGATTTTATTGTCTTTTTTGTTGCGCATCAAATCAGAGACTCGGATGCACCGACTTTTTCAAAAAAATCGTACAATTTGTTAGTTAAGCAAGAAGAAAATGTTTAAAGACCGAAACGACTGGAAAAAATGGTTTTTATTGAAAATATGAGAATCGCGAAATCAAAGAAAATGGCCGCTGACCACAAATTGACAAACTTTCATATTGTTACCGTGTATACTTGACACGTTCAGTTATTCTACTTTTTTGACACAATTCTTCACTTGACGATAAACGTGACAAGCGTATATCGCTCCGAAACCTGCTGAGATGACTTTTTTCTCCATCATTCTTTCTCGTTCGTTATACACGAATTTTTATATCGTCGGCAGGACGGATTGCGAAGAAGTATCGCGTTGCTTCTCACGTCCGAACGAGTTACTTATACATCCGTACATTTGGTGTTCGATCAAGCAAATTTTCGTTGCCGTTCACGGCCTCATGAATTTGCACTTCGTTTGTTTCATCTCAGGTTGCTCTTTCGATCAATGACAAAAAGTAAAGCTGAGCTTTCTCTCTTTGACGAAGAAACCTTTTTTTCCCTGATTATTACGAAGCCTGCGGATCTGTAATGGAGACTGGTCCGTAATTTTTTTAGCGATCGCACATTAAAAAGAAAATCCGCATTAAATAAAAAAGTGCCGGCTATAAAATTGTATTAAGGACGAAAAAAAAATCTCATTCAATCGATTCAACTCGTGAATTGAAGTTCAAAAAAGAAAAAAAATAGCTCTAATGGTTCGTTAAATAGTAAATAAAATTTCTCCGATTCATTCCTTTACCAAGAAACTCCCTTAAGTTGTACTTTCAATTGAGCACACGTACTAAATTAATCACCGAGGCTAATATCATGAATTTTTCACCTCACCATATTCCCAGCGTCTTTAATAGTCTCCGAAGACCTTAGCTTAAAAGCCCATTAAAAACAAGAAGAAAGAAGCAACAAAAAGAATAAGAAGAAGATGAAAAAAGAAGAAAAAAAAAACGTACGCGAAACATTGACGCTAACGTTTCGCTAAATGGCGACGAACACACGCCGGGAGAATTTCTCGCAGAATGTGGATGTACGACTGTCAGTAATTCACGCCCACGCGTATAATAGTCGGTAAGATGCGCGGCATTGAAGTTCTCTCGCGGGTTCGTAATCACCTCGGGTTTTTACACCTTGCCCATAAGGCAATATGTTCGCCATCCTTCTCTCTTTTATTTATTTTTTTTTCTCTGTGAGATACGGGATGGCCCCCCCGCTGACTGAAGATTCTCGTGCCTAATCGCGTCGATAGCGCCTTCTCTTGGGACACACTATGGGAATCCTTGGGAACACGCGCATCCACGAGATACACGATACGTTTCTGTTCACCCTGCGCGTGGCTACATTCACATTTTAATACACATTCACAAAAATATACGTATACGATTATATTTATACACACGTACAGATTATCTGTAAGTATTCAAAAGAACGTACTCGATCCCGTGTAAACTCTAAGACGCCCACGCGCTCTTGGAAAGGCCGCGTTCGTAGCGATCCGCTGCTAATCGGTGTGTACCTCGTAAGAAGAAATCAAGCACCAGAAGATTCTCTCGATCTCATATAGCGATGCAGTCGATTAAACCCAAACCGTTTCCCGCTGCGAATTCCTCTTTTTCGCATAATTAAACGTTTTAGTATAAATGAATAATTGTGGAGATTCTTCGACGCGACAAAGCTTGTGCTATAAATTGTAATATGAGTATTTGACAGGTTCGCGTAATTTTGTTTTTTTTGTCCACTAATCGAATCAATGATACTAAATATAAAAGAATTCATTCATTTCAGGGAATGACTTTCTGATTTTTTGTTGTTGTTTTTTTTTTCACTTTTTTGTTCAACTTCAATTACAAGGACTGTTATTATCGTTATTATTGTTGTTGTTTGTGTGATCATATTGGTTTATCGCCCCCCAGGGGCTTTGGTGATCGTGTAATGTTAATGTGCAGGAAATCATGAAACTGAATACACACATCGGACCTTATCGCTCTCATAATTACCCAAACTGTGCCCTGGGCGTTTCGTTTTCGATATAACAGAGTTATAACGAGGCTGATAAAGTTGCACAGTTGCATTGACCGCTAAATGGCTCCGGGCATTTTCACTTTTCCCAATGGACCAACTTTCTGCTCGAATGCAATGAGATTCTGTTGGTTATAAATTTGTTTGAAAACAAGATTATATATTAAGGGGGAATTTGATGGAAATTTGTTTAATCAAATGCGTATACGAAAAGATTTAATGAAAAATATTGCATTTTAATGGATTTGGGGTGATTTTTAATTTCTTTTTAATTTCTGGGTACTCGAGTGTAATAAAGAAAATGTGCTGAAGAAAACGAGTGTTTTTCTGTCACGTAAAATGTGGGGAAAATAAGATATTCGTGGCTGGCGACGACGCGACAGAATAACGGAAGATTTAAATTTTCATAGTCTCTCGTGTCGCATACACGTCGCCTCTTTCTCTCTCTCTCTCTCTCTCTCTCTCTCTCTCTCTCTCTCTCTCTTCCTCTCTCTCCTCCTCCCTTTCGCTCGACTATCATAAAAGTAATTCGCACGACCTGCTATAAAACGAAACAGCGAACAATAAAGTGTTTACAAAATTAATTTTACTACTCGGTACAAAAACAGGCGACACTCGTGGCACGAGGGAGAGGCTGACACTCGACTCAACGAGTGAGACGACAAATGTCCGAGGGGTGGTTCTAACCTGGGGACGTGGTATACTTTGCAGGTAGAAAAAGAAAGTTTTTCTTTTATTTTTAATATCGTTTCGAATTTTGTGGGTTCACAGATCGTGCTGAATACTCACGTGTGTGTTTGTTTTAATTTTATTTAATGCCAACATCGTCAGCTTGATTATTTTATTTAAAATTTTATATGGAACTTGTCGAATGAATTAGAAGAAATAGAGAAATTTCACTAATTTCATTAATTGATGACAAATATTTCTACATCGACCCCAACTCTTTCGTGTTCTGTCAAAAATTAAATCTACCAACCCTTCGTTTCGAGTAACCCACAACAACATTTGAAAAATATTTGAAAAAATGCAATGACATTCACGTCAATCGTGACGAAACTCAAACTCGAGTTTCAAAATGATAGAAAAGTCGTTATAAGTATAATTAATGAACTTCAATCAGGTTCCTTGTCAATATATTCAAACTCTACGATTTATCATTATATCCAACTCTCGATTTAAAACAGTTTTACTTGAACTTTTTCATCTTTCATATACTCCTCTCTCTTTCTATTTTACGTTTCTTCTCAAACGATTTATCGACGCTGTTCAATAAGATCGAGCCAGGGTAGTTTTCAACCCAAGAATCTATGGCATCTCATCCAAAGATGTTGGATCATGTGTTCACGTACCCGGAACTGATGAGATCTTATTCTCGATTAAGAAATGCGACGCTGTCTCGAAGATGATGACACTGACATTCCAAAATGATTCATGCAGCTTCTTCGGCCAAGAGGTCGTTTATCCTATGACTGCAAGTGCATATCAAACGTGAAATAGGATTGGGTGATTTTGTTTAGGTCTCTCAGGGTGGGATTAATGCTTCTGGCCATTTAATCCGACGTTATTAATGATCTTCCTTGATTTTCTCGACGACGTTGTGATTTTTTGGTCTTTTTTCACTCGTACGACATGAGAGACATCCTCTTTCGTGAAAATATATCCTTTTCATGCATAGCAACGTCTAATTCTATATTTATATATATATTTAAACACATATTTGTTGGAATATACTCCAACACACGCGTATATGTATGTATTTTATCTCATAAGCCTTATTCAAACCAGGCTTAGGAAGGATCGACGCTTCGCTACTACCGGAGTTACCTCGAGCTCGAAATTAATCGGGGTTTTATCATAATAATTTTATTCAGCCCTTCAAGGCCCTTCCCTCATAAGCACAGAAAAAAAGAGGATGTAAAGATCCTGTGAGGGATGAAGAAAGTGTCATTGTATTATGTACGTATCTATGAACGAAGAGCTTTTGATATTCATGGAATTTGAGGAAATTGAGGTCCTCCTCGAAGAAGGCTCGTTGAGCGAGTGAATAATTTAGGCCCAAGTATTTTTAGAAAATGCTGCAAAATTTATCAAATCATTATTTGAATTATTTTTTCAAAGTGTCTTTTAACAAATTGTATCTTTTTAGAATAAAATGTTGAGTTTTGTTTTGTGAGAAATACGTTCTGCTTAAAATAACAATTTTTAGTGAATTAAGTTAAACGTCGTTTGCTCATAAAGTTTATAAATGTTTTAAAAAGTAATTTGAAGCCACGCGCGTATAAAAGGCTTGGCAAGGGTCAAAGAAATAACCGCTTGTGATGTAACACGAGTTCTCATTTACATGATCGTGTTTTGCAGCATTTTTTCCACTTCCACGAAAAGGAAAAAACAAAAAACACGAGTTATAAAACAACGTGTCGCGACAGCTTGATATGCAAATTTAAAGCAACTTTTCACGATATCGTGGATCATCAAAATTTATTTCCACTCTTAGAGTTGTACTCGCGGTTCACAGGAAAATCTACGATTGTCAGCGAACGGGAGAGCAAAAGAGAGAGCGAAAAGACCAAAAGAAAAAGCGAGAAGCGTGTGCAAACTTTTGGTACAGGTGCGGTTCAGCTTGATCGAAGTGTTCCTCCGTTCTTGTCTCTCTTTGAATATTGAATGGGAATGGATCGATTATGCTAACCGTCGGCATGTTAAAAAACCATGGGAAAAACGCGCGTGGCTGACAGAGTGCGAACGTGCTCCTGGGAAACAAAAAAAATGTCCCAACACAAGTCTCTATCATTTCTGTCCTCTTTTAATACGATTTTTTTTTACTTTTTTCTCCAACTTTTATTCATTTTTACGTAAATGTGTCCAATATTATGCCCACGCCTATCCCGTAATCACAAATTCTCTTAAACACACACAAGCACATACAAAAATCTGTGTGTATTGTATATACGTGTCCAAATCCATTAATCAAAGAGGTTACAATTTATCGCTCGTTCGACAAACTATATGTGTGTAATTTCTATTCGTAAACTCGTAATAAATTGGAAACGTGTGTCGGACGGTTTGACAATCGGTGATACGATCGCTGGAGGCTTTTCGATCGAAACGTTTACATAAAAAAAAATTCTTGCGATTCCACAGAAGTCAAAATGGGTGAGTGGAAAATAATGAAACTTACGTTATTTTCAAAATATATCTGTAACTTCAATATTCGACTCGTCGCAGTTAAAAGTTGGTGCTCAAACTTGAGGAATCGCAAACTTAAATAACAACGTTGTGGAAAACCGCGACGTGACGTCATTTACATCCGTTACGTCTCGACGGAAGGGCGAAAAAAAACACCGAGGAGAATTTTTTTCTCACGTTTCGGCTCCTTTTTTGAGGGCCTTTTGCAAGTGTCTTCTAAGCATAATTCCAATTATCTTCACCGTCCTTCCTCGCACAGCATTAATTAACGGAAGTTAACGAGAGCGAGTGAGACAGCGAGAGAGAAGAGAGGAAATAAAATATATTTTCGTATTAAAAGACATCCCCGACACTTTGTTGAGTTTTTAGGGTTCGCGCGTTCTACCGCCACGTCCGCGTTTTTCTCTCTTAACCTCGCACGTATTATCTCGCGTTCATATATACACGACGTGCATTTTTTTCGTCTAGTCTCTACGAGGAACAAACGTCCAGACGAGAACAGGTTTTTCTCTGGTGGGAACAAAAAAAATTACGTAAAAAAATTAAGGGGACTGTGACAACCGTGCCGCTCGAGGAGAAGCGTCTCGGTTCGTTAATTTCGTGAGTCGACCGCGTTAATTGTGGGTAGCGAACTGTCTAATAGAAATAATATGATAATTTGGCGAGAGAAAAAAAGAACGAGATACGAAAACCACCCGGAGAGGGTTTATTTGGGGAAGAGTCAAAGTTCCGACCACCCTGAATCACCCTTTTTTTCATTCCCCAGTGCCGAAACAGTCAATATTTACTCAAGCACCTTTCACTCGAAGGGATTTTTCACCCCCTTCCCTCGCGTTCGAGATGCTAATTGTCAAGGATCTTTGCGTACACACGTGAAACCATCAGGATTACAGGTACGAGCTTAAATCTTTATGTTTTTTTATGTATTAACGATAGAAAGAGATAGAAGAAGGTTAAAAATCGTTAGATATTTCAGCCCTTTCTTTCTCAGTCAAATATTCGAAAACAATGGAACAACAAAGACTCTAGAAAAAAATATCTCTCTCTCGAAAACGACTATGTCTAAAAGTTTCAACGACAAGACTAATCGTTTCTCGACGTCAACGTGTACGTCACAAAGTTTAATCTTCTCGGTATATGGAGATAACGGTGGAACGAGCAGGGAGACAAATATCAAGTGAGAGTTTAATGAACGGAGAGTTTTGAGAGTTTCGATGAAAAATTTCCCCAGAGGCTAACGGTTATCACTCTCTTCGAATTCTCCCGTTCGTACACACGACCAAATAAAATGCAAAAGAGAGCCATTGAAAAGAAAAAAAAAAAAATACACTCGAAGTATGGAAATTGCAAACTCGTTTTCTGCTCAATCCTCCATGTTGACGAATTGATTTTTTTTTTCGCTCTTTTTTTATTTATTAATTCTCGCTCCTTTTGATTTACCTCTTTTTATTGCATCGTCGAATACGCTTGAGCAAATATTTTGATTGATCAAACAAAAGGCATTGCCCCAATGAAAACGGTGCAATGTACTCGATTCAACAACATTTTCCAATATATCTGTTCACAAAACGTTGTTGTTTTTGAGGCCATTTTCAGGCGAGAGCTTTATTTCGAAAGTTTCATCTTTTTTTTACTTTTCTGTATCAATTTTTTTTTGCTTACAGCACGTCTATTCTTTTTGGAACATAAATAAAGATTTTTTTCATACCCTGAGGTAAAATAAATGTTTTTCACTCGTTGATTACTTTATTCTGAAAAGAATAATTTTGAAAAATGCTACGAGAGTTAGTTCGATTTTCATTCCGTTTTAAATGTATTCAATTTTTTCCATTAAATAATAAATTGAAAAAGAAAAAAAACAATTACGAAGAGTATGAGGTGATGATTTGCATCCTCCACTTCTCTTTTTTTTCGCGCAGTGGATTCGCAATCGAAATTATTTTTATAAACTCAATCAGTGTGTTTATCCTCTTCGTTCAAGCTCCTACGGTCGTCAGAGCGAAAGAGTATAATGGAATTTGTAGAAGATTGGATGTCTGGCTGCGAAGTATAAGGAAAGAGTCGTTCAGGGTGGATATATAAACATATATAAAAATCCATGGGGATTTCAACATGAATTGCAACTCCATGAGTTTAATTTTCAAAAACCACGACCTTTTTGCACTTTCCAATATTTCGACAGTAAAAAATGGTAATATCTTTATTTTCCATCTTCCCAAATGGAAATAAAAACCCCTTAAAAATCGACGTTCACGAAATACAATTCAGAAACAGCCACAAATTTGCTAAATTATTCCATCCCTTGAAAAAACTCGATCCTCTTGTCAATATTTGAGAAAAAACTATAATAGTTGGACTGACGGTTCCCAAGCTTGATAACATCAATTTTTCCTTTCTTTCAAAAAATACAAGCCAGCAGCCGAGAATTTAGCATGGAACGTCCAATATATCGATATTAGCGATTTCGATTGGGCGCGCGAATAATCGGGGTTCTTGGGGGCTCATCTCAATATAGAATAATCAGCTACTGTGCGTATTTTCCATCTCTCTTTCTCCGGTTTCATCTCCGTACGGAGTTTCGTCGATCCGCAACCGGTCGAAGTTGTTATTCCTTTTATATGACTATGTATAATATCGGTGAGTCCCGAAGATTCCTTCTCACTTTCATCTCCCACATTCGCCGTCTTGCCTCAATTACCGGTCGCTCGCGCACGCCGTGAGGAATAAAGATTACGTTGGGGGGGCCCTCTATCGACCAAATTAGAATCTATTCGGCCTAATTGGATATTATGACTCGCGTATTGAATTACGAGGACAATCATCTTCTCGGGCCACGAGAGAAAATCCATATACATTAAATAAGCGATACATATGTACAAATAAATCCATTTATATACCAACACACAAACGTATCAGGAGTATACACGAAAGTACTGCATTCTCATGAGTGCCTCTAGTCTAGAGCTGCGAAGCCAACGAGTTTAGAAATACAAGAAATATGGCCACGAGAGGGCTTTACATTGGCTGGGGACCATTAATCTGTTCGGAGAGCTTCCTGCGTTCAGCAGCCATTTGTAAATATTGTTCAAACCCATATCTACAGGGTGTTAAATAATTCTCATCCCAATGAAGAATAGAATCCAAGAAAACTATTGATAGGGAGAGTTTTTTCATTAGAATTCCTCTCGTGCGACTAGTCTGCACTTTCTTTCGAGTCAAATGAACGTATTCCTGTTACAAGGAAGTAGAAAACAATCTCCGATGCATCCTGAAATACAGATGCTCCGTAGTCTGAGCAGTAATCGATCTTCTTGCCACCTGTTCTCCCCTTGGCACGTAGTTTAACGCACCTATACAATCAGTGTAACGCGCTTGAATAAAAGGCTAACGAATGATTATGCAGATTACGTGTCTCAAGCGAGAAAAGACATATTATATAGAGATACGCATAAATATGCGACGTAAATGAAAATAAACTGGTGGCATAGACGCGCTATCGTAATACATCGCGTGCACGTGGTGACACACCACAAATTTCCATTCCCAATTCATATAATCTTCGTGTTTTAAGACTTTTTTAACGATCGAAACGCCCATAAGATGCTTCCGACTGTAATTATATTTGCTACAGGACACACTCAACATTTTCGTCGCAGAATTCCTCCAGGCAATGCCCTACCGAACTTCAAGCTTTCTGTCTCTTTTCGCTTTTACTTCGTTTCAGCTCTTCCCTTCGCTCCATTTTATTCTCTCTCACTCTTATTCCTTGTTCTTATTTTAAATGCTTCTTTTTTTTCCTCGATTTTGCAGAGTAGAACCTTTCTCTACTGGGTGGTCGACATAAATTTTTGTTCCCTTCGTGAATTATGCTAATACACGGAATTACGAAGTGTATAATTGATATTTATAACCGCGAGTGCTACGATCTCGCGGCTTGTATACGTTTGATGATCGCCCAGAATTTCTTTCTAACCCAAAGCCCACTGCCAAACGATCCCGAAACTATTCACCTGATTCGTGAATTTGGAATCAACCGCGCGCGCCCATCTCGTCCGTATCGAATCCCCCAAACCCTCCAGAATGGATCTCCAATTACGAACTACGATTCACTCGTATCTGTGTCTGCCTTTGTGTGTGTCGCGAAATCTTAATGGATTCCCGAAGGATTATACTTCGTTATAAAACGTCCCTTCATTTTTTTTGGTCAATTTTGCGAATTGAAAAAAAAAAAAGAAATCTCGCTGCCTCCGTCTCGGGATTGCCGAATGGTATTCTCATTGCTAATTAATTTGTTTTAATTAATTACCTTGTTCTAATTATCACTCTGCACTTTCACGATTCATTTTTTATTGAATTTTTCGATCCTTTGAATTTTTTTTCCCAATAAATGAAATTGCAGTCCAGCAAATTGTCGAGTATTTATGCGGAATATTTTTCTGTTTATTCATTATTTCAGCTGTTCGAATCTTTTTGGGTTTCTTTTTTTTTTTACTACAGAAATGGAATGATTTTTTTTTCTGGCCCCTTTGGCGAATATAATTCTGCGGAATTTGTGAGTTTTACGACGACGATATGGGGAAAAGTAAAGTTGTTGAGACTTCCTGATAAATTCCTATAAAGGGGTTAGTAGGGTCATGGAGTGTGGGAAACGCAGAGCCCGCAGTACTTTCAAACACCGATGACGCCACCCCGTGACGTCAACGACGTTGCGAGCTGAGAAAAGATGACGATCTCAAGGGTCCGAAGTACAGCGTAAAGTACATTATAAACATACACATGTGTGTGAATGTATATATTTATTTATATAAATGTATGCGCACACGAGAGCAGATTAAAGAGAACTGACTCATCTCGTTCCGGCATAGCAATGAGTCGTTCCGCATATACACGCGTTCCGCCCGCGTCTTTTAATTGAGCGGAGCTGAAAATAACTTTTCGAGACTGCGCGTTGATCCGTCGGTCTTTTAATTACTCCCGTAGACGACGAGATCACTCTCCTCTTTTTAGGTTCCATTTCACACACATTTTGCTTGTCGTTTTTATTGTACACGAGAATATTTCTCGTCATACACGAATTTCGATTAAACGTGCCGCTGCGTCTTTCTCCCCATCCTTTATCTCTTTCGCTTAAGAATTCAGAGAATAAAACATTCGCCATATTCACCCAGGGTTCACGAGGATTAAGACGCCATTCTTGCGGCTCTCCGCATATTTTTTTCTTCTTTATTCCATGGATTACTCGGATCGGTGTACACGTCGACGTATGGCATTCGAAATAAATGGATACTTTTGTAGTTATGTATGTACGGTACGTTATTTCGATTTTATTTTCTTCTCGTATTTTAATCGGCTTTTTTTTCTTCTTATTTTCACTCTTTCTCTAGAACCTTTGACAAGGGGCCATCGATCGGAGAAAGATCGAACGGTGTTGATACCGATCGGCACTCGTGGCACGCGGCCGCTGTACCGACTCGATAAATGCCCCGCGATTGCAACCCATATGTACACTTTTCCATGTGCTTTTATTCGTATATCTACGAGACTTCGTTTCTCCATAGAAATGTGTGTGAATGTGTGTCGTCTGCTATATACTAATTCAATATTCCTTCGGCAACAACGACGACGACGACTCGACAACGTAGTTGCGTCGAGTCATGACACCGAAACAATTCCTTTGCTGTGAGAGATGAAAAGATCCCGCGAGATCCAATCCACCGTGTGTGAGATACGAGGAGGGAGAGAATGAAAAAACATATACGAGTGATAGAGATTCTTGTCTCTTTTGCCGCGTGAAAGACGAGAAAATATAAGTGAGGAAATAAAATTTCTTCGAGGATATTTTTGTCGGCGGTTTTATCAAATTTTTGACGAAATGGGATAAAATAATTGTTAATAATCATCAAATATTCATGAACATTTCCGGCAGGTCATGTTTTTATCAACCTTTTTGAGTTTGTTTATAGAAAATAAAAAATCGTTATGTAATGAACAAGAGAATCGAAAAATAAAATAGTTCGAAATCTTTATTTTGACTGCAATTTTTTTCTCATCACACTCTCTTTCTCTTTTTCTTCTCCCTCTTGTCTTTCTCTCTTTTTTGTTCTTCATTGCGATTCTTTTATTGTATGCCGCGGTGTGTCTCTCAATCGCAAAGATATCTCGAGTCCCGATGACTCGTGACTCGCGCCAGAGTCGCGGTAGTGCGTCGTGCGAGGCTCACATTAACTTAACGAGCCCACAGCCCACGCGACGCTTCCACGCATGGGTCACAGGGTTAACCAGACGTGAGAATCTTCTTGGAGCTCGGAACACTTAACCGAAGCTTGCTCTTGAATTACGTTGCTCTGACCTTACGACCAGCATCATCGCCCATGTTAGAAATCAACTTTTTAGCCCTCCAACCAACGACGGGATTTATTTTTTCTAATCTTGTCTCTTCGGACGACAAAATTCTATGTTCATTAACATGAAAAATCTTTTTTCTACACCGCAATAAAGGAAGGAAACGATATTCTCTGATTAAATCTTCGGATAATTATTAATTTAAAAAAACACACACAAAATTCAATAAAAATACTAATAAAATGTTAAAAAAGTGATCTTTTTTGCTACAGAAATGTCACATTTGTATTTTCCTACGCCGCTTGTGATGTGTCTTCAAGGGTAAAAAAGACAGTTATTTCACCGAAATATGAAAGACCGAGTTTTTGAAGGCAAAAAAACCGGTGCAGTGTAAAAGTTGAAGCGAACGGTAAAGTTGATAAAAAAAAATTGTACAGTTATCTTTAGTTAGAAGTGGTCAGTTGGATGAATAACTGGCAACGTTTTTCACACGTTTTGGAGTCCCGAAAAATCTGTACTTTTGGGCTAAACTACGGTAGTTGTTTTTTCTTGCTCTTTTTTTCATACGTTTAACGAAGAAATATTTCGTTGGAAGGAGAGCCACTAAAAACGAAAATAATGATTTATTTCTCTCCAGTAAACAGGATTGGAAAAATGTATTTGAGCAATGAAAAATCGGCGAGTTTTTCCACGCGGTGCTTCACGTTTTTTTCTTGTACTTTGCTCCTTTTAATCCTTTCTCGAAAAGGGTAAAAATATAAAGTCACTGGCGGTTTTATGAGGGTGCGAGTAAACTGTGGATATATTTTTAACCCTTACAAAGAATCTCCAGGCTGTGCAGCAATGAGGAAGGGTTGAAAAATGCCAGAAGAAATTTCGAGACGTACACGGAAGTCAAAATATTGCTTTATTGACGGTGTACCCTTAATTCAATGTTTCACGAGAGCGAAAAAGGGTTTCGTTCGAGAAGGGGTTGACTCCGGTGCATGGAGTGAGAGTAAAAGAAGAAAAAAAGGCTTATCCCGTCGGAGCTCTACGGGCGATGGCTGTTCCGTTCTGTGTACAGTTGACTTTAGTGTTTTACTGTGGAAATCCCGTAAACTCGAGGAAAACATAAGTTTTCGGAAGGGTTATTGGACGCGAGGAGAAAGAGTTGACAGGCTCGAAAATTCGCGGCACCGTCCCATGGTTGTAAACTTTTTTTTCTCCAAAACTTTCTCCAACGTTTGTGTTTTTTTTTTTTTTACTCGCGCTTTTCCAAAGTACCGTCGTTGACTTTATTATTTTTCACTGCAAGACTGCCACCATCTTTTTTTTTCCGATTTCCAACATGTATTATTGCTGGGTGCACCGCTACACAGGGTTGTTCCGTTCCACTACTTCCTCGACTCGAATTTCCTCGCCAAACCGGGAGCACAAAATGCAGGAAAAAAAAATAGCAAAAAAAATTGACCTCTTAACCGTGGAGTTAACGAAGACGCTGTACTTTGACACATTTTTTCACTACATTTGCCTTTTTCTCTCAGTCCCCGTTAACCCGACCTTTCTTCAACCCTTTCACCAAAAGTTAACTGTAAACGAGTTTGGGTTTCAAGTGCAACAAAAAAATGTCTCCAAAGACAGTGTCCGCTACTGTTTTTTTCCAGAAGTTGCAACTTATTGGTCAGTAGCGAAAAAACGGTTTCAAATTCATCGAGATTTTGTTCAATTTCTGCTAATTTTTCAGGGAAATCAGTCTTCCGAGTAATAAATTCAATCATCTGATTATAGAATTCTTATTAATTCTTCAGACTCTCTGCCCTGAACATTTGCCGAGACTAAACGAATAAAAATGGAGCCTGATGAACGAGCGAGAAATAAAAATAAAAAGGAGTCTTTTTCTTCTCATTCAGGGTGCACATTAACTTTCAGTTAGTCGAGAACATAAAAGTATCGTAATTTTAATCGTACCTCGGACGTATTTTGTACATCGTCCTACGTCGTTTTCTTTCCCTCCTTTCTTTCTCCCTCTCTCTCTCTCTCCCTCTTTCTCGCTTACACATCGTTTTCTTTAGCATCGTGATGTGATGGGGAAGAAGGGCAGATATATTCGTGGATGGACCACCAAAGACGAAAGCACGAGGCGCGGGAGAAACGCTCAGAGGTGTATAAAGAGTGCGGGCCAAAGTCTGGACATCGTGCACACGTGAGGGGAGATAACACGCTTAGTTCTGATGTTACAACCGCGCGAGTATTCTCACTATGGTTTTATTCATTTTTCTACACACATATAAAAGTATAAACATGTTGAAAAATTCTTATATACGAGTATACAGCCACGTAGTTAAGTGAAAAACAGGTACACAAGAATCACAGGTCCGCGTGAACCACTCAAAAACGCATTTGCTTGACATTCCTCTAACCATTCATCAGCGGAACGCTTGCGGAATTAATAATAAATTAAGCGGCGACAGACGTTAGCGTTTAAATGAGAAACAAGTGGCTGGAGCCAAAAGACGTCGTGAATTTACAACGATGAGTTAACTTTAAGAATAATTTTGCACTATAAATTGTCGAGCTAAAAGGCGACGTGACTTTTCAAAAATATTCAAATTCTTCTAAAGGGTTTATTTTTTACAAAAAAATGTAGATTTGATGTAATTATTTAGAAAAAGGGATCAAAATTCACACCAGCGTGCTCGATAGTTTTTATTTCTTCAGAATCGTTCCTGGTAAATTAGATAAAATTTTGATGGTCCAATAAAAAGAGAAACTACAAGATAACGGATCAAATTTTCAAAGGTTCGAAGGACGAGGGAGAAAAGCTCAAGTTGCATGAAGAGTCGTAGTTTTCTGGGCCTGTAAAATAATAAAAATTCGACTGTTTAAAGTTGCTCTACATTGGTCTGAAAAACCGGATTTTCTTTAGAAAAAAATAATAAATGCTGAAAGCGTATGGCGGAGGACAGTTTCGAAGAATGAAACGTTAAAATGCTTATGGTCGACGTGATTTTGGGTCAAAAATGTATATTACAAGAGCGTGCTATTTAGACAAGGAAGGAAAAAAAGAGAAAAAAGAAATTCACTCTAGTTACGACCGGCAGTGGTCGCACGAGGACGCGTAGAATATAAACGTCATTCTTTTTTGACCCCCGGAGGGTCGAATTTTCGTAAAATATACAAAAATTGCGAGCAACTCGGGCACTTTGTCAAATATTTTTGGTCGAAAGCAAGGGACTCAAAATAATTACCACGGACAGACCTCGTTTCACAAAACATCTCGTCTAAAGTGTAGCAACGTTTTAAGGTGTCGCGGGGGAGAAAAAGGAAAAAAATTATAAAACAAAATTGATGGTGGGGATTTCGGCAACAAAACGTAAAATGCAAAAAAGGCGCATGGACAATCGTAAATTTTTCCTTCCCACTCGACACTTGCGTACTTGGCGACAATGAGATTTCGATTTGAACTGTAACAGTTTGAAAAATAGACTCGCTCGTGCGCTCTCGTTACGGTTCAATACCATAAATTATTTTTCGTCCCAGCAGCACGCAAACGAAAACCGTAAAAATCCTTACGACTATTTTCGTAACTGTAACATCTTCCGGCGAAAGGGTTAAAGGATCGTAAACTAATTGCGGACGAAAATTTATAACCAGAGCACGAAAAATGGACCGGCCAAGGTAGAAAAGTATACGGCGTTCGCTCTGTTTACGTAAAAGCGGTAATAATGGTTCAGATTCACGTCCAAACAAACCGCACTTTTCTCGACCATTCTTATTCACTCAAGACTTCGGGACGAATGGAATTTTTCGGTAAATTTCATTGACAGGATCTTGAACAGATGTGACAAAATTGATCGATTAAAAAAAAATTAATCATGAATCTGGAAAATATTTTTTCGAAACTAATCAATCAGCGATTTTTAATTTCGTTCCTTGGATTAAGAAAAAAATCCATTAGTTGAAAAATCAATGCCAGTCGAAGCTAAAAAAATAAAAATAAATAATCAACGGTCCAATGCAAAATAAAGAATTCCAACAGTTGATGAATAACGAGTGAAGATTTTTCCATTCTGAATCGAATGATTTTACTCGTGAATGAAATATCAAAAAAAAAAAAAATCATTCACGGTTCACGGTCCTCAAAAATAAGCATAAAAAAAGAACCGAGACGGGCAAAATGTTTCCTCATTTCTGGGATACGAAGTCTGGAACGTTTCATTTTCAAGAAAGAGTTTTCCAAGGAACGGGGCCTGTTTTCGGTGAGGTCTGCTCTAACAGTAGCTCGTTTTTCTTCCCGTAAGGTTATTGAACGTAGAAACCTGACGTTTAACTGGAGCAGGTATGAAATATATTGAGATCCGGAAAAGCAAGGAACGCACCCTTCATCGGTTCCGCAACCCGAAAATATGCAATTTTCAAAGGTTCAATACATAAACATGAGATATATATTTGTATAATAGTGATTTTCGTTCTTGTGCAAGAGCATTTAAGAGTTGGGCTGTTGTCCTGTGGCCGGTCAAGGAGACGTCCTGCTGTGAGACGAAATGGATTTTTGAAAAAGGGTTTTAACCTTGGGGTCAGAAATTGTATGGGGGTCTCGTTGATTTTATTATTTTATGCAACTGGAGCACGCTTCGTAGCATTGTCGCACGAATATCGTCTTTACGACGTAATTGTAGGCTAGGGTTAAAAATGTTCACCCTTTTGGAGAAATATATGATTGATGGGGACGACGTCGTCGACGGGGACAGTGACGACGAAGGGTTCTTGGCCTTTGGTACTTATTTTCCCTTTTCCTCTCTGCCTCTCTGTCCCTCTTTGGCTCTTGCCTGTTCTTTCTTTAATAAATATGTCGCTTTTGCTCGACGCTTCACTTTTATGGAGACCAATTGGCGCAATTGGAAGAAAACGAGAGCAAAATACGCATGAGCTACGCAAATTTTGTCCACGCTTTCTTGTCCTTTGTTCAAATTCGTTACTTTCGTGCTCCAGTTGTAAATAAGAGTTGGGATGGATGCTCGCCTTGAATACAAGGGTTGATTTTTGCCTGTTTCTCTCAAAGGGTGGACAAAAGCCTAAACCCGAATTTTCACTCTTCAATTTATTTTCTCCTTCCTCTCTTTCTTATACAAATGTACCTAATACCGTGTCGCAGACGTTCTTCAGGTCGTGCACTCGAATTGCAGCGAAATAGACAACAATGCCACTTGTATATTACGAACTGGAGAGTCAACAGCACGCTCCATCTACTATCTCACATTTCGCCAATTCTCTCTCTTTCCCCCTTTCTTTCTCGTTCATTCTCTTTCTTTCTTCAATTCGTCGTAAATTATGCCTGCAGTGTCGTATCCGGAACTCGTGACTTTCCGCCTCGATTGATTCTCGAGTTTGTCTTTTAGCCGAAAGGGGGAGTTTTCGCTTAACTTCTAGTCCCATTCGGACTTCGACAATTCAGTTTCTCTCTGTCTCTCCCTTTTTCTCTCTCCCCTTATCTCACTATCTGCTCTTCGCTTGCCATCGAAAAGTGTCGTAAACTTGGGTAATGTATCGAAGAAAGAGAGAAAGACAGAGTTCCTGGTGCAAGCAAAGATCTTTGGCACTCTGCCAACCAGTTCAACTTTCTACCCTACCTCCTTCGGCTTTCCCTCCTACATTTTCTTTGGAAGAGATAACAAGCTGCAGTTTGTTCAACCTATTCAGCCATGTAAGCTTGAACTCCGGTGCAAAGTCTCGAATCACCCTCATTTTATATACTCCATTTATTCCGTTAGTGCGAACACATTTTTTTCTTCATTCTCATTTTACTTTCTTCGAATCCTTCTTTAATGATGTAAAAAGTATTTTAAGTTGAAGCTGATTGAATGTAAAGAATCAATTAATTTCCTTTTGTCACATTCTGCTCCCTACAGGCCAATGGTTATTTCTCGTGTACGAATTATTTTTATATGAAAATGAATATAAAGTCAGAAGTTTTGTCCAATAAATCGAAGAACTATTCACTTGGAAATAATCATGAGATTCATTGAAAAGTGTCAATTGACATGTTTCTATATATCTTCGAAATTTACTTTTATTTCTTTCATTTGGGCATTGGATTTTTTTTTTTCAACATTTTATTTTCATGACGCTAATACCTGAATAGTATGATTTTGTTGGAGGGATGGTAAAGCACCGGATTTGAAACATGAACGTGCCAGGGAAGCACCGAAGGTAAAATCCTGACCGCGCTGACATGACCATCGGACTACAACCTCGACCTTCGACATCAATTTGGCTGGAGTCCCGGTGGCAATAAACCAATAATTACGCAGAGCTCTGATACAAATACGGGCAAATGTAATTCAGACTGAAGACTGGCGAGATATCTGGGTACGAAGTTGGGCAGAGGGATGATGAGCTACGCATATATATATTTGTATATTTATGTGCCAAAATATAGATATACAGATTAATAATATTTCTTCGGCGTCACACTCGAGCGGTCGGAGAGCGTTTTATGGTAAAAACAAGTTTCCGGAACGTATTTTTATGATTTTTGTCGGTCCGAAAAACGCTCGCGTTTACAGTGAAAAGCATTGCTCACCATAAACCTTTTTGTGGAGCGAATTTGAGAACAGACCAGATTTTTCTTCAATTTTGTGCTCGCGAAAGACCTCGTAGAAAACGGAAAACTCGGGCTCTCTCCCTCTGTTTGTTTTTTTCTTCTCTTTTTCTCTGTTTCGTTGCCTTGTGAATATTTTGCGGGACCTTTTTCGGTACAGTTTCCGCGTTATTACGGTCACCCAAATAAAACACGAGAGCGAAACGTCTGCGCTTTACTCCCGGACTATTTTTCAACGAAACGCGCTCGTAATGTTATATTGAGGTGCAAAAATGGAATAAAGAATCTAGTGTAAAAGCGCTGTAGAGTGTGGGTGTTCGTAAAACTATATTTTTTAAAGTAGAGGTCGAAGTAATGCGGAAATGCAGTTTTGCACGTCCATTTCTCTCTCTCCGAACATTTTTTTTTGTGCGTCCAAAAGCATAACGAGACAGTCTTCTTTATGATCATAAAAATGCTATAGATTGACGATCGTTTGAGAAGAACATTTTTACGGAGAGCAAGAGAAAAAATAGGGGGGGTTGGTGGTGGTCTCATGGCTCACCAGTAAAAATGACCAGGCTCACTTTTTCTTCATTTTTCTTTTTTTTTTGTCATCGTTTTCTTTCTCACCACCGTCGTTGAGCGTTGGTCTAAACACACTCGTGTCTAACGTTCAACGACCGCGATTCTTTTTCTTCTACAAATTTCGGGCTACTCCAGTTTTTACTATTATTAGACCAATTTTTTCATCGCCTGGCAGAAGCGTGCTCTCGTTTTACCGTTGCCACGCGTCGTCTTTTCTTTTTTTTTCCTTCTTTTTTGGGTCTAGTTTTTTTTTTCTTCGTCTTTTTGGTGCATAGCCGAGAAAACTGACAGACCCACGCGTTCCTGCGAGACGACGATCCAATTTATTGGGTCGGTACGTGTGTCACCGAGCTCTCTTTTTTTTTTCCCCTGCTCTTTTCTCTTTTATTTAGCTCTGTTTAGACATCGTTAAGTCTCTCGAAACTGATAATATACCGATGAAACACAAGACATTGGAGAAAATGATAGAAACAGATGAAAAATAAAAGGAAAAGGGTTCTGAGTCACGAACCGCAGTCGAGATCATCGTCTCACGGTGGCTCACGCGATAACTACGCGTTGTGGCCAACTCGACGCGTGTGCATCTTTTTCTTTCTCCCTCTTTATTTCTCTCTTTCTCCATCTTTCTTCATGATCATTCAACCCTTTGAAACACGTTCTCTCGTACCCCACACGCTCCGTACCGGCGTGATGTGAGATTCACGATTAAGATTAGACTCCAGATTCACGCGAGGCGATTCATTTTCGGATTCGTGGTCCATACTTTTTTAAATTCTTATTTTCTTTCCCCCTCTTCTTTTTATTCACTTTTTTTCACAATTTCTTGCTTTCTTCCTTTCCACGAATTCGCGTGCTCGTCTTTTGGATTTTAAGAAAAAAGTATAAAAAACACACTTTTACCGCATGTGCACACCCTACGTAACGTGTATCTACAACTCGTGTACACACATATACTTAATTCTCGCTACAACCTACAACCGTGTTTCTCACATTAGTCCCAACCCGTAATCGGAAGCATATCTTCCCGACCCTTCCCTCTCGTTTAAACTTATACATAAATATATATACAGATATTTGTAAACGCTTTATAAACAGCCTCCACATATCGATTCATCCCTTCGATATCCTCTTACAAAAACTTTTTGCACATTCGTAATTAGCGAAACATCGCGATTCTCTGTACGTGCGGATTTCTCCGTGACGGAATCACATCGTTGGGCGTGCAACTGATTTGAACACGCACAAGAGATTCACTCTGCAGGATTTATACGGTAATAAAAATCTTTTAAATAATTTTACATTTCAATTTTGTACCATTTTTTTTTCATCCATTTTGTCTTTTCATCAATATTTGGCCATCATGGGAAATCTGTTGATTTCTTTTAAACTTTTTTCATAGCGTTCATTGAAAATAAATTTTATTTTCAAGTCACATAGAATTTGAAAAATGAAATTGAAATGCATTTGAAATCCAATTAAAAAACAAAAATTGTAGCCGGATTTCCTAAAAAATGTTATTTCACGGTTATCAAATTCGAACATCGACAGAAGTCGAAATTTAGAAGCTAGTTTGTATTCGATATTAGTACTTTTTCGAAAATTTAACGAAGATCATATTATCAGTCGGCTGTTGAATCCCGCCTCTTTCTCACATTCACACGCGAGTCAATCATCTCTCCCAGCAATAAAAGATGCGGACCATAGGCAATTATACGATCAGACTCGTACCGTCGATTCACTCGAATTATTTTCATTTTTTATCTTTCTCTCTCTTAATTCTCCTCATTTTCTTTTCTTTCGAAGCGAAGAGTCAAAGAAACAGTTTTAATTCATCTTACTGCAACAGTCCCAGCGTGATTCTCTCGACTCTATCATCATTGACCCGCAATTCGCGGTTTTACTCACTCGCAATCATACCTCAGCGAGAGTGAAACGCATAACTGGCCTTGGTCTCGCTCGATACGTGCCAGGTCCTTTATTCGCGACCTGCGAGACCCTCCCACTCATTATTATCCATTGGATCAAACATTTTTTCTTATTCTTTTCACTGTCGATCTCTCAAGAAATTTCGTTTTCCATTCGTTATTATTTACCTTACGAAAGTGTTCAATTTTTTAAATTAAAATTGTCATTCTGTCTCTTTTTATCGAACATTCATTTCCATGTCGATGGTAACGTCAATCATTATTTTTTTATTGTAATTCATATTATTTAAATAATTTAATAAATAATATCAAGAGACTTCTCTTTATTTTTGTTGTATAAAAAAAAAAAACAGTTTCTCTGAAAAAAAGTGTTGCACCCAAAGTCATTTGAGTCTGTAATACGCCAATTAAAAAAAAATCATTACAGTTTCATCGTTCCCAGCTTTTTCGTTGGAGAGAAAAAGCCATAGGATTTTTTTTTCCATTTATCTGAACCACATGCATGGCTAGATATCTGTTGACAATTTTTAAAAACGTTATGGATGCAGTCGCGTGTTGCTGTGTAACAGATCGTAATATTTTTCGGCGCCCACACTTTTTCTCTTTTGCTCTGGTTTCTTCAGTTTTTTTCTTTTTTTTTTTTCTCGGGACATAAGAGAGCGTGTTTGCGTTTACAGATGTCGTTTGTGCTGGTGAATATCCACCGGGGGTGTTCACAGCTTCTGCTCTTGTCCAATGACCATAACTTTTTGATCTCTTCTTCTCTCTTATTTTTTCCTTTTTCTTTTTCTTTTCCTCATGCATCCAATACAGATTCGGGTTGTTATTTATCGTAAACAGAAAATGGCGTGCGAGAAACTCAAGCCCAAAGTTTCGTGTGCACGCGCGTGGGACCAATCACATAAATATATTCAAAGTCAAACCATGAGATTTTATTATATTTATTTTTCCACAAAAATGGGGTGTAGAGTTTCTCGTTATCATTTTCACGAGGTCGTAACGTTAAGTCGTTAAAGGGATCGAGTGTTGAGTTTCCGGTTTTACGCCGCAGCGCCATTTAATTTAGATCAAACACATGTACATTCCCCATAATATCCGATAAATGCTTTCGATAAGACGCACCCAACGGAGACTTTCAACCACCCAAACGTTTCACACTTCCTCGTACTTCAGATATCGTTTTACAGGCTCCGATATTTCCAGGAGGCTCCAAAAGTCACTAAACATCTTCCGGCGCCGATAAATTGAAAGAAAAAAAAAAAACACCGAACCAAAAAAGAAACTCTTGTAATTCGTTGCAGTCGTTTCGAAAAAGAAAAATATTTTCCATTGTTTCCGGTTGATTTTCTTGTTTCTGGTTATGTATACCTGCGTCGGGTCCTTTCAAATCTTCACTTATTTCCCCACTCCCTTCGACAAAACTTGAGGATTGAACGCAGGTGGTAAATTCTACGGTCATCGATAGCACGAGAAACATCGTTTCTCCCTTAATTTCTTACCGTTGCTAAAACAGAGAACCACTTTTTTTTCATTGTTTCTCAACAAGCCTAATATTTGGTGAGAAACTAAACGAAAAATTTCACGCGATACGCTCATGCCCGACCGTCAGCCTCGTAATAATTCTTCAACCTTACGGATTTAGTATATTAACAAAAAAAAAAAAAACAACGAAACAAAACAAGAAAAAAAAAACGTAAATTGCACAGAACTTTTCATTAAGGAGCCGACGAAACCGTTGCCCAGAAATGATGGTGTGTATCAGGCTGGACCAGGATGCGAGAGGGCGCGAGCATCGTCATTGCAGTAGCCCTAAAGGGCGGTGACTTGAAAGAGATTTTCCTTCTCAAAGGAGTGTTCCCTGGTGCGTTCTTATAGTTACAGCATCCAGCTCCTTGATGTATATATGTATATATTATTTCTCGGAGCAAAATCGTTGTCGGCGTGTGAATGAATCACATTGAACCTTCCGCCGAAGACTCGTTCCAGTCGTATACTTTTTCGGCTACTGCTTTGAAACAATTTTTAATACTTCTCTGCTCACGAGCACAGCAGAAAAGTGTGATTTTTCACAAAGTTCAAAATTTATGAAATTTATTATACGGGGGACGTCCCTTAACAAAATGTTGCTTTAGGGCACGAGCTCATTTCGTATAATTTGCAATACTCTCGTCATTAACATTATTTGCATCGTTATGACAGTGTTAAACGATGTTTACGATCCCAGGCCATTATCACGTATGCGTGCTTCTGGATTCTAACAGCTGGTGCTACTGAACGCCAATGACCTCTGTAATCCTTGTGCAAAGCACTCGTGTTTACATGCGCGATAGAATTTAATTTATATCATCAGGTAAATAAAAGCTATATTTAGATGCCTACAAATTTGTCGATTATTCGAAGTTCTATGGTGGAAATATTCATAATTATTCGTGGATTAATTGTTAAGTTTGAAGATCCAGAGGAATGAGGAGTGAGAAATTGATGAAATCGTAAAATGAACCGTTATTTTTCTTCACTCGTTTTTAACTACTTACGATGCCCGCCTCCTTTTCCTCACCTGATTTTTCTTAAAATTTCGAGTTTTTACGAAGTTACAATAATGTAGGCGGCGTTTTCACGTCAAAGTGTCTTTCACAATATCGTTTGAAAGTTCTCGTTGAGCGTTGGGCCTGGTATGCATACAAACGGAGTTTTTCATCAGCTTCACTCCCACGACTTGAAAGCAAGTCGTGCAACAATCGACGTCGAAGTGAGCTTCGTGGATGGGCGGAGTACCTCTTTTGGTAAAGAGCGAAGAGCGCGAGAAGCTTTGCTCATATTTCCTTTTAGCATATAGTCCTTTTTGGCGCTGACGTGTACTTTATACTTTCTTCAACGGAGAATAAGGCAAAAGCGTGTGCAGAAATTTAATTGAAGTCAGTTTTCCATGGAATAACGGACAATGGACAATTGTAAGACGATGTGCGCCTCGGCCCATGGGGTGTTTTATTATTGCGAGGTTGGGGGCTGTCGCAGAGGCAGGAAAGTCATCGCGTTTCTTACACACACACACACGCATACGTCATCACGCGTCAATGACACTTATACGCGCTTTCGGAAGACGGAGAAAGAAGTGAAGAGAATAATCAAGAAAGAAAATAAAGCAAAGTGGTGGGAGAATATAAACGGAAAATGTGGGGGAATAACAGACGGAAAACACGTCAGCAATAATATTCAAAAATGCTGCCAGAAAAGATGCCGTGAAATCAAGCGGGCGTGGTGCATGAAAAATGTTTGTCCCTGCACCGGAAAATGTTCGTGAAATTTTTGTAACCCGTACATAAAAATCGGTTTTCCGGTTTATAAATTTGTCACGAATATTTCGTATCGTAGTACAAACAAAATAAGATCTTGAAATCCATTAGATGGTGAGTTTTTTCAGTTTTATTTGACATCTGAATTTTTGAACGAAACTCGTACGGTTCAATCGATTTTATTGATTCATGAGAAGCTTGGTTTGTTATTTTAATCATTTTTCACGATGTTAACGCGTTATTTGAAAACTTTTCATCATAAATATTTGCGAGCGACTATCCAATCGAACGTTTAAATATAAACTTTTATTGAACAGCATATTTGTGTTGAATTGAACAAAGGTACAATTTCTGTAAAACACGGGTTACAGCTGTAGAAGATAAAAATTTCACTAGTGCCCTTGTCGCATATGATATGAAGGAAGAAGTTATTCCTTTACAAGAAAATGGACAAAAACCTCGGATGGTATATTCATAAGCATGGCATTGCAACATTTGCCGGAAGACTAAACATGGGCTCTGTCGTATTTTGGTATTCAAGAAGCCGACTGAAAGTTCCCAACAAAGGAGAGCATCGGAGAGAGATAAAAAGCGTATACATTGGGAAGAAGAAGAAGAAGAAGAAGAAGAAGAAGAAAAAAAACGGTGTACACGTCTTTTGCGGCTGCAGAGATCGGATACGCACGTAATACGTGTGCCAGCACGTACAAAACTTTAAGAGAGTTTGCATTTGACTTTTCGTGGACTGGCTGCCTTCTGGTTCGCTACCGTATGCGAAGATTTTCAACGCGATTTGAGAGAAATACGAAAAACGACAATGCTACGAACACAGGAAAGAGAGAGAAAGAGCGAGAGATGAAGAAAAAAAAATCGTATGACAAGTAAAGTGTGTGAGAGAGGGTCGAGCGAGTCAAATCGTGAACGCGCGTCCGTCCAGGCTCCAGAATTCATCCAAACTGAAGAATTATTGTCCACGTTACAAACGCTCCAACGTTTGTCACCAACGTTGGGTCACGAATCCGAAAGACTCTGATTTTTCTTCTTTTCTACTTGGTTTTCTCTTAGAATCTTGAGTTAAGGACGATACTTTTAAAGCTACTTAAGAAGTACCCCTTATGTCGAGACAGTCGCGCGCGACCAGAGGCCTCGACGCATAGAACATCGTTCGCCGCGTCGAATCAACGATTTCACGGAGACCGATGCGGCTTTTGCGTCCTTCTCCGCCCACAAGACACTTTCAGCAGGACTTATGCTTCTCTTTTCCTCTTTCTCTCTCTCTCTCTTCAGCACGAACTTGTTCTTTCTCTGTGTTTCTTTCCTCCGCCGATGAAAAACGGGATTGTACACCACGTCCTCGATTTTACCATGTTCCTTCGTTAAAAGTTCTTTACGTTCGCTTCTTCATCTCGGCAGCTGCTATGGAAAAACTTGTTTGAACGCAAATTCACCAAAGACAAGTTTTACTGCTGTTTAATGCCATGTTCTTGGTCATTTTATCGTCGATAAGCGATCAATTATCGATTATTTCAAATCGATCAGAAAAGCTTCCATTTCAATCGCAAGAATCGCTCAAAATCGTTCCAAAGATTTAATCCCGTCCACACTGAAAAGTGCAACGAACGGCTATGCTCTGCGAGAATTAGATTCGGTAGAGATTTTCAAAAGACGCGAAAGATTCCCGGGACCGTCACGCATTTTGAATCAACATTCATACGATTTCCGCGCACCTTTCGAGACACCTCGATTTTACCGCGAAGTAAACACAACCGAATCCTCAAACATCTCTACGGTAGCTTACGATTGCGAGAAATTCCTTGTTCCCATGTGACGCTCTCTCACAAATTCATTCTGCTTGTTAGCAGATGCGATTCGCTCATGATCCGCCCGGGTTTTCCACACTTTTCACGGAATTTTCACCCACAATGGCTAACCACGTGTTGCCCACCGTTGATGAAGACAAGGACCTTGAATACGATCGATGCTTATACGCTTTTGATCATTTATCTGATTATACTCTGAGAAAAATTATTTAATGAAAATTTTATGAAATTTATGTCGAATTTGTGTCAAAAGTAGAATGTTTTACTACATGATCTAATTTTTGAATGCAAAAATGTTTAAATTGATGAATTTATGCTGTTACTTTGTTTGAAATAATATTCAATTGACAATTTCAATGGAAACTAGAAAAAGATTTAAAAAATTCACTAATATTTGCTGATTTAAAAAAAATTGAATCCAATACGAAAAAAACTGATGATTTTTTTTTTTTAATACTCTTAACAAATCTGTCTGCAGGTGTTTAATCGTGACATTGTATGCAGCAGGTGTTTGAAAAATAGAAACAGCATCAAAATCCCACAGCAATTTGAAAAGTTTATAACGATGTGAAAAAAAAGCTTAACGTACTCGGGCATAATAGTGGGTTTTAAAATAGAAGGATGTATGAAAAGATGTAGAACCCTTCGATTCTTATTCCTTGCGTAATAAAACCAAAAGAGGAAGGATATATTTATATCCTTCGAGACTAGCTGAAGAAGATTTTGCTGGTCCTTGAGGATAGATTACGAGAAGGAGCGCAACACTTTTCGAAAACGTTCGACGATAAAGAGAAATGTTGGAACAAGTATTAGAATCCTTCAACGTTAAGTATTTTTGTAAAACGTGAGTGTGTTAGTGGAAAAGTGTGTGGAATAACGTTTAATGTTACCATTGGTCCGATCATTGGACACATAAATATCTCAGGGTTTCGGTGCCGAGAATGGCTGTTTTACGACTACTGAAAAATTACTTTACGGTTGTACTCGCGGGCAATAGTAAAATCTTGGAGGTATTTCACGTATACATGTATAACTTGAAGACACGAAAACAAGTATAAGTTTCTATTTGTAGCATGGTTGGTTACTAAGAGCATTGCAAGGACTGTGTGTACAGTGCAATTTGGAAATATGACCACATTATTACGGATTGTCATTGGGCACTGGTGGGACAATCGAAACTCGTCCGAGGCTGTATATCATCCTAACGTTGCGAGGGCTTATGCAATTTTATTGCGGTCTCTGGCCTCTCTGCGATGTGGAAGCAGGAGATGAATCGCGGCTTCGTGAAGGAAAGAAGTAGAAGAAGAAAAAGAAGAGGAAGAAAAAAACGTAATATGTTTACGAGACTACCTTCTTTTTCGAGGGCGAGGGGGTTGTTTTTCTGCAGCGAACCTCGCGAAGGTTCTTCGTTCTTTTTTGTTCCTATGGATTTTCACGCAACTTCTAGTTTACGTACCCTGGAGGATCGCGTCATAATTCAACAAGAAACGCTTCTGATGTTTTTCATCGTAAGATAGAAAAAGAGAGACGTGTTCGAAGTAAAAGGAAGCATCGAGATGAAGATCGTGAAAAACGCTTTGCTGGTAGTCCAGTCTTTTCTCTTCCCATTTCGTCTTCTCATCTACGCACCCCCCGCAGAAAAATGAATCCTTAGAAAGACGCAACACACACCTTCGTGTTTACCGACCTCCTAACGTTTTCTGGCCATATTTTTGCGGCCCATAAATACACCGATGTCGTGGCCAAAATATGACAAGTTTTACTCACAGTCCGTTATACCTTCCGGACGTATCCGCACAGCGGTCTCTCCACACTCTGTGGCTCCAATCAACCGAAGAAACCTTAACAAGAGGTAAACTTTGTCGCTTCACGGTTTTCCACATATTTCGGTAGCTCCATCGCTCTTTTTTTTCCTAACAGTTAACTTCGACCTTGAGAATACATCGTTGTGCTTCTCAACCGGAAGCCCCTGTCTCTTCGTCATACTAATTTTCTCTGTGGACGTTTACCAATTTACCAAAAGAAGAAATACGGTCCAGCGTTTTCTCTGACTTGCCACCAATTCGTTCCGTTATTCAATTACGTTACATCGTCTGACAAAACAGTATAAACATGAGAATTCAATTGCATTCGAATAAACGACAACAAAATCAATAAATATGCCAAGTTTTCTGCAATAATGACATCAAAGTTAGTCTCTCTTAATGATTCACTCAGGAATAAATAAGCGATCAAATCGATTCGACAAAAAACATCACCATCTGCTTTTCCCATCCAAATGACGTCCGTTCCTGACTCATTATCACATAAGCTCCTACTGATTATCTGGATTTATGGTAGACAAGGACTTAATTGGAACATTCCACGATTCGAAGAGTCTATATGCTAGAACTCGTTAAGCTCATTTGCAGCTAACAGTATGAGGAGTTAATGCGAGAGTAGAGAGAGTATAGCAAATAATAAAAATAAAATCGATCTATAAATCCATAGTGGCACTTACGGAGCCTAGAATATTACTGTATTTAGATGAAGATGCGAGGATACCGGTGGATATCTTCCGTATACGTCTTTATACACACGCAGTAAGTTTGCTTCATGCCTCTCCATCACTGTTTAAGCAGCGCGATCGAGATATTCGATGAGTGCGTTTTCTCTACCGTGATCAGAGTGAGTGTACGAAGAGCTTATCCCGAGGCGTTCGGATGAAATACGAGCGTCGCGCCTCTCGCTCTCTCTCTCTCTCTCTCTCTCTCTTCCCTCGAGTCCAGCAAAATATAATACACACGCACGCTTCGCATAAAAGAGCTTGTGCCTCGGTTCTCTTGGGTTTCGCGCGAGACCACAAGAATAATTCAACGATTTCTTACAGGGAGTCCCAAGAGTCGAGCTATGAGCTGTAGATAAAACTTGAAATTCAGGAGCGAAAAGTCTTTATATATTTTTTTTCTCCAATCCACCGTTGGCGAGACTTTTTGTAAATAACTGGACAACGAATCGAGGTGCGTCGATAAGAAGTAGGAGGAGCAAGTATGCGGCGATAACAACGTATGAGCTTATCAGTGGGAGCGGGGGGGGAGATAATTTGGGTGGGTTTTTCTCACATCAAGTTTCACTCAGCAGCATACCTTGATTGGCTGGCCCTCCTTAATCGATATTTCATCAATGGTGCATTGGGGAAACAAAATGTTTAAATACTTTGCCTCTAAAAATGGTGCTGTCAAATTGCTTAGGCGTAACTTTTGGCACCCTTTGTATAAACGCGCGTGATCGAACATACACTTTGTTAGAGGGTTTTATAGATATATCTGAGAATGGGAGAGACACTGTGCGAGAATATCTCGGCGATACGAGCAAAATTACTTTGAATCACTATTCCCACCGCGATGCACTTGCCGCGAGATTAAACGGTGCGTAAGTACGTGGGTAAGCCGATAAAATGTCGGCAATACACTTTTTTTTATCTCTGCAGTAGTTTTTTTCTTCTTTTCTTCGTTTTTTTTACTCTCGTTAGTTTATCGCTTTCTCCCCCTTTAAATTTTCACTTGATCTTCATGCGCAACGAGTCCTCGCAGTGAACACCTTATTTTATTAGCCGGCAACGACGTAACCGAGAGCTCGTGCGCCACCACATTCAATTCTGGTAAATATTAATGCCACCGACCACCTTTTCACTGTCTTTGCACGCACACACTCTCACATTGTTCCAAGCAATCACTAACAGTCACTAACTCCAACGATGTACACATAGGCGAGAAACTATTCAAAGATCTCGCGGTAGATCGGCTTTTATTACGATTAAAAATGAGAAGAAAAAAATATATATCTTTTTTTTTTTCAATGATTTTACTGCTCGCCTAGCAGACTCTCGCTGTTTAGTTATTTCTCTCGTACCCATAAAAAACGAGCGAGGAATTTCTTTGATCACCGAAAAACTCATCTACTCCATCTTTTATGCTTTATTTTTTATTTTATTCTGAAGATACGCTCGTGGAAAAAAGAGGTAATAAATTCTCCACGATGAAGAACCGATTGTACGAAAGAAGTGCGAAAATTCGGGCTTGATGGAGGCTGGATATTTATTACACGATATTTATTTTATTTCATAATTACAAATGTTCCGAGACGTGTAAAATCGTTTTATGTTGATAGGCACACTTCTCTCGATTTATTTTTCTGCCATTAGAAGCCCAACCATTTGACTACAATAATTTGAAGAATTCTCAAGATTGAGGACGTGTCGCGGGTACACGACGATCATAAAATGTTTAGCTATAAATTGATTTGTTTCTCGCAGACAAGCACCGCTGTGATTCAAAATCATTGGAATAAAGATTCATCTGTCGGAATTTTGCTACATGGAAAAATTGTGTAAAATCACTTGGTCCGAGTGAAAAGTGAGATTTTCTACTGTAATAATACAGGACTTTGACTGGATGACTAGCAGGACATTTTAACGCCCGTTCCAAGGAAAGGGTTGAGTCAAAACGCTCCGCTGACAGTACCAAAGGCAATAAATCACGCCCTTCTTATATTTCATATCAAAAGGCAAGAAGCTATGAAGAAAAACCGCATCCTCGTGGACTACACGATTGTTGGAGTTTCTTATACTCTTTCCTTTCTCCAGCTCTTGTTGAGAAACCAAAAGAATCTTCCGGGTACGATTTTCGGAGCGAGCCGAATCACACAACCCGTTCCTTCTCACAGGTCACCGTAAATCTATTGACCTTTGATCAACCACACTGGTGACACACCTCTGACTTCTTGAATTTTATGATACCGCGCTGGAGAAGAAAAAGTCATCCGTGTCAATGTTTAAATTCCGTTGCTACCAAAGAAGGATTAACGAAATTTCAGATGTTGGCATAATCCAATCTTGTCTCATTTATCCAGACATTTCTATAAACATACAGACACATACACTGGGATTTTGTACATTTTTATTCCTGTAAATGTTGTTTATTTCGTTGAGGAGAAAACATGCTCGTAAAGTGATGGCTTAGGAAGAAGGATTATCCAAAGGTAATCCAGGAATGATGTCTTCATCACAAAGCACTAAAGGGATTATGACAAGATTTCTGGACCAAAGTCATAAAGTCACACTCGTTTGGTGGTTATGTGGCAGCTTCCCTCCACTTGAAAATCTTCATTCCAAAGAGAGAAATTGCAGTGTAACTCGGTAGGGAAGCACTTTTTCTCTCTTCTCACTCTCCTGCTCCTTTTCCCCTTTCACGTCTGGTCCTCTTTGTCATTAACAAACAATGAATCACAGAATTTCCATGTTTACCGAAAGATGAGGCCAGACGTTGCCGTAAATATTGTGGGATTAGCTGAGACTTAATCCGCGCCAACGTGGCATGCTCCAGAGTCAACCCTTTCGTTTTGTTTTCTAGGGAATTTGGTGACCCGTGGCGATGGCAATTTTGTGGCAAGCTTAGACGGTAGCGAAAACGGGTTAGAGGTCTCAATACTTCCTTTGATTTCGGACATTGTCCTCTTTGATTCTTGTATACACGCGCGCTACTGCCATCCCTACCGGTTAACCAACTAATTCCCTCTGGTCAGATAGTTTTCACTGTTTCTTAATTCGACTCAGCACAATATGCACTGGCTTTCTTGAATATTTCAACAATAAGAATACAGCCAAAGGGAGAGGGTTAGCACGCGTTCGCGCTTCGTCATTTTCCATAACTAGCCACCCAACGGATGGTTGTAAATTCGAAACGTACCGCCCACTTGTTATTCGGCAGGTCACAAGGGCACGAGGCTACTTGGAATATTCATACCCTTTACCTTTTAGTCTTCCATGTATTTGTCGATCCATGTATATAGACAAAAATATATGTGCATGGATATCACAAATGCCGAATATTTTTAGGCTACCGGACGTGAGAATGTTCCAAGCTTGAAATAAAAAGCCCAGAGGTGAAAAAAAAGCATCGAAAATCCAAGTATTCTCTCCCCGAACCAGGCAAAGGCTACTTTTTGGTAATGGTCTGACAAAAAATGCCAGGATGGTGGCTTACGCGACGATAGGGATCGGTACGGCTGCCTATAAACTCTCGAGTCCGACACCCTCTGGAATTGGGATAATTTGAAATTGAAATTGCGACACGAAACAGCGACAGTCGTTGGTGCATTGCCTTTTCGCGGTAGTTGCACGCGAATAATACGAGAATACACAACGGTTGCGAATCTCCTCTCGCCCTAAGAATTCGCGACGTGGTTTCTCCTCGCTCGCGAAACCATTTCTTACTCCTCTTTTTTATCTCCTCTCTCGCTTTCTTCGCTCTTGTCCCTTATTCGCTTTTTCTCTATACATGAATATGTGTTTGTATGTTTTCATGCCAGATTCGCCGGTATAAGGGTTTCGTTTTCTCGAATATCCCTTCGCCATTGTTTCACATAACAGCAAACTTCTTCTCCCTTCTTTCTTCTTCGAGCCACGGAAAACAAATGACCAGACGCATAAATACGGTTAGCAAAAAAATAGCTCGCGTGTCCGGACTTTCGCGTTCGTTTCCTTCGTTAAAACTAATGTATGTCACCATTATTTTTAATATCGCAAAAAAATTCGCCTCTCTTTTCGGTCCAGGGGATGCTGAAGAAATCAGGGTAAAAATGGCTAAGAACTGCCGGCTGAATCGACTGCTGCTTTTTTTTATTGTTTATTCTTCTCTTTCCTGCCACCCCAATTTTTCGTTACTTTCTCATTGCGTTACACGTAAATCCTGTCAAGGAGGCCAGACGTTGAGAAATCTCTTGTTTCTCGATCTCTTAACGAGTATAACTCTCCTCAAAATCACTACACGCTTTTTTCTTCTCCTTCTTCTTCTTCTTCTTCTTCTTCTTCTTCTTCCCAACAATTGTACTTGACTCCTCGCCTGATTTCCCCCTTTGTAACTACTCTGTACTCGTTGCAAAACAAATGCCACACAGATGTTATAAATTTGATACGAGATGAAACGTCTTGATGGAAGAACGAGAACCTGCCATCCAAACTGCTCTGGCGATGATAAAATATGATTCAGTACCTTGTGATCACGTTCCTCGAACAACTTGCCAGTTGAAAAATTATAATTGCAAATTGACAGATGAGAGCACAGCACGTGTGAGACGTGACACTAATTGCAGTTCACAAGGCCATTGAAAAAATTGTGAATGATGCTGTGGATATTATCTGCACCATATTCAATTTCTATTAAAAATAAATCAGATGTAGGTCTCCAGAAAAATATAATTAATTATGATTCCAAAGAAACCTCGTTAATGAAGCGCACTATTATTTTTTTTAAGTATTCTACATTCTCGCAGCTTTTACTCTCCCACCCAGAAATCACTGAAATTTGTGACGTCCGATAAATCGTAAAAACTCAAGTCCTAACTTTGGTCTTGTCGACGAACCGCGAAACGAATTGGAAGCATAAAAGTGAGTTTATAACATTTTGGCTCGGTGAAAACGGGCGCAATCTCTGCGGCCGATACTTCGCGGACAACCGCAGTATATTCAATTAATTCACGGTTATTGCATCTCGGGACGCGCGGCCGCGCCGGTTTATTCATCACGAGACACATGCACCAGAAGTATATGTTCCTCGCCGAAAATCTGCCGCGAATAAAACTTTGGTACGTGCGATACACGAACGTGAATGCGATATATGTACGCAATTGAGAATGGTGTTGAAAATATATACACGGACGTAGGCAGTGAATCGCTGCAAGCCCCGCACGAGTCTCTTTCGCACCGATCCTCCGGCACACGTAATTATACGGCGTATTACCGCTAATTGACACGCTAATTATCGATTCGACGAGCTTTCCATAATCTCTTCTCTACATATATATTTATGCGATCTTTCGAACCTTCAAGCCACACACGGTGCAATCAATTTTCACGCGTTCTACATGAGATTTGAACTCGTGATTTTTCTTTTTTTCCTCTTATTCTTCTTTTTCTTCGATTTTTTCCGCTCTTCGTGTTGAACATTACTGACTCGAGTGACATACAACTCCACCCAACTGTACTTATATTTTTAACGTTGTCTGCAATTTAACTGCTAACATTTTTTACGCCTTCATCTTCCAAGCTCATCCTTAAAACCCCGACTTCAGAAATTATTGCGTTATAACCCTGAAAATTGGTTTGGATGATAAAAATGTGAAAATTGTGATTTTTTTGTCGATTTTCACTACTTTTCAGGATCATTTTGTCTTTAAAGGTTCTTGGTGCTTCGTAAATATTGAAATATCCGAATGAAACAAGAAAATGCGTGCGGGCAACAGAAAAAGATGATGAACACCGTTGACAAGATCACATGACAACAATACAGAAATAAAATATCCTTGCGCAATCTGAGAGATGTCTTGCGAGAGCATTTTCTCACGCTCGTAAATGAATATAGAGATGAGATAACGTGTATAAAAGTTGGTCGAAGTGAAGTTAGTGTGCTTCGTCAAGTGTGCCTTTGTCAAAAATGTGTATGTCGACGTGCTTGCGACTGAGCGGAAACGATTCGGTTCAACAGCCGACGTCCGGTTCGATCAGAGTCTCAGAGAGGCAAGTACAGAAAGTCGAGACGCTGAGAATCATCACGTCGTTGATGTTTATACATCGTTGATGATGCAGGTCTGGATTCGGTTGAGTGTAAAAAAGAAAGAGAAGGAGGGGAAAATGGAAAGCCAAGAAATGATGGTCGAGGGTGTGTAACTATTGACGTTGGTCAAGGGCGTTTATATATTGGTACCTACCGTAAAGAGGACCTAGTAGGTACATGTATTACCGATCGTCCAAGTTGCGTATAACAGCGATGAGGTGGCATTCGTTCAACCTTAACGAACCTTGTACAGTCCTCGAGTATCGGGCTCATATATCTTATTTTCTTGTCGACTTCGTGTAATCATAGCATGTGCTGTGAACACATTTCGCTTGTATATATATATTTAGATATGTTTATATATGTACATGGACAGTGAATACGCGTACGTGGTGGACATCACACAAAAAGAGCAAAGAAACAATTGGGACTTTGGTTTTTTGCTCAACATAAGCTCGATTGCAACTCACCCTCACATTTTTCACTGTCAATGGTCAGGACCACCAATCGATAAGCCCTGAAAGGTCCAGAAGGGAAAAAAGACAAGGACATGTGGACGAAAAACTATGTGTCCTGTTCCGTTGGCTCGAAGTAGCACACATGCAATCGCTAAAACGATCCTATACCCTTAAAGAGGTTCTACAATCGAGATACGCTCGTTCGTGTCCTTCGCTACAACCGAGAAAGGATGTTCCAACAGAATTCAAACATAGTACGAAAGAGTTAATTAGATGTCCCGGATCTTGCAACTTCTTAGGTGACTCAGACTTTCTCAGGATGGGAAACACTTGGCAAGAGGCTGCAAAGATTCCAGTCTTTTTGGATGGCTACACCATTCAGGCTTCTTATTTATTTATCAATTTGCATTACGAGCAAGAATTCCATTTCATAATTCACCAAAGTCCAGGTGCACCTCCATTCAGATCAGTCCAAATTGAGCAAACGAACCGGGGAACATGCCACGCGACGAGATCCCATGTGGGCCCACACTCCATCATTCATCAGCCCAGTTTCTTCAATGTTCGTCTTTTCTTCGTAAAAAGCCTCCCTCCTCCTCGACCGTTCCATCTCACAATAACATACGCGACAATCATGCGGGTCCATTCATCTTAAAATTGGTCAACCATTGTACCCATCCAAATATGATGGTTGCCCGGGTCCACATCATCTAAATTGACGAAGACGAAATTCCGCGGGTATCAGATTCGGTATTGCGCCCTCACATCAATTTCACTTGCGGTTTATTATTACAGATCGCTTGTATATATATACTGAGCCCAGTTAATTTTTCATGCGAACATACACATTTGGCCTTGGATGTTCTCCTTTGAGGCGGTTCCACCTTATTTTACCAATTGCGTTCCCTCGCTCAACATCATCGGAGCCGGCAAGAGCTAACGCGAGAATCAACCGGCAAGAACTCCCTTCGGGGGTTCACGCAAAACCGCAAGATCCAATGATAGCGCGCCCGTAAAGTACGTGTATCCTCAGCTCGCATGGCAGCTGTTGCCGTGATAGCGCACCATGGAAGGGTTTAATGCTCGCTTTTGCTCTTCCCATGCGTACATATTTATATATTCTTCTATGGGTGATTCCGCCGATGACTGACCTTAACCGGTATTCTGATCTCTCCAATTTCAATTAATTTGCCATTTTTTAAATTGAGCTTAATTATAGGCTGTTCAATTGTTATATCAAATCATTGGCTTTCGGATGCTGGCCACGAATTCTAGGGAATGTCATGTTTAGAACCGTACGAATAATTTAACAAATGGTCGTACGAAATTAAATCTTTAGATTTGGACTCAAATTTGCCTGAAAATCTTTTGAAAAACTGCGGTAAAAAATCTGCAATTTCGTGGAGAGTGTTCAAACAGTAAATTATTCACCAGCTCAAAATTCTGGGTAGAATTTTTATAGTATTTTTTTCTCTCGAATGGGAAATTAAGTTTTATCTTGAGGAACTCCGAAGCCCCCCACGTGCTTCGGTAATTGATAGAATCACCCATGTATGTAATACTCATCTTCAAGTACATTCACCGCGCGTATAATACACGCACTTTCTCTCAACTCTCTGTGTACACATACCCTTTGAAGGAAGGCGCGCGCGGCATATGGCGTTCAATGATTTTTCTCGTTGGTTAATTATACGAAACATCCATCCGTGGCAAAAGGACACCGGTCTCTCTTTCTCTCTCGATCCTGCAGTATTTCTTGGATGCTGTAGAGGTTGCGTTGCATGCAACGGGATAGTTATGCATCTCGGTGAACTTCCATTCCTTCGAGACGGAATCCTATTTCATAAGATCCTCGGGCAAGCGCGATATCTTTAGCGAACTGGGGAAAATGGCTTCATGTCGTGTGAAATGCACGCCAGCGGGGATTTTTCAAGGTTTTACATAATAATGACCTCTGCTTATAATTACGAACAGGTCGTTGATTGAGGGTCGTTAGAATTGTTGAAAAAGTCTTTTATACAAAATGAAAGTTCGTATCTCGGTTGAAAAGAAATAATAAATAGTGAACCCATGGAATAACGTATCAAAAAGAATGGTGAGTGTTGCCAAGCGATTTTCTCAGCTGAAGCCATACTTTATAAGCCACCTAAATCAAATTGAAAGTCCAAGACGGTTAACAATAGACGTCACGCGCATCCATCTTATTAACGGATGTTAATCATGTCTTCAGCGGCGCGTCGTTCTGACATTACCTTCGCGACCACCTTGGCGAGCATTGTTCGTTGAATCTTCGAGGTCCGGCGGTTCTCTCGGTCTTGTTGGCTGGTCCAGAGGACGAACTGAAGCGATACAGCGAGCGAAGCCACCCCTGCGAGAAAGCGCACGGGTTCGAGCGAGCGCTTCTCTTGTAATAAGATACTCGCCATCTTGGTATGTAAATGCCAGCCATTCATTACGTTCCGGGTTGAATGATTGGAGGCTTTGCGGGAATTCTCTCACGACAAAGGCCATATCATCGCTGCGGACACACCGTGGACACACGTGGATTTTCAAATATATATTTAAAAAAAAAAATTAAAAAAATCATATAAAAAGAGATGAAAGAATGAGAATATAAAGTAAACGGTGAAGATAGTGTGCAGTGGAGGACGAGGTAAACAAAAACAATATTTGCATAAACCGTGAGGATTTGACAGTTAAAATAATCGCTTTAGAATGCGCTTTTAAATGCAATGTAACTGGGTGGCACATGTATTATACTCGTTTTGGACAATGCGGGAGGGCTTTATTATTTCCCACGCAAATTCCCCCCTCATGCATATAAGCGTAACTCGTACTTTTATAGCTTTGCCGCATATCATTACACCCATGAGGACAATATATATGCATCGCTTGTAAATATTCGTTCAATATTAATGAACCGATGGAAGTCTATAAATAACAAACGATAAGTAGTTGGTATTAAGGTAGAATAGTAAGTTATCGGTATGTGGCTTAAGTGTGTATATACCGCGATGGAAACCGCTAAAATTAGCTGGTAAGGCAATCCTTAGTGTGTCTCTTATAATACTAGAAGCAGGTGCACGTGTGCCAAGAGTGTATAGACGTAGGTGCAGGTTTTGCCTGTTGGGAGAGGATGAACTTTGACCCGGGGCGATGTAGAAAGAACCTTAGACCTGCGTATCGACTGGTCGGGACTATGAGGCATGTATAGTACACCGTATGATGCATATATGTGTGCACATCATGTAGATATACACGAACTGGTAATATTCGAACAGGTTTGATGGGAAATATTAACACCGCTAGGCTCCGGGGCATCGATTAGATACACCTCATAAAAACATCCACCGATTCCACTAATCGATAGTTTTGCCGTTCTTATGACTGTGGATGTTGCGGAAGACCGTGATGTATTCTAGCCATTTCCTCGTTAGGAAACTCCTCAGGTATAGATGAAAAATTTCACCTCACTCAACCAATCCTCATTTCCATATACTCTTTTTTCCATTCGAATGAATCCTGGGTTTGGCTGGTTTATCAATACAACCAAAGAAGATCTCGACCCTCCCTCGAACTATCGTTATTTTCCTTTTTTTTTCTCATTCCCAGTTCTTCTCCTTTGGTATTCGGCTGTACCGAATGAGTCGCACCCACGTTCAACCGTCCGGAACACTTCGAAGTATCTGCATACACGCGCCACAGCTCTCCAGAGACGTTTTATGGTTTATGAGAGTTGTGCAGCTGCCCGGTTACCAACACCCCCGCAAACTCAATATTCAAATTAGCAGACGGTCCACGCGCGCCCTCAACCTCTCGCCCACCCTCTGCTGCTCTTCCAACTCCCTCTTATATTTCTTCGTGTGTATATCGACGATAATGAGAAAAAACCTCTTGCCAACGAAGTATTATCATAATGACGCGGTACGTGGTTCTGGAATTATATCTTGGGTACGCTCGTCACGTTGCTGCTTTAACGCCTCAAAAGTTGTTGTATTTTTTTTTTTTTTTGTAATCTCCTTTTCTCGAAGCACATGTTGGTTCAATGAAAAAAGTAACAGTTACGTAATATTTTTCGTTTAAAAAATAATAAATGACTAATTCGTTATCTGGGCCCAGTGATTTAGGGCTTTATGAAAATTGCCTGAAAAAAGAAACCCGACGACACAGCATCCAATATTATCGAGGCATTTGAAGAGGCTCGGAAAGAGCAAAAAAAAAAACGTCGTGGAGGAAAGAAGTTCGAGCGGCAGCTGCCTTTCGTATCCGCGTTCTAAAAAGCCAAACTCTCAAACGACTCGCGCTGTCTACTGCTGATGATGTTTAGAGCGCTGACCACGCAAGATCACGGTTATATCCTCCCTCTGGATATGGCGTATATAAGAATTTTTATTAGTGGGATAGAAGGAGAGGCACGAGCGAGAGACTTTTACGATGCGCGCGACCAGTGTCAGGGTGAGAGGAACGAAAGGGTGTTAGTCTCACTTGGGTGGTCCTGCGACTCTGTCGTAAGGATTAATCGGCGATGTCCCGTAAAAGGCAATATAAATTGGGTTGGTCTGAGAGGAGGAGAAGCTGGGTCCACCGGTGCTTTCGCGCAGGATTACAAATGCCCCGTTCACCCTTAAAGTTCTTGCTGGGTTTGTAGATCTATATCTTGAGGTTCACTGGTCGAAAGAATTGCCTCTGTGCATGGTCCCTCGTGTTAGGTTCCTCCGGTGACTTTGATCGAACTGCTATGGACACTGGAAAGATAAATGGACAAATATAACAGTACTGTATCGATGGATGGTTACAAAAGTCCTGATAAACTTCCAGATACGACCACCGATAACCCGAGGTACATTCCCTGTCAGACATTTTTCCGAATGAAACAAGAAATGCTTGCTCCATCTGATCGTTGATTTCCGAATGATTTGTCACGAGTACGCCTTGGGCAAGAGGCCAGATTAGAATACACGTCCTGCAGCACACAGCAGGAATAATGTATTTCTGGGCTATTCGTCCTCGGTTATCTGCTTTAACCTCTGGTAGAGGCATGAATCTACGAGCGACTTATTCCAACACTCATGCGGGACATTGTAAAAGTTTCATGGCAAAAAACAGTATATACGTGAGAGATGCAGAATACGTATCTTAATCTTTGGCGAAAGAGATTCGTGCCGTCTGCAAACCGGACGTTTCTTCCCTTTGGATCCAGGATTGCCCTTCCTCGCTCCAGCATAACCAAGAGGCGTTTGCTCATGTGCCATTTGAGTCGCACGCAATAGGTCGCAACCATAAAGTCACGAGGTCCATGGTGGTACGACACGCTGGAAGACATCACGGTGCGAATACGCGAGTCAGAAAGAGAAAGAGGTGTACAATGCTATGTTTACCCCGGCGGTAATCCTCTGCTTTTGCATCTCTCGTACTGTACAACACAACATGACCATGCGGTGTCCAACAAATGACGCGAGACCATCGTGTGTGGTCTTTCTTTAGTTCCCCTCACCTGCGTGGGTGTAGTTCCTTGCTGTACCGATATAGATACACTGTAACAACGCGAAGCACACCGTATCTCTCGTCATGGAGCCGTCTTCCAAAGCCTTAGGGAACGATCAGCCTCCCTCGATCCTTTGCTTGGTCAACATCGGGCATAGTCCGCCCACAGACCAGGAACCATTCCGGAATTCGATATCAAACAAGACTGCAGGTGGAAATAGATTTATCAATGAAATTATTATCACGAAACTTTTGCTGGCAGTCGACAAATTACAGCTGTCTCACTCACGTGTCAGAAGATCTCTTCGAAGAAGACGTAAAGTCTCAGAAATCTGATGGCACGTCACGAAGGAGTGAGAGGGAGCGACAGAGAGAGAGAGAGAGAGAAAAGATTTTGGAAAAGAGAAACGGAAAGGGATGTGGAGAATGGCCTCGTACGGTTGTGTCTCTCTGTTTTAATGAATGGCACTCGCATATACTTGAAACTTGGAATGGAACTGCCGGTTATATATACCGAAGGGTACGATCTGTTTTGGATCTGGTGGTGGGTACTAGATCCGGGCCGAAGATACGTTTCCCCAAGGACAGCCCTTTTTCTTCAGTGCGAGGTGTTGGTTTAGGCAAGGGTTCATTTTTTTTCTATCCTCCTTGTTCGCTTCCCGGACTGTTTTCACGTCACAGGGAAAACAGATAAATATATACTGCGGAAGAAACGCAGGAAGTGTGTTCCAGAAGACGGGGCTGGTGTGCTTTCCAGACAGTACGACCGATCAATGAGACATTTTTTTCTCCTTTTCCTGCATACGCTGCTTTTTAGTGCACGACATAACTTTCAGCATCCAATCCTCTGACTATTCCCAAGATATTTGAAACTTTCACTTTCAAGTGGAAGGAAACGTTAGATCTTAGAATGAGATCATTGGTGCGAGGAGAAAAAAAAAACTTGCGAAATCCGGTAAACTCAAGTGTCCAAGTTAGAAGAAAATCTGTTCGATTGGGAATTGCCAAAGTTATGAACTGACCCTGCCAAGAGTTTTTCGATATACTACGGATTTCCGGATTCTCGAGTGGTTCCATATTTTTTTGTTTCAAGTGTCCCGCTGCTCGCGTCTGCCATCTATTGGCAAGGCATAGACAGAACTGTCTTCTGTCCATCGACACCTTTTAAGACGCCAGTTCACAGGCTCTCAAGAATTACAGATCCGTCGCAAGAATATGTGTCTCTCGTCGAGTTCTTTGACGCTCTTATTGACGCTACTCAGCGGGAAGTTGACGCGGTTTTTCAAGCGCTAGTCTGGTGCCATTTTCAAGTTACTTTCTAAAGAATCATCAACTATTGAAAGGTCCAGAGCCACGAATTCAGATAAAAATAAGTCCCTGCTCCGTGTCTTTTCTACCAACCACTCTGTGAAGGTTGGGAAACTTCTTGTTGCATTCGATTTTAATAAAAAATCAAGCCATATGTGAGTGGTCCTTACGGGAATTCACAACCACGGGGTGTTGGTTCACCAACATTGTGTCTGAGTTCTCACGACGATATTTCGCACGTCTTGTCTTTCTTTCTGCCGTTTTTTTTCTCTTCACCACGTCACAAGACACGCGCTTGTAACGCCTACACGCAATCTGATAATGGAACAGTATCAAACTTGGTCGCGATCCAAGTTGTTTTCCGTCTGTCCTTCTCACGTTCGTGCATAATAAGTGAATACAGCGTGAGCGTAAGGAACGTGTTTGTTTTTTTCTTCATTTATTTTGTTTTTTTTTCACTGCACGAGTACGGTAATACGATGAAAGTCGAATTCGTCTCGTTGAACCATAAAGACTTCCACATCCTATCAGCGAAATGGTGTATACTACACATGCACACATAAACGTGTGTGTACACACACATAGAAAGTACGGGGCTATTGAAAAGCCGTAACAATAAAATATTCAAATGAGGATACACAGCGGCACGTTATGTGCCAGCAGGGCACTGCGGTAATACACTCGGCTTGAATCTCTTCTTGCTCGATTCTATACGCCACCGCTGTCTTAATGTCTTGTACGCCGAGGTTAAAACGGTGTAGCGTCGTGTTTTACGCCGTGGTGTCTACAGACCTCTAGCGGGCATCCCACTCTGAAAGGCCTCTATGGCCTGATGAATCGGCTATTTATGTATTTAATCGATCGTAAAACGATGTGCCTACTAGACGATGAGTCCAACACCGCGGCAGCTCTTTTACCCTCGCCTCTACTTTAGTACACTCATTTTCTTTCTCTCCTCGGGTTCTTCTTTTTCAATTTATTTCTTTTGGTCTGTTTAAAGAACACACCATAACGAAGAACACGCCGGTAATTCCGAGGCTTGGTGCCTCGTCACCCACTTTCATTACCTTCGATGTCTCGTATGCTCCGTAAGCACTCGCTCTTCTCGCCACAGGTACCTCACTACGTATGTGCGCGATCTCAAGTTTCAATACCTGCTATTTTCTCCGGCTCAGAAATCATGCTCTATGCACCGAGTGTTGTGTTCTCTTCTAACGAGTATTCGCACCTGCCGTGCGAATCAACAACACACAATTGTCCTTCATGTTTGAAACACGATGCGGCAGACAGGGTTGTCAATTGGAGTTTTCGACTCGTTCATTGTAAATGCTCATCATCACAATTCTTAATCAGACATTCTTTCTTCATGAAAATCTCTTTAAAGATTTATTTTTGATGGTTTTCCACTTTTCTTTTGATTCTCATCTCTGATACGTGAACAAGTTTTTTGTAAAAGATACACCCGAAGAGGAAATAGAGTGCAAGGATTCACATTGGTATTCGAAACATCTAGGAAAATATCGGATGCATAAATTTTCCGGTGGAAAGCTCTCTCTCCTCCTTTACTTTTTGTCTTCTCGTATCCGTTACACGCGTCTATCGCACTGGTTGGCATACACCGACGATGAAATCCTTCCAGAGGTAAAACAGAAGAGAAAAAAAGATGGATACGTGAGACGTGCTTGCATCGAGTGTGAAGGAACCACGAGGACACTCTTCGAGGGCGACTTGGACCGCCGGCAACGAGTCGGTTTCTCCCACTTGATTCTTCTCCTCCTCTCTTTCGTTCTGTCTCTCTCGAAGCTACGCCAGAGATCTGTGCATCTCAGAGCACAAGATCTCCTTTTTTTGCCATCCGTCGTTCTCTGTGCTATCTGTCCGTCGTACAGACACGGTCACACGACAGCGTTAGGTTACAGGACATTTACTGGCGAACCTTTTCCTTCTCGCACTTCCTTCCAACCATCCTCACCAACGAGATAAACAGCCACTCAGGACAAATGCTCGGCCAGAAAAGTCGCGATAACCGGCGAATCTTTATGGTTTCAACTTTTAGCTTTTGAATTTCGGTCTTTTTACTGACGTTCACACACACACACACATGTCCACATGTTCAACAGTCTCCACCTGCCTTTCTCCCACGCCTCGACGTTATTCTTTTTTTTTATTCATTCACCTTGACGACTACTCCACTCTCATGGCTCATCAGGAAATATTATACAGCATAGATAAGCGATGAATTTTGTATAAGTGAGCAACAAAATATGCACTTTTTCAACATGATACTTTGATCCAATCTCTCGGGCTGCTTCCCAAACGATTTTACATAATCACATTGACATTTTGTTCGTTAATACTTTGACCTAATTCATTCTCTAAGCTCCATCGTCATTGGCTATCAGTTGGTGAGCCAAGGATAAGAAATAATGTGCAAATGTATGTTTTCTAAAAACCGACAGACTCGTCAGCTGAACACTCAATACATCAGACTCGTTTGGAACAAAAGAAGAAGAGAGTTTTCTATTCCGAAGTTTCAGACTAGACGCCACAAGCACATAATAGACAACATATTTTGTGTCACATGTGCATTATGCACTTCTCCAACTCTTGTTGCTACTTGCGAGCTATGTATGCAACGTGTGCTGCACATTCGACGTCCATCTGTTGCTGATGACAATAGCACCGTCTCAGTCTCTCAGACCGAGCAGAATGTCCGAGAAGCTGTAGCGACAGCCAGACGACGAAGATTCTTTTGATGGTCTCTTCGTGGTGTTAACTTTGGCTATTCCGGACGAAAGGTTTGCATGCAAATGCAACGAGAGGTTATAACCATGGAGAGCTCATCTTCTCGCCGAAGAGGCACACGATGGAGTACTCTTCGAAATAACAATTTCGTGCGGGTCACGTCGTGAGATCTCAGGGCAATTTTTAACGAATCCATTTAACGTTTTCGTATCCCACGAGGCTGAAATCTTCTTATAGAGCATCGTAACATAAGAGGCAATGTCCTGCGGTAGATTTTTTTACCCGGAAAGATTAGGCTGCTCGAGGGGGAACCTAAAAAACTCCGGAACGTGAATGTTGGTAATCCGTGCCGCGGTTAACCGTAAAAAACCATCTCGAATTTGGGCTCATCGGACAATGAAAAGACGAAGAAGTTCGTGAAGTCTTAGGAATCTCACGCGAGTGTGTTGTTCGATCAATCTGGAATAAAACTCTTCTCGGCTGGTCCATGGAAATCCATCGAATCTCGATACAGCTTTGTCCTCTTCGTCCGTGTAATGATCCCTGACATTCGATGATATAACGATGACCTATTCCTCCTCGAGGAAAGTTGCTACTGGAACGAAATAGATTTAGTTCCATTTGGACCCTCATGGACCTGTTTCAACGTCTTACCTAATCCCAGGTTACACATTTTCCCGAGGCACTCCGTGTCGTATTAAATATCACAATATATCATAATACACCGTTGCCATTCTACTCGGCTTTGGTGGATGTCTTACGAATATTATAGCCCACGTAGGTCGAATTACTCGCTCCTCCTATAGGCATACCTGGCATCACGAACTTTCAAGCATCCCTCTGTGGAATGAAACAACATTATGGGAGTGAAAAAGGTCCACAAGACCATTGCCCACGTAGGAATCCTCTCAAAATAATCATTATCATCATCATCACCTCCACCAGGTCATCAAAAGTTGAATCGCACTCTTGGAACATCCTATCTTTCCGAATGAGGATTATTCCCAAAGCAGTCGTTGGTATGGATGGTCGGCGCAACATGGAGATTCCCATGAACGTTTACGAAAAGCAGGAGACCATCTACTGCCGAGGTTAAGAGCTCGTGTCGAAGATTACAGAGTGCAAAAAATGCTTCTGATGAAGTTGACCACTTCGGCGAGTTTCTAGAAGTCTTCAAAGCCAAGATTGCACAGTAGTCCGGTCAGCTTCACTCTATAAATTCTTCAATATATCTGTAGAGATGGTACGAATTGGCAACGAACAAGGATGCAGATTGCGATGGCCAACCAAAACAAAAGCGTTTGCTCGAACAATTTGTGGTCTTGGTTCCTCCTCAGGGAAAGCCGAGCAAACATATATAGCCGGGTAAGCAAAGAAGTAGAAAGAGAGTGAGGAAATCACGAAACAGAGAAAGTGAATGCCAGCGAATTTCAATTACGAGGCTTCACAGGCTTCTGACAGACTCTCTTGCTCTTTTTTATTCTGCCATCTCGCTTCTTCTCTCTCTCTCTCTCTCTCTTTGAATTCTAGACGGCCGAATGAGTTCGACGTCGGTGCAGAAGCTCATTCGAAATTCGGTAGCTCCCCGCGGACTTGCCTCGGTAATGAAACATTCACAGCACACCGCAAATTGCCCTTTGCTCTCTCTCTCTCTCTCCCTCTTTCGTTCTTCCTCATATACCAGAACTTGGTATATGGTCAGCAACGCGCAAGAAACCAACTGTTTTCGACCGCCTACTTATTTTTTTTATCATGCCACACACACACATATATATGTATATATTGTTCTGAGTTCACGCGCCCAAACGCTTGATGCTCCGGGCCAATCTCGTACGCAATTATTGGTTTTGGCGTCGGCCAATCTCCTGCTCTTGGAACGAGACGAGAGCCGGTAGTTCACTCTTCCATCCAGGTCGGGTCTCATCTTTGCACACAAAATTTACGTTCGTACGATGCAGCCCGGCTTTTTGTTCTTCCATTTTCCACTGCAGTCGTATTCGAGCCAAATCGATCTTTCATGGCGAACCAACGAAATTTGAATTACACATTTTTCATCAGGATTAAGAATAATTAATTAACAACTTCTCATTAAGAAAATGAGATATACTTACTTACTTACTTACTTTCTTACCTGCTTACTAACTAATACTTCCAATCATGAGTTAAGCCTTTTTGTTGCGCACATTGAATTTACCCATAGATATATGGTACACATGCTTTTATACACTAAAGTGCTCGAGGCAAAGCTCTTTAGACCAGGTGCTGCAGTACCTGGGATACACATACATTCATAGATATATATAGAATCCCAGCAAATGGACGAGCACATATACCGGTACGTTTCGTACATAAACGTTGGTGCTGCATTCCTCGGGGCAAGCGATGCGCGGCGCCGTGAAGATAGTCGAGACTGTGACTTGAGACCCCCATAAGACCGAGGAACGTGATAGCACGTTCCCGGGCTGCGCCTCTCTCACCAATCCCAGCATAAAAGTCACTAAAAGCAGAAGCAGCTCAGAAGCTACGGCAAAAGCTTGTAACGGCTAGAAAGAGAAAGATGATATGTCATGCACACGGAAAACGATTCTCAGGACCTCCGGGATCCTTACGTCACGTATTTTCCCGGGTAGACAATTTTTGCCGGTTCAGCGATTTTCCTCGTTTCCCGGTAGAACGCTTTCGAGACCCGCGAAAAAAAAAAAACGTCATCGTGGAAGTTTCTTATGGCAATTTTTCGATTGCTTTTTGCAATATCCTTTCACATAAGAATTTGATATCTCACTTTTTCATAGTTCGCTGTTTTTTCCTTTTTGATGAAACAAACGAACAAACTAAAATGTTTCATTTAATTCGTTTTAAAAACGATCATAATGTTTATCAGAATGAAATTGTTTGGTATTTTTGCCTTCCGACTTATTTTAATGGCAGAAAAACCCACATCCATTTATTTCTCGAGTTGAACTACTAAAAAATATTGAACTCATTCAATCACATTTTTTTATAGCAGCAATAATGAATTTTGTTGCGTTCCGCATACGAGAAAAAGTCGTATCATTTACACTGATCGTTTTCAACTCCGAGACCATCAAGCAGAGACAAGAAAATCTTAGTGCCTTTGTGCTCAGATCGTAAACTCGATGTCACGTACGTGACGGACTCGCGACAGCGTTCTTCACATAAACTAGATCTCTATGGCGGGCGTGTCGATTCATAGAGTATTTTCCTTTCTCTCTCTCTCTTCCTCTCTCTCCTTCTGTTTTGTTAGCGATACTGGCGACATGCCAGAGGGAAGATAACTACAGAACGAAAAGGTGTTTCTCATCAAGCGTCAGGGACTCGAAGTACTCGACTGCAAATCCCTATTTCATGAGAGAGTGTAATGATTGAAGGGGAGAAAAATTACTTCCATGTTGAAATTAATTTCTTAAAAAAATCATGTCAAAACTAAAATAAAATATGAATTGACTCGAATTTGGAATTCGAAGTAATAACATTCAATGCACAATTCTACAGAAAAGATGGAAAAAATACAATTGAATCTTGAACGTGGAATTTTCTCTTCTGCTGAGAGAATACAAAGGGATAGAGAAGACTCGCGACAATTAACTGACTCGTGGACCTCGACAGAAAAGTATTCAAGCTTAATTGTAAATTTAATCTCGTGGAATGAATCGGTGGAGCGAAAGGAAACGATAGGATGACGCGTAGCAGCGTACATTCATTAAATAATTGACAAATGAATTTAATTGCTCCGTGTCCTCTTTTCTTATCTGTACCGGACTCTTCGTTGAGTATCTCACGGCTGATCGCTCGGGTTAATGTTACTCCACCTTGGGGAAAGGCGAGTGAACCTTTAAAACTGAAATAACCGACAACCCCTAATTACCAAATTATTAAAGCAAGTTTTATCGGAAAGCGTTTAACGCAATTGCACACTAAATAATTCTTTCAAATATAAAAAAGAAGAACAAAGCATTGAATCAACATCATAAAAATATTACAGATATGAAGTAATAAAATCAAAATAAATAAAAAAATGCAGTATCTCATGAGCAAATTCATCATCACAATTAAATTATTTCACCGTTTATTATAAAGTTCTTCCATCACTGCGAAATTTCAAAAAAAAAGAGTTCAATGTAGTTGTTTTTTGTTTTGGATCATCTTCTTAGATAATGGAATATTCACGTGACGTACAAAGGATAAAAGTACGAAGGAGAGGACGAGAATAAAAGAATTCTAAAGTGCATCTGCTGCTGTCTACTTCATAAATGTACAAGACATACCTGTTAAGTACATATTCTCTATAGATATGTCTATATGAATGAATTTATATGTATGTATAAATATAGGTACTTGTAAATCAAGACACTCGTGCTCCACAAGAATAAGGTTGGATATTCTCTGGGCGTTCGAAGAGGAAGATGAGAATGGGAGAGATGCATATAGAGGCTTTGAATTATTAATAGAAGCTTGGTTACTGGTTCAATCAAGTCCTCCCACCCGAGGACACCTGGTCGATATATCCATTAATGAGACTCCATCAAAAACTGTCGTTTATGTGGCTGAACAAGTTTCTATGTAAATATTCTCATGTGATGACCCACACCGGGGGAGGCTGTGCTCTGCGTCAGAATTTACGGTGTAGCAACAAATATTCATGAAAATTGAACCTGTGATCCGAAGCCATCAAATTATTCGAAACAATTTAACTGGATCTTAACGGGATGAAAATTTAAATTTTATTCTCCTAATTGTATTTCGTTAGTGCGACGCAATTGAAGCTGAAAACTATGGAGATGAAAATTGATACGTTATAATTGTGCAATATGCAAAAATGTTGACTGAATTTTAATTTCGAAAGTGAATGAATAAAAAAAACCAAATCGGTCATTAAAATAAATGATGAGTTCGTTATTTTGACTGTCGATCAAATTTTATTTGATAGTTTTAAAATAATTACGAAGAATAACGATATAAAATGGAAAGTCAAAGTGTGAAAATAGAAAAAAAAATATACAAAATTATTGTTATTAGAAATAATAAACAGATTCAAAAGCATCCGATGACTGAAAGACACTGTATTCGTTACAAAACGAGAGTGCAGCTTCAGAGATAAAATAAAAGAGAAAAAGCGCAGCGGGGGTGGAGGGAGGAAGAGTCTGGTGAGACTGGCGCACTCGCGAGTCTGGTCACACAGGGAAAAGGAATCAGGAGAGGGAGAGGAGAGTCTTATGAGATGAGTATGGGGGAAAGCGTCGGGTCGGCGCGTGGGCGGCCGCAGGCAGGACGCACGTCCCGAGAAAGAGATATGAGTATACGAGATTCACGTGGTACGAGGGAGACAGATTGATGAGAGAGAACTCGCGGACGCGATGGAATGGGAAGAAACGAAGGACTGAGAGAGGATCGCGAGGGCTCGCCTTTCGTTGAGTAAAAGAGACAAATATATATATACGTACATGTTGAATGTACGAAGGAGACTAAGAAAGAGAACGAGAAATGTGTATACATAAAGAGCCCAAGGATTGCAAGAATATATATATTTATATCTATATACATAAACAAATGTGTATATACATACAAAACTTGTATCGTGGCTTTAATATCTACAGGCTGATACAAAATTACTAACTTTTAAAAAATGACCTTTAAATTTACGAACATTTTCAGCCATTCTTGAAAATTAGTTCCTAAACGTACAAATAAAAAATTAATATCTTTCAATTTTGTATATTATGATCTTTTTGCATTTGCAGGAGGGCTGAGGCAAACTGTCGAAAACCCGGCCACGAGGGGAATATTCAACTGGGTTTTAGTTGGTTATCATCATTAGAAACTCAAGAAAACTGGATTCTGTTCGGCGATTAGTCCGCAAGCAGGTTTAAAGTGAAGCGGTCACCCAACCAAGTACTGATCTTGCTCAAGGCTGCTTAACTCTGGTGCAAAGCCATCGTTGTTGGTATTAAAATCATTTTTTAATTTAATTAATTTAAATCTTTTTCCTACAATAGAAATTCGTCCTAGTTTTGTACTGGATTGTTTGAAATTATCGAATAGAAACGATAAGGAAGAATTGATTTGAAATCGAATGAGAAAACAAATATTTTTGTTTTTCTGAATGATCCAGTACACGGTTGTGCGAATGGATGTTCTCGGATGAGACACCGAACGAACCGCCAGAACCTGCCCGGACCTTTCTGGATGGAAACAAAACAAGTTTTATATGACGCGGTGGTTTATGGTCGTGGGTTTTATCTGATCGAATTGCCACCGCGGTGCAGATTTCGCAATAAATTAGACCGAGGTGTAATTAAAAGGGCACCGCTTACCGTCCACGAGAGTAATATAGCACAGCGATACAGTCTCTTTTTCTCGTTTTATTTTAATCCTTTTTTGGACGACTATTTGGTTACTACCGTTGATATGGGACGAGAATTTGATCAGACAAAATAAACTCTATTCTATTTGACTAAAACTAGTTGGTCGTTTTTTTATCTTCAAAGTTATGGGATGTTGAGTTCTGACTCGATTTTTAAAACCAGCGAAATAACTTGATGTAACGTTTGAAATTTATTTAATTGCTTATAAAAACAAAAACGTGCTTTTGATTCATTTTAATCTAAATTCTGGCAACATTTTTCAAAATGTACATTCAACCTCTTTTGTGCTAAAAGGAAAATGATTTATCGATCCCCGATGCATAGGAAGGGAGATAAAATGCTCTAATAAATTGTATTCAATACGAATAAATTTTTCATGACTCGCATAAAGTTAACTTGAATGAAAGACGTTCATTTTTCGCGGTCCAGATCCCGCGGAGTTCTTTCACACGTGTATTCGTGGGCGCGCGATCTCCGCATGTTATATTCTCCACTACGTTGGTTAAATGTTCCGCTACATCCAGCATCTCCCTCCCCTCGTGTGGAGGATTGCGACTGAAGATAACCCTTATAAACTGGAGCATTAGTACAGCGTGGAGCAGAGAACTCTTTAGACCGAGAGGAGTATCTTGGAATGATCTACACGTTACGATGTGGGAGAGCAAAAAAGAGAGAGGGGATTCAAGCAAGCTGGAGAAATCCGTGAGGTACGGGAGAGCAGAAGGCGTTCCACAATGAGGTCCGGTACATAAACCATATCTGCATCGACCGGCAGCATTTCTTCTTTATTTTTCTCTCTCTAACTCAAATAATCGTGCTATGTCTCGTGCGTCTGTACAGAGTGTTTTCAAAGTCATGTTCAAATCTCACAGGCAAATAGATGACAAAATTCTGAAGAGAAAAGTCATTGGAAGTTTTTCTTTTCGACCCGCCGTTGCCGAGTTATTAGTGAAAGAGTCATAGCCAATCGCTTTATGGAGGCCACTCCCATTTGGTTGTTTCCAGGCCTCGGATTGGTCTTGCGTTATCAGTTGATAGCTCATCAACGGCTCATCGTAGAGAGAAATGGCTGAGGACTTTTCTTCTGGAAATCGTATGGTGTAGCTCTTTCGTACATTAGTTTCACTCTTTTCCAATTTTTTTTTTTTTTATCGGATTTTCTTGTGGAACAGCCTCTACAAATGCATATACGAAAGAAAAATATCTTGGAGCCATACATCGCGATGGATCGCCACACACCCGCGTATCGTGAATGAGAGAACGGTCACGTGTGTGAGATTCGAGTCCACATACCTATAGCTCGAAGCAATAATATGTCCTGGCCACATATCTGAAAGCTCGCATCTCACTCATCGTGTTTAAATCCTCTTTATATTTTACATGTCCATATAGAAGATATCTTCTTAAACTCTATATAAAAATATGAAAAAAAAAAAAAAAAACAAAATGTAATGAAAAACTTTAAGTTATTTACGGGCGATTGTCGTCGTCTTTTGAAAATGCTGTTTGAATGATTACACGACTACTGCAACTTTTTCAGGAGAAAAGAAAGGTCAGTATAATCTTGCAAATTTACGATACGATCGTAACCAAAAAAGTCGTGAATTCAAAAAGTCTTCTTACATCTTCGATCCAAGACTGTAACGTTTGTCAATTTTTTCATATTATTGTAATTCTTTATTGCCGGATTAAACAGTCATAAGTTTCATACGTGTCTGTTTGTCTCCACTTTTTGAAAAGTTAACAACATTGTGGCAATTTTTTACAATTCAAAATTTAAGGTTCATTTTTTAATTTGAAAGTTATCTTATGATAACTCCCTCCATAATCTGAAGTAATGAAATACAAATTTTTCCTGAGAGGCTTGAGTGCAGTACCGTGCATTGTGGATCGATGTTCAATCACTTTCGTCTCACTTTTATATCTCGGAATGTTTTGCTACCCCTTGAAGCGTAAATCCGCTAAAATGCTTTACTGTTCGTTTCTCCATATTGTTTATTACGTTTTGTACGGCACGAAGATGCGGTTAATAAAGGGAAGGAAAAATGTATTTCCTCGCGAGAAGAATTGAGAAAGAGACGATGGGGATGGAGTTGAGGAAGAAGACCGCAAGAAAGAAAATACGAATAAAGTGGGAAGAAGAGGCAAAGAAAAAATAGAAAGAAAGAAAGAGAGAGAGAGAGAGATGTGGCGTGAGAGTGTAGTAGTGAAAAGGATGAAAAGGATCGCGCGGATATTCTCAATCCCTGGTGTCCTTCACGCGATGGTATTGAGAAAAAGAAGAGAGAGAGAACATCAGGCAAGCACGATTAAGTTGTATCAAATCCGCGATTGAGTGCCTCTCTCGGATCGCGAGTTCCACAGCCATAAACGTCCAGGGTATGGTGTTTCCCATAATCTATACAGGGTCCAAGCTGGCAAATTCTCCAGAGGAGTCCTCTCGTTCGAGGAGAATTCGCTGTATGCCAGCGAAGCTGAAGCAGAAGCTTCTCTCTCTTTGGTCATCTCGTCCTGAGTATATTTTCCATGGCGCAGCATCCACTTTGCCTTTCGAGTTAATGTACAGTGAAAAAGGAGTTTACAGTTATTGGCAATTTTGCCATTTAACGACCCTGCAATATCTCATTGTATAGAAAAACCACCGTAAACTTGCCAATCATTGTACCCAAGGCTTTCTTCAACTCCTTGGCCAATCACTCCGCCATTTTTGTCCCTCTACGTGCGATTATTCCGGAGGAGCTTCTCTCTACGAATAATAACTCGACGAGCTTTATGTCGTGGGTGGTTTATACTTTATACCTACATAATACCTACTAACACGCGAGAAGAACCCATTCGCTGAACAATCGCACGCTACACACACCCCTGCTTATTGCTCTCTTATTTCGCGCCAATGTGTGTATCCGAGAGGGAGCAGAAAACGACTGAGAGAAACTTCGAGTTATTTACGATCGGTGGGCGCGTTTCTTGTCGACCTCCCTTCGTGATAGTCCCTGGATACTCCTATCTTTATAAAGCTTCTTCGTGATAGATTATTTAATGTACATTTATGGAATAATCGACGAGGATACAGAAGAAAGATCAGAAAATATAAAAAATCTGAAAAAGTTTATCTTTTGACACTGAATCAAATAAAGAAAATTGGATTTCGTTCTCCTTCTCTTGAAATACTGGAAAATCTATTGAATGTTTTCAACGATACGGTTTTTGACAACCAAAAAAAATATGAAAGTCTAAAAGACATTGTAGCTGGCGCAGAGTTTAATGAATCAATTCGATTTTAAAACACGTCGGTTTAATCGATGGAAACAAAACGGAGTATTCTTTGTGGAAAGATTTCGATAATTGATAATCAAATAGATATTCTTAGTGACCCACGGGCAACGCTTGTATTGCAGACATTTTCAAAACTAAGAACAATCTGTAACAGATGCTGGAGAAAAAATCCCGATCAAACTTTCTTGCAAAAGGACTGTTGCAAGGAAAAGAACAAAAAAAAGAATTAACCCAAGATGACCCGGATGAAATTTCCTCGTATTCCCCGCACGTATTATTATAAACGCCGTTAATTTTAATGCACCAACTGCGCGGCTCGAATCTTTCTCGCTCTTTTTCCTCGTTCGTTCTCGTGATTTAACGATTTCGAAACTATCTGCCGATCACAGAGTCCGTATAAAATATAAACGACTTTACGATATAAGTGAATCTGTGTTGGTGCACTTTACAAGGCGTTTCTCATGGTGTTTTCTCGCAACGTATGTGTGTTTGAGGCTTTGGTTATGGAGGCAGAATTTTTATCCTCCGGTGATGATGTGGTTCGGAATAAAAGAGAACGAGAAAGAGAGAAAATAAGTATATCTCGCTAAGACGTTTCGTTGTTCGTGCTCAAAGAGCTTCTGCGATTTGCACCCGCGATGTGAAAGCACGGAACAGGCATATCGGCGATTTTTTTTTCACGGGCTTTGGGGCGGCTCCCTTGGCGGCCGTACACGCTATATAGAGGTGTTATAAATGCAATTATTTACGGCCGATTAAGAACACTTGAGCAGAAAGAAAGCCGCTGGCAGCTCGCGCGAGTGCATCAATGCTGCTGCTTCTGCAACCTACCGCGGTATTTCAACTACGTTTATATACGTTTATATACGTATTTTATATATATGTACTCGAAATATACTCTCCTTACCGATCGAAGCTCCAGATTGAATGAGAGAAGAACGCTCACTGTGTTCTTCGTTCTCCGGCCTGACCCAACACGAGGCTGCTCGAATTTTAAGCAGATTATCGGCGCCAGCTTCTCTCTGAATATATATATTTATTTATGTATATACATAAGTTCATGTAGTTCAGACCACAACGATCGGCACACCCCCTTTCTCATTGCGAAATCGGTGCACGCCTTTTCGGACCTTCCTTACATTTATCCTCTGTTCTTCCTCCCGGTCAACCTCTCACTCTTTCAATATATACTCAACCTGGTACAAATTTCGATCATTTTATCGATTTTTGCATATTTTTAATAAAAATTACGACATTTTTTTCGAATTGGAATTGAAAGTGGAGAAAAAGTTGTGGTATAAATGCCAAAAACTGAATGTATCTTCAAACGTAAAGAAAATCTGTAAAAAAAAAACGTCACAGCGAGACCACTAGCTTGATTATCATTCCAAAATTCCACTGGATAATTCAGAATCGTGCAAAAATATTGATGCATGTGTTTGCAATGTTTGAACGTAATCGTATTTTTCTCATTTGACATCTCTGGGCAGGATTTTCGGAATGTTTAAACAATTCATACATTGTTTAAATATTCTCGTTGAAATATGTACGAGAATTTCGTGAACGAGTAGAAATTCGTACATATATTACACGTTTTTACATACGTGAGAGTGGAATATATATTTTGTACAGAATTTAAATTCACTTTTGGTCCCCCTCGATCGGGACAATTTATTCCGCGGTATTTCGCTTGCCCGAATATTATTGAGGATGGATTTTATTAATGTATTCGGTAAACGTGAGTTCGTGAGGTTTTACACCGATGTACATAAATGTGTGCCAGGCATTATAAAGTTTATCGTTATAATAGTTATTTATACATAAAAGTATAAATAAAACTGTCCAATTGTCCAAAATGGTCATATCTGTGGGTAAAAATCATAGAGTAATTTTTATTTTTCGACAATAAATCTCTGAGCTCGATCTTTACAAATGATCCAACAGGTGTAACTTTCTCGCAAGACTGAAAAATTCACTCTCACGATTTCATAAATAATCGACTCAAAGCTCGTAAATGTTGCCTCCGTCGATTTGTTTGCTAATCGAAAAACTTTAATTCTCACCATTTCTCGATTTTTATACTCAGACTGCCTGCCCCTAACACGACCCCTCGTATCGTTATTCTCTGATTAATTTTACAGTTCAAAAAACGTGAAAAATTACAAAGAATAAATTTAGTACGAGTGACAGAAATGCTATTGTAGAAAAACGTATGCAACAGTGAATATAAATCGTCTGCACATGCAGTCTCAGAGTCATTTTCATCGCCATATCCTAAAGTATTTTCGTATTAAAATTCGTCGGATGTTGGGAATGTATTGTCCAGTGGACGATTCAATTTTTGGGTTCTTCAACCATTTTTCACACCCTCCACCGACTCAATTAATCTCAAAATCAATATAAAATATAAAAAGGTTGCTAAATTAAGCAGAAAAGTCAACAAATAAACGATTTCTTTATAACTTTACTCTTTCAGATGTTACAATTCTTTCTATTATTATTTTGTACTAAAAAAATATGAAGATAGTACTGAAAAATGCAATTGAAATTTGTGAATTTTCATTTTTATTTTCAACAGCATTACAGACAGTTAAATTTATCGAGTATGGTCAATATTTTTGCAGCCCTCGTCAGGTTTTAACACATGTTTGAATACATAAAATATACAAAAAGCCGGATCCACTCTGGCAGTGAATACATAAACACATACACAAGAGGATAAAGTCTTCATCCGATTTTGCTTGGATGAAAGATATGTATATTGATATAGAGAAATATAGAGATCGTAGCCCGGAGTACAACTCACCCCAAGTCATGTCATATTCGATGGTACGAGAGCCACAAGCAGAAGCATCAGTTTTGTATATATATTAACAGAAAGAGATGGAACGAGAGGAAAAGGGAGGAGGGGGAGGGGAGAGGGGGGTAAAGGAGGAAGAGGAGGGATAAAAAGAAAAATCGTACAACATCAAACAGCGGCTCAGTCAGGAAACATGCAAAGCGCAGAGCCGAGAAGGTATTTCAAAGCCAGTGTGGCGTGTTGAGGCTTTACCGAGGATGAGAAACTTTGTGCGGGAACGCAGCTTCGAAGCTCAAAGTTCTATAGTTATATGTACGAAAATATATGTATATAACGATGTGCACATAATATATATATGTATTTAAGTTTCGTTGGTATAAAACGAAATTAATCTGACGAGTTTCGCGGCGGGATACACCACCGAGGCTTCATTTCCATCTTTCTCCCTCCTCCTGACTTCGTAATAAATTTTTTTAAGTCCCCCTCGTGCCGTCAGATCGCCACAAATTAATTCCATTTTTATTGTTATTCGTTAAGACTAAATACCCACTGAATCTGTTTTTTTTTCCTCTCTTTTTTCTAATTTATTTTGAAGCGTGATCTTGTGGTCGTTTGAAAGGGCTATAAATAAATTATATTAAAATGGTTGTCGTTTAGGCATTCCATCATTTTTTGAACATAGATTTTGAAGCCTTTGTAAACTGCCACAGTCCTCCCTGGATTTGACGCTGGAATTCATTTTTTTGATTCAACACGGAACAAATAAACGGAGATGTGATCTTTTTTCCAGTACAAAATTTGGATTTTTTAAAAAATACTTTTGTTACGGATAGTTCGACATCAAATGGCCTGTACGTGAAATACCAACCGTCTCTGTTGATCCAGTCCTATTCGGACGTTGGATCGAATCGCGTCAAGACATATGAAAGATCTCGAGATAAATCATCGAAGCGATGAAAGAGCGTTTATAACGATCGTCGACCGAGGAGAACATCCATCCATGTTCAAGATCTGGATCTTCCACTAACCTCAATCAGCCATATATATCACACACACAAACGTATGTTTTTTTTTTCATTTTTTTTTTTTTTCATAATACACATATATGTTTCCTATTATTTCGCATGGACCTTCCCCAGCACTCCCACGCCTGGAGAAACTTGATCGGGGTTAATCTGACCCTGACCCCGTGTGTTCCAGGCTAGTTTGCCCACAGAGCACCTGCAACGCTTCTTCTCTATATACTACATCCACATATCCTATTCTTAGATCCGCATTTTCCCACAAGATGCTATTTTTTTCGCGAGATTGGCTCAATCTTGAGAATTTAGAAGAAAACATTTTTAACCCCTTTTAAGCCACAGTGAAAGTTTCGCTGTCGTAACTATTTTTATGCTGTTTTTTTACAAATAATTGAACTGACTTTTGAACGACAAACATCCACGAATTGATCGAAATAAAATACTAACAAATATAAATGACTGTTGATATAAAACAGTTATGAATCATGAGGTTCAAAAATCTTTTTTAATGGTCATTATTCATTTAAATTGTGAATGAAATTGTAGAAAATGTTGCAATTGGCAAGAGTCAGGTTTGTAGCGAATTGAGCATCGATTCGTGGGTTGATGCGCGGTTTTCGATAGCGAAGGGGGTAAAAAAAGAAAAAGATGTCCCACCTCGCATGGGGCGGCAGGTGCAGCTGCCTTATAAGGTTAAAAGGCCATCCAACTTGGACCTTTCTCTGTCTCGCTTGCTCCGCCGAACGATAAACGCAGACTGAGAGACTCGTCTCGATTTTGTGGTTGTGTTTACTCGTATGTATACATATATATTTACTTCGTTTAAGTTCGAGGCACACGTTGCTCGGAGAACCACATGAGGAGTTATTACGTACGCCTACGCCTCGTTGGAAACCCGAACCGAGAATCTCTCGGACTCTCATTCACTTTCTCTCTCTCTCCCTCTCTCTCTCTCTCTCTCTCTACTTCTTTTGCATACATGTATATGCACACCGCCAAGAGTTTGTTTTTCGTTATCCACGGAAATTAAATGGGTATCCAGGGACTGGGCGAGAGGCTATAAATTGTCAAAGAAGGAGGAACCCGAACGTTGGTTCTGCTGCTGTTGCTTCTGCCTTTGGCCACATCTTTGCATAAATCTACGTGGCACGCGAGAGATCTTGTTAATCACAATGGACTGGAGCATTGTATATAATAATAATAATAATAATAATAATAACAATAATAATTCAATTGCTAAATAAATCTTATTTTAATAACATCTCACGTGATCATAACTAGCGATCATCAGCTTTTTTCCATTCGTGTGTTTTACTCGAATCTCATGTCAATTACTTTAACCTGTAAAAATGTATTTGCCAAATTGTTTATTCAGAGTTGGAGGTTTTCCATGGTGAAAAATGGTTCTGGCAAGATCTTGATTGATTTTTGGTGCATTTGAAAATTTGTTGCACTTCGAAACACTTTGATACGATTCCCGAATGCATAAATGACTAATAATGCAACGATCGAAAGAAAAGTATAGCGATCGCCCCTGCGGGATGTATTCTTTGGGAGGATCTGGTGGCCTATCAAAAGAGAAGAGGAAATCGAAAGGGTAGAAAGATGAAGGAAGATTCGTTGGGTCCATCCGGCTGAGTCTCTGTATATATACCTGTATTTTTTTAATTGGAATCAGAATCGTTGATCCGTTTTCTCTTTCTCGCTCATTCGGTTTGATACTTACTGGGATGGCGGTGTGCTTTCTTGCTGGTGAATTACGTCGATTTGTATCGGCTGGCAGATCATTATTCATCGGTTCTCACTGCAACGAGAACATTAAAGAAATCGGCGCTCTGGGATATACATATTCAAAAAGAAATAATGATCGACCTTGCTCGCGTATACGATCGAAGAGTGTGGCTTTAAGATCTCTTCGTTGTGAACGACAAACAAAAAACATTTCTTGATTGCTCCGTCGTGAGTCGCTTCTTCGACAATGCTAATCTACAATGCCTTATTTTATTGCTATTTTTTCAACATAGCTCCACGATCCAACCAATTAATTTATATCCTACGCACTTTAATATCTATATACGACGGTTATAAGTTATAAATTAATTCTGCCAGAGAGCTATGCAAATTCATTAATTTCCACTCCACCGTAATGTATTATTAATTATACATAAAACCTTTCGCATATTTGATTCCAGTAGCTCAGACAAATGCTAATTCGCAAGTTAATTCTGTTTCATCTTCGACGTATTAATAATTAACGATTTTTTGTTTTCAATTTTTGTTCATTTAAAAAACACTGTAAACGAATAACGAGCTCGAACATGAAATTCTCTTTGAGTTCTGAAATATTCTCTTCTCTGGTATTTTTTAATCCACGTAGCATGGACTCCGAGGAATAACAAATGTTTCAACACCCAAGTGTTTGAAATTTAATTCAAAAGAGGGGGGTGAGAGGAAAAACAGAGCTCAGGTGTTCATGGTTGATTGGTCGACGTTGTCTCCGATGATGCACGTGTGTTACAGCCGGAAGCGGAAATGCTGTGTGGGAACATCTCGTGTGAAGAAAAAATAAAAATAAAAAGACAACAATAAGTGTGACTCGAACACTGGAGACTTCGAGACCTCCAGCTTACTTTAATGACGAGAATTTAAATGCGGGATGTGTTTATACGCGTAATACGAGGTGATAAAAAAAAAAGGGAGAGTGAAAAAGATGAATGAGGCAAGATCGGATGACACTTGTGGATAACACGTGTTTTGTAATTTAAGTACTTAATATAAACACGAAAGAATGAAAACAATTGAATATAAACATTTCGGCAATAATTCTTATTTATTTTATGAAGAGATCGTTGAGTTATCGTAAACAATAAATTATTTACTATAATTACCTGGAAATCTCAACTTCGAATTGAGAAGTTATTTAGTAACGAGTTTCAATGGAATTTACAATTTCATTGATCAGATAAAAATCAACAAAATTATAATGAATGTAAAAAGTAAGAGATAATGGAGTTCAATTTAACAAAATATCAAAAACACTATATTTGTATAGAATAATATGTGTTATTGGCTAATTGTTGATGATTAGAAATGATAGTTGTTGAAAAAAGTGGGAATTACGTTATGCAAACAATTTGAACATTGTTTAAAAGATAACAATCGTTCATTATTATAATAACTTAGTCGAGTTAGTACAGAAGCATTTAATGTAAAACTATAGCTTATTATTTTAATGACACAAATGCACTTAAACAAATGACTCTCTTGGTTGTTTGTGCAATTGGGCTAATTTTCTCCATAATTCATGCAAGCCTTTCTTCAAACGAAAGCGTTAACGATTTTCTCATGTGTTTTTTTATTATTTTTCTTATTTATTCCATATACTTTACAAACCGATATTCACTCAGTTAAAATACATACGTGTACTTATCCACGTATGAAGGTACGATATGATTGCTGTACATATCGGTTTTATGCTTCGAAGCACAAACGATCGGATAATAACTGATATCCAGAGAATTGGCCCACAGATTCCAACGAACAAAATGAAACCCCTGCTGTAAATGTCTCCCGGTCATGTGCATGTAAGTTAAGGGGAACAAATGAACTTCCCTCGGGTGTAGGGTGTGTTGAGTAAATCGTATATTGTCCTGTGATTACACCGAGTATAATCGTCTCTGAATGTGGAACACTTTTTACGTTAGAGTCTTGTCTCTCGATTTGAACGAAACATTCGAGAGTCTTTCACTTAAGTTGCTTAACGGTAAAATCTTTCGCTTGGAAAAAAAGAAATAATAATAATAAACTTGTTTGCGTATTGTACGTATGTGAACTTGGCGAAGTCACTTACGGGCCAATATTATATCCTTCCGGGCAACACGCACTGTTATTTGTGTCAATCCACTTTGCTTTTTGTTCGCAGAACATTCTTTAAAGCTTTTCACATATGCTACGGTTATATTTATATCCTTTGAGCTGTGGAAAAAAAACGTTAAATATGACACAGAGGAATTGATCCAGTGAAATTTTTGATTGCAGGGCAGTGCCAACAAATTGTAGTGAATTTATTAGTGCAAGTAACCGTGGTCAAGGATAATCAATGGAAAATTTATATGTTATCACAACATATTATTTTTGTAATTTGTGGTGATTTTATTGATTGAGAGACGCAGCTCCGAAAAACTTCGATTTATTGATGAAAAGTCAAGAACGTAATGTTAAGCGTGCATACGAATTTTTAAAATGGAATCGCAAAAAACATCTCATGATGGTCCGTGGATTTTTGATCGAAATAGACATTCATCAAACGAAAGAAACAAGCAGACGAGCAATCGACGATGAGCAACGATTTACAGAAGAGCAGTAGAAAAATGTCGATAACTTTTTATTTCACGATAACGTGAATCGAATAATTGATTTTAAACGTAAATATTGATGTTCGTTCATGGAACATTGTTTCATTCAAAACGGCAGGTCCGAATAAATCGAAGAGTAATTCAACAGAAGAATTGAACGTGGAGTATCCGCGAGCAAGTGTTTCGAACGATTGAGGGTATCGATGCTGATCGGTTTCACACGAACCACTTGGTCTCCAGCATGGATTTAGATCAGGTGGAAGTTGGAGTGGCAAAAAAAAAAAAAAAAAACCATAGGATGAATCTCGTATCAGGATTTTTTGTCTCTTTTTTATTTAACTGATCGAAAAAACGCAACGTTCGTAAAGGTTCTGGATGAGTATCCAAGGGCGTAGCACTTTAATCGATACAGGTGCCCGTACTTTTTCATTCTCGTTCATCACGATGTCGAATCAGGATTTTTCGATGAAACTGACTTTGAGACTGTAATCGTCGATGAGAACTTTTACTTTAGGACGGACAGTATCATCGAAAACACACTGCCAGAACTTTGCATTCTTTCTTTCTTTCTTTTTTTTTTCTTTTTTTTTACAGAAGCGAAAAGGTTGCATGATCCAGAGCTGTTAACTTTCTCGTATTCATAAATATTTGATGATCGCTCCTTCGTTTCTCGATAAGTTTCATCGCCTTTGCAACTCGTATGTGTTATAAACTCAATATATGTTTCTCTTTCGGTTATCGAGAAGAGTGCACTTTACGAGCTTTACGATGCGTGCGCCATAGTAATTTTGTCACTATATGCTATCGTCCTGTACAGACAATCTTCTTCCTTCTCTTCGTTGCTACAAATAATTACTTTGACTTTCAGTGGAGCGAACGGTGTCGATTTTTTTCATCGAAAATCGAAATTCGGTTTCACAAATCTACGATTCTAATTTTTCGCCTTCAAGAAACCATTTTTATCAGTTATTTTTTATTCATCGTTGGACACACTTTTATGAAAATATCACTGCAAAATTATTACGTAGAACCTTAAATAATGTAAAAATAAATATGACACTTTATTTCCCGAGGGATTCACAAGGCACTTTCAAATGAGAATTTGAACGTGTTTTTTCAACTGGAGACATCGTTACTATCGATACAGAGGATGCCGCTGTGACGTTATCTCAAGAAAACAGAAAAATTCCATTCACCTGAGACGGTTGGGTTTTGTTTCAAAGCCTGTCAGATCGGAACACGGGAGACCACTTTTTTCCACGTTCGAAATGTTCTCAATTTTAGAAATATCAGAATGTCAGAATAAATCATGCGATATTCGTTTGGTCACATAAAACTTTTGAGAAAGGTTATCGATAATTTGGATTTTTTTTTCTATTTCGAAAATTGGCCTCGTTATGCCCGAATGAAAAAAAAAACGGCTCAAGCTTAATTAATAACATAGTTTTAATTAAAATTTTGGCGTGAAAGGAAAATGCTCAGCGAATTCAGTGCGAATCCACACATGAACCCAAAGGAAACGGTCGTTAAGGTGGAGGAGGCTTTCGCACCACAGACCAAAGACTAAGACACGCGAACCCTCGAGAGTAGATAATCAGCCGTCGCTTATAATATGTTGGGGGCGTGCGAGACAGAGTATAACGCATTGCCTGAAATATTTAACGAGAAGGTAATTTGGCAGAGATTCTCTTTCTCTCCATATGGAAAGAAGCAAAAGAAATCTCTCGGGAGAGAATTGCTCGTTCGTTGCTGCAAATCATAAAAAGTTCTCACAGATGAAATATTATCACTTTGCAAATGAGTGGGAGTCGCTTAGGAATGAAACCAAATTTTTTTTTTTGTTCGTTATGAAATTTATTCAAAAAAATTAATAAAGTGTGTACATTTTTACACAAAAAATTATCACAAACGTCTATCGCAGCGACGATAGGATCGTTTAGAAATCTTTATTTGCAAATAATAATAAAAATTATGAATTCACAAGTGTTGACCAAATGTCCGGTAAGTCGTCACCGAATTCCTTATACGAAAGTGCGATATTTCGATGACACAATACGAATAAGAATATTCCTTATCGTGCATCAAACATCTTCAACGTGACACGCGCGTTCATCCGCGCCTGAGACGTCACATCCGTGCACGAACAAGCCGCAGAGCGCATATATAGGAAGTAATGCTGAATGGTTAATTAACGTGTGGACAATGATGCGGAACTTTAAACCGGAAATACTGAACTCGGCGTGATCCGGTCTATCCGATTGGTAGAGGTGCAAAGAAAAAAAAAAAACACGAAACAAAATAAAAAGATAAATTCATCGTGACAGTGAACGTGTTAGTTGACACGTCGCGTCGTTTTCCTCTATTGTTATTCCTCGAGCTTATATTCAAGTGAGGTGTGTATAATAATGCGAAGCTGGGACGTATATGTGATAAACTGAAATCATTCGTGGATCGAATTTTCAGTGTTTAATTAACTGGGTGAACTGAGGTTAAAAAAAACAAAATAAAAAATGTCCAATTAATATATTTAGTTTAATGCATTTATTCCTTGATGAAATACACTAATTGGAGGTATTTGTCAATTCCGAAAACATTTTAAATTATACGATCCAATCAAAATGTTTCTCTTTCATGAACGAGTGCCAAACAGTAAAATATTAATCTCGAAACATCGTCAAGTTCGCAAAATTCGTTAATCGCAAATTCTGGAGCTGTCGCACGCGTGCCATCACGTACGTTAATTGCGGACGCACATTAAAAAAAGAGATGAAAAAAATGGGGAATAAAAACAAAGCTTCATTTTCGCAGAGTGAGAGCGCATCGAAACGGTTGACGATGTGGCACTCTCTTCTTTGCTCAGCTCGTGTGACGGCTTAATTGCATTGAGCACAAACGTTTTATACACATATACATATGTATATATATATTGTGTATATATTTCGTAGCGTGTGTGAATCCGCTTTTGCTCGCCGCCTCATAATTACTATGATCTTGAGACTTCACGGTGCTCCAGTTTTGCGAGAGACACGCGGGAGAGTGTTCTTTGAGAGAGTCTGGCATTCAAGCTACGGCGACGAAATATATCGTGACCCAGTGTACACACTTGACACGAGAGGGCGCAGGAACGTTGACGGTCAAGAAAACCGGCAATCTTCACGTCAAAAGGACTGTGGGGACTTTCTCCGTGTTTGCTGAGCACGTGCTCTTCTTTTGTTAACTTTTCTGGACGCTCGAACGTCGACCACTTGCTTTTTTTAAATTTTTTTTATTTTTTATCAGCCTGGCGACAAAATTTCGAAAACTGTTAAAAGTGAGACCAAGATTATTACGATTTATTCCCAAAGTCCGGTGTCTGCCGTGTAAATTTCGCTTGTAGAAATTCATGAAACTTGAGGTGGTGGATTTTGAATCCTCTCGGAAGACAACCAATTGAAAAGGTAGAAAAGGTCCAACGTTACTTTTTATGTTTATATTCCACTCCCGAATGCCGAGTCAAAATGCAGCACGCTCCTTGCCGCTGCACGTCGGCATTACGAGGCTCTTTGTGGAGCGCGCAATCCGTAATCCTTTCCGGACACCCATAATGGATGATAACGTGAATTCAATTGCCATCTGAATTGCCAGAGAAGACCGAGGAGCGCTGTAAATTCTCACGTTGGGGTATGGAAGCGAATGGCTTTTTTTTCTCGTGTCTGTATGAGTCTGGTATAAAATGTATACGCAGCTGGATAAACTCGGGAGTGATGGAGTCTTGGTGCACTTGAATAGGAAGCTCTTGATGCATTTGTGCAATAAAGGATTTCTATCGGGCAAAGAAACTGGTGGACAAAGAGTAACGGTGTTGAGAAACCAAGTGAGGAAATGAAAAAGAAAAAGAGAGCATGGGAACACTTTGGTGCTCGCTATTGGTGGATGCACCAAACGAGAAAATAGAGAAACAGCGAGTTCGTGTGGCAGAAGAAAAAGTCCGTATTCGCTTAGTCGTGATAACACTTTTAAGGTGCAAACTCTTAGTGTAACTTGCTTTCGTCAGTGGAGTATAAAGTAGACACCTTAAAGAGTGAAGAAAATGAATGGAAGCCGGAGATGAGAAGAACTCGGCTACAAAAAACACTTCAAGTTGTCGGGAAGACAAGTCCTGGCGCAGGAAAACTCGAAGAGACCTTGCCAGATATACACAACCGTGAAATTCACATCGTACTAACTTTCATAGGACTTTTCTCTCTGGTGTAAAGCTTCTCTCTGAGAGCAGGAAAGGAGTAGAGAATCGAAGCACACGGGCGCAACGCAAAACTTACTCGTCGATGCGTTCTCCACGAAGCCCAAGCTTTGCACTCAGAACTACTTAATGCGAAATTGTACGAACTCCCATTTCTTCGTTTTATGTACATTATACTATACGCGATACGATGCTCTACTTTTGGATATATTGTTGGAGAGACTTCACCCCTTTCAAGCATGTTGAAACAGTTTCATAAACTGTCATCATAATATTTCTGTAGATTCTTCATTCCGTATGCAAATGTAAATGAAACATTTTGCGAAGTATATCAATTAAAGGTTTTCTGAAGAGCTTTGTATTTGTAAGATATTAAATTCCGTGATGATTCACGATGGCGGCACAAGTTCAAAAACCACTGCCACCATCTTGTAGCGAAACAGAGACAGAGAACAGTTGTCCTAATCCACCAGCTGGCCGTCGCTCGCGCCAAGTATGAATAACGAAGATTTTAAACTGATTGGACGAAGGACGACATGCTCAGCTCCTACGACTCAAAGTCTGGCCATCACTTTAATTCCGCAGTGTCATTGGGACTGGTAAGAATAATTTGACTTGTGGCTGTATATTTCGCACGGTTTTCCGCCTCATGTCATAGGCCTCGAGAGCAAGCGACAGATATAAGCAGGAGAGAGAGGCAGAAGGAGATAGAAAATGATGATGGCTTAGGGAGTCGTCAATAATGGTCCAGTAACGAGGCGTTCTATTCGTTCGTAAATCATTTTCGGAAAGAAAATAATGGATACAGTACTCGAGTGAAAAGATGTTTATCTGTGCACACCAAGACGTATAACGAAGGCACGTCGTGATATTTGGTGAATCGACACGGAGAGTGGTTAGGAAGGCAGGCACGTGACGTCCCACCCACCTTGAGATAAAAAAGACATCTACGTCTGTTATCGGATCTGTGTGAAGCGTTTCTCATTTTTTAAACATCCACAGGCAATTCAAAGTCACGATTGTACTTGATGTAGGATTTTTTTGTTATTTCACGAGGACAAAGGACGGGCACATTTGGAAAAATGAAAAATAAATCTTCTCGAAGTGATGGTTTTTTTGCGAATCATGTCAAAGGGTGTCAAGTTGAAAATTCTTCAAGAACCAGTTTGAGAACCACTCACGTGTCTCCTTAGTATCGCAACATTCGCGGCTGAGAGGCGCCGAAGAGATGTCGCCGAGCCAGAGAGCCCTGTCTTCTTGTCTTTCAGCCACTCCCATTTTTGGCTACCGAGTTACTACCGCCCTGCTGTCAGAGACCGCCAGCGAAAACGACTTCTCCTGCTGTAGCCGTTGCTGCTGCTGCTGCTACGGCGGATTTCACGATACTCGTCCTGCTCCGAAACTGCATCCGCATCCGACATTGATTTATCTCAAGGGTGAAAAGAGAAGCGACTATACAAGTATAACTAGCGCGAAAAATAAAAGCTGAAGAACACGAGAGAGTGCACACGCTCTCGCGATTCCTGGAGTATTCATTTAATTTGAAGAAGGTCGAGTCAAGGAGTTGACGAGTGGGGAAAAAAGGCAAAATAATGGTCCATGGGAGGTCGATTTTCATATTGTTTGGGGGAGGCATCGAGCTCGGATCGAACGAAGAACAAAGGACATTGGGAGCCTAGGAAAAACAAAAGCGAAATACCAATGACGGAGAATAAAAGGAAAGAGAAAAAGAGAAAGAGCTTTCTTTGCATCTCTCAGCTTGAAGTCAAACGAGCGATGTGGAATTCGAAGGCCTCTTCAAGGTGCCTCATTTGAATAAGACAAATGAAGACATCGAGCAGACAACACTCGAGCGTCGTCGAGAGCTGCTGTGGCTGCAGAGCCGATAGGATTGAACGAGAGGATAAGAAGAAAAGGTGCGTGTGCTGTGTGTATTCCTTGCAGTCCGCCTTTCTCGCCTACGCTCATCCGCCCGGTGTTGTTGAACCGTGAACCAATTGATTACAATCGTTATGGAGACAATAGCCAAGACAAGAGCTTACCTTAACGACGAAGCCGTTTCAACGTGAATATAATAATCAAGGCTTATCCTTCAACTTGAAAAGCTAACAGTACTCCCGATCGAATATAATAACAAAACGAAGGGATCGAAGGTTTGAACTTTTTGCATAAATTCTACTACAGCGTCGTGAAAAGCGATCCTTTCCCAAAGAACAACAAGACCCCACGCACAGCATCACAATCCACGATGCTTCTCTGGTGGCCCTGCATCAAATATACATATCATGCACTTTATTCACAACCGGTAGGCAAATTGGTACTTTATTATGCAAATAGTCGTTATGCAAATGTTAAATTGAAAAAACAGCACAGAGATCGGCGAGAGGTATCGCAAAAGCGGATGAACTGAGATGCATCGCTATGGGAATAGGATCTCTCGCCCTTACCTTGAGGGGCTTTTTTCGAGTCATATCCCTTTCACCGTGTATAATATTCCACACGAGTCCCCCGAGAAATGTATATTCCAGTTAGCGGGAAAGTGGGATAAGCGCAAAAAATTTTATTGATCGATAAAATATATTTAAAGAGATCGTAAAAGTGATTACATTACTGAGGCAAAAATGGTGAGTTTGGTTCGACTTCAGGTGCAATGTTTGAATTCTCTGTTGCAAACTTCCTCCAACCTTCCCATGCACGTATTCACTCCAAAGCACGTTTCCTCTTCCTCCCCATTTGTTTGTCGAGAATGACGAGGTGAATGCCACCCTCAAAGTGGCTGCCTGACTCTACTGTCGCTTCGAACCCTTCAGGTTTGCCTTCAGCCCGAGCGATTGTGTCTGGATTGTATGGCGGGACGTGTAGTGGAAAAACGTCTAAAAAAAGATTTTTCAACTGAAAGCATTTTCCAATTTTCTATGAGCATATAAACAGTGGTTCTATGCTGTAAAGGAGTGGATATCGCAGAGACTCTGAAATTCTTTTCCGGTAACAATCAATAAATTTACATTTAGAAGCATTGAACCATTCACACAAATTTTCTGAATGATTAACTTCTCGTGTTTCTCCTACCACGAGCGCTGCACTTTTCTCTAAACAACCCTATAAACATATATTTTTCGCCATCTACTGGAAGCTGCGCGAACTCTGAGATGTATTGAACAGCCCCGATGCGCAGAGAGGGATGCGCTTGCCAACCCCTAGACTTCCAGACCTCGCAAGCTCTCGGAGAACCGCAGTCTGGACAAAAACGTTAGTCCGCCCAGAAAGCAATAACGGAGTGGAATTAATCGTCGTCGTGTCTTGACGCGAACGGGATTATTGCCCGGTCTATATAAAAATTTAGCAAAACGATGAACCCTTGAAAATAAAACACTTTAGCGAATTGATTCGTTCGTTCGTACCATTATTTCAAATGGCATTTTGTACTTTAAGTATCATACTTCAAACAGAAGTATTTACAAAAGAAAGTTGAAAGATTCCGCGGTTTGAAGCGATCGCGCGCATTGGCCATGTGAGCTGTGTGTCGATTCGTGCAAATTAACAATAATTCATAACAATAAATATACCGAAGTCAATTCAAATAAAACAGAGACGCGCTTGCAGAAGTTCAATCAATTTTCAACATGAGACCGAGCGCAATAGTATCATTGTTAGTGGTGTATTCGTTTAGTCTGATTATTTCATCCGAGGCAAAGCTTCAGCAACAGGCAGCGATTGCCGATGAGAATGAAGACGACGACGACGATGATTGGGACGAAGACGACGACGATGAAAGCGCTTATGGCAAGCCAGAAGTTGACGATGACGGAAGAATCTACAAAAATCCGCGTAACTCTCCCTCGGCCATGTGTCCAAGGGACGAAGAAAAAGCTGGACTTCTTGGGCAAAAATGTTTGAGAAAGTGTTCAACCGACGAGGATTGCAAGAGCAAGAAGAAGAAGTGTCGATGCGACGGTGCATGTGGAATGTCATGCATAAAGCCAGAGCGCGAATGTCCTGAACTGAACGATATCCACAACGGAAAAATGACTGTTACTGGCAAATTGTTTGGTGATCGCGCTCATTACACATGCGATCCAGGTTATTTCACAGTCGGACTTACCGAAAGAAATTGTCGAGCCGATGGACAATGGACCGGGACCACACCATCCTGCAAAAAAGAACAAACATCATTTTGCTCAACTCCGCTGAAAATTCAGAATGCAAAACACAACGCATCCTTGGAACAAACTTCTTTTGATCTGGACACGAACGTCCAGTACTTTTGTGACCACGGTTACCAAACCACCGGTACACCAACAGCCAAGTGTCTAATGATGGACAAAACCGCCAGTTGGTGGGGACCGGACATCAAATGTGAGCCTAGAAGTTGCGGAGCTCCGACGGATATTCCAAACGGATGGCATGCCGGTGAATGTTACACCTACAATTGCCGGGTTGCTTATCATTGCGTCGATGCTTACGAGCTGGTTGGCAGAACTGAAAAAATTTGTCTTGCTGATGGAACTTGGTCACCGAAAGAACTTCCTCAGTGTGTCCAGGTATGAATTCATTAATGAAATAGATGTCAATAAAATGCGATCAATCGTGCGGTACATTATCTCACTAGGCATATTTTTTTGTTGTTACTCTAAAATTCCATCATCAAGGTCACATCAGTTCAATGTCCCCAACCGGAGAACCCACGTCATGGAAAAGCAGTTTATACTTCGACTGCTTACAATTCGATAGTATCATACGAATGTAACTACGGTTATAGCTTATCGGGTCAGGCGACGCGTAGATGCAGTGCGGATCGTAAATGGTCCGATCAAGCTCCTACGTGCCAAGAAATTAATTGTGGCTCACCGGGAATTTTATACAACGGCTGGGTCGAGGAGAACGAGCCAGGTGAACAAAGGCAGATGGCTCATATTTCATTTCTCCATTCTCCCTGGCCAGTTTATCTTTTTATCACCTATCACTTGCCTTTACACCTACCGAATGAAAAGCGGTTGATGGAATCACCCTGTCCCATGATAGAATATTTTATTTCTTATCTCCACCGTTATTTCCATCTTTTGTTCTTGATGAAATCATACCATTCAAACATCTGTAGTCATTTTGAAGTAGTCAATTTGGGGTTCTTGAGCTAAAAGGATTTTTGTCTTTTTTTGTCAAAGGAACTGGGCTAGGGGTAAGTGTGATCTTTCGATGCAAAGAGCGCATGAAGATGGAGGGTAACACATCATCGGTGTGTCAGGCTGACGGCAAGTGGCGTTATCCTCTTCCTAATTGTTGGGCACCTTGCGTCGTTCCACAAATCGAGAGAGGTCGTATAACCGTGGCAAGTCATTCGCGCGATCACATCAATAACGTGACGGTTGTAGAACACGGTGAAAAGCTTCTAGTTTCCTGCATTAAAAATTACGAGTTCGCAGCAAATAGTACACCTGTGGTTTGTAGAAACGGCACCTGGTCCATAGTTCCGTCGTGTTCACCAGCAAGGTGTAAGCAGATGCCAAAATCTCCGAGGAACGGTATGGTCATAGCACCGAAGACTGATCACGGTATGAAGGCAGTTTTTAAGTGCAAGGACGGTTATACGTTGGTAGGAGGTGGTCCTAACAATTCTTCCAAACAAGTTGAGTGTCGGTACGGTAATTGGACGGGTGATATACCTCATTGTATCGAAGTTTATTGTGCGTTTCCGGGATACATTCAAAACGGTAAAGTTCTTCTCGTCGGGAATATGGGTGTCTATGACTATCGTCCGTACGTCAAAAAAGTTCCAAACAACAAACAAATAATGTACGACTGTGACAAGGGTTACGTGTTAAGCGAAGGTCCACCCGGAGCAACTTGTATCGGCGGTAACTGGAGCCCCAAAGAACTTCCAGCCTGTCTTCCAGGTCAACATCCCAGACTCCGATGGAGTCGTCGACGCAGATCTATCGATGATGAGTCTTCAAGTAACTCGACAGTGGGTTACAGAAAGTTCATGGACTTCTTCCGAAGAATTGGTAAAAAGTTGTTGCATTTTGAGTTCAATAAAGCTCACGGGGGTGGAAAACGAAATTCCAAGCTGTCCAGTGAATCGAGCACCTCATCCACAAATTCAACTGATAATTCGGTAGATTTGAAATCCGCCATGAATCAGAATGCTGTAGATGGAAAAATTGATGAAGGAGAATTGAAAATAGCAGCGAGCAATAACTCCATCGATTCAAACATTCGTAAAAAGGCAAATGGGCACAAAAACAGATCACGCTCGAAGGATGAACGAATGATTGACTTTTTGCGAATTGTTTATCGCAAGCTACGGCGGATAGATTCGAAACGTGATAACAACGGTACGAACACAACCATGCACGAGCTTTTGAATTTGATGAGTCAAAATTTCTTCAACGTTAATCTCGCGGAAAATAAAAAGAGCAATTCGAGTCATGGTCATCAAGGGTTCGAGGTGAAGAATCAGCGAGAATTCACAAGGCTTAAGAGAGAATTTGAGAGAATAATGAAGTTTTACAACAAATCATTGCGCTGGAGCGAAAAGCACAACCGAAGAGAATCAAAGAGGCGAAAAAATGATGGTCACGGTGACAAAAAAATGAGGACAACGAAAGACAAGAAGAAAAAACGGAATAGAACGAAGAGCTATTACAAGGGTTTCTACGAGTTCATCAATGGTTACGTGAACGAAAAATTGTCAATATTGGAAACGCAAAACGGTACGGACGAACTCATGCGAAGAATGAACGTCGACCAGTTCGCCGTAAGGAACGGCACGACATTCACGATCGGTGAGATATATGCGTTTTTCAAACATATCATAGAGAATAAATTGAATATCGTGGATGAGGCTATAGAAGGTGCCACAACAACGGGTAGCACGATCGAATCAAAAGATATCGTTGAAGCGATTGATAATCAAACGTCGAGTACAACTCGTGCAACTGTCACGTTAATATCAGCGAGCGGTGAATCTGCTTTAGGAAATGAGATACCGACGATCGAAACGAATGACAACCAGCAGCACGAAGTTAAGAAACATCGCACAAAACGAATACGAAATGCAGTTGAGGAAACAACCGTCGCTTATCAGAATAGGAAATTGCTTTCGGTTCATTCACCGCTGAGCAACGTACGGCCCAAATCCACAGTGGCACAGATCTATCAAGGTAACAGCCTCGAAGCTAAATCGAAGCAATTCACTTTAAATGGACTGGATGCTCAGCAACAGAGTCGCTCAAAGAGATTTCTTGCCGCGTCTGAGCTAGATAATCAAATAATACTTAAAAATCTGTATCTCAATGCGTATGAGGATGAGTACAGGGCAAACGTCAGACGTTCAATATCGCTAAACAATCGTGCCAATTGGACCGCACTCAGGCGGCGCAAGGGCAATCTTGATCATTACGAAATTAAATAATGTATTAATTATTAATAATGTATTTGTGATATTATGAGAATGATGATGATGATGATGATTATGGTAATGATAACGATGAGGAAAAAAAAAACACACGCACACATATTTACACAACACACATAAAAATAAACTTACGAAACAAACAACAACTACTGAAAAAATAAAAATAAAAAAACATTAACAGATTTATGAAGCCATTTACCAATTACCGAACGATTTTAGGTGAGTATACACAACATTATATTATACAATAGTTAATGGTGTTAATCCTTCCACCTTGAATCTCCATACATTATTGTAATGTGTATTACGCTTTTTGAAAAAATAAAAATTCAAAAAAAGTCTTTTTCATGCCAATATCCATTGCGTAAAATATCTGTGTACATCCTGCGATAAATTTGCTGTTCGTCAGTAATAATATTAAAAACTGAATCTGTATCAAGAAGAAAAAAAAAACAATAATAATAATGATAACAATAAAAACAACCCACGTTTTCCTAAATGGTTGTAAATTATAGGGTGCGACTGGCATTGAGAATATTTTAATTCGCTACTTGCTAACTCATAAACGACTCTGTTATTGTTGCATTTATACGACGATCAATCTCTGATTGGATCAGTGGCATTTTAATATCGGGCTCTTTCGCATACATGACCAACCGCGCGGGACACTTATCGCGCATGACGTGTATCGATCGTATCGACACGCCATACATTTACCTCTCTGCGGGTCCGCAAAGTTTCACGTTTCATTAAACGGAGACACGCGACGAGTATATGAGCCCCCTCGTTTATCTCTCCCTCTCTCTCTCTCTCTCTCTCTCTCTCTCGTCAGCGTGTTATCCCCAAACGACATTACATTATCCCTCGTACTGCGCCCATTTAATAACACCTTCGATAATTGAGTTCCAAAAATAGCTATAGAGACTACCACCCGATCAACGTGTGCAAGTTGCTAAGGACGAGCAGAGACGAGATGAGAGAGATGCAGCGAGTAGAGCCATGCAGAAAAGACACTCTTAACGTCAATGCGTAACCGCGCGTACCACACATCCGCCATGACCGTCGAATGCCTGTCAAATAACCGAAGGTATCATTAATTACGTACCAATTATAATTCGCGAGTGGGCACAGCAGTTCCGCTCGCCTTCTGATTTCATCTCGCGCTCGCTGCATGTTACTCGCGCAACTCCGCCTCGTTAACAAACTCAGAAAAAAGAGGAACAACACGTCACAGTTGGTGAAACCGAGCGTGTGAGAATCAACCCACGAAACCTCAGTTGGCCAACATAAGCTTTTGCGTGCAGATAAGTCGTCCTGTCATTTGCATTTAGGGACCAACGATCCAGCCAGATATGTTGGAAAACACGACTTAACGACTTCCACGAGACTTCTAATTCTTTTATTACGATTTCCATTGATGCTGTTTTCTTGAGGACTGCTATCAAAGAGTATTGAGAACTTTTTTTCAGCTTAAATTCAGAGCCTGAGGCATAGATGTTGTCGGAAGTGATCAATTTTAGCGGCAAAGCGGCATGTTCATTACAAAACGAAACTCACGAACCTCCGTCAGTGATTAGTCGTTCCGTTAATTAACAATGTCCAGAGAAAGAAATAATGTTGAATAAAAAAAGATGAAGACTTTTGGAGGGTTGCGAATTCTTGAGAACCCACGAAAATCCTTCTTCCAACCTACGCACGCCATTATTGACCACTTTGCAAAAGATCTGACCACTGGAGCAAACTCGAACGTTAGGCAGTTCTCGTGTCGTTGTGATAAAGCTTAATAGATTCTGGGTTCCGTCACTATCCCTCCCTCTGTCTCTCTTTCTCTTTCCCTTACGGGGATCAGGCAAATTCAGGCAAGCTGACGTCGACCATAGAAATTAATCGATGCACGGTGCTAACTACTATATATTTATACAGATATAGCTATGCAGGTCTGTAGTAAAACACAGATAGCCTGGCGTTCGAGATAAAATGAAACGTAGAGATACAGACCAAGTCGCGAATCCATTAGCGCGTTTGCGTTCACGTGAATAAAAAAATAAAAATAAAAAAATAAAACGCGAGCACGCAGCTCACGCACACAACACCCCGCCACTAATTTATTTAGCCAGGCGAGTTACCCAAGCGATGTCTCCTGAAAGAGAGAGAGAAAGTATGAAAGAATACGTGAAACGAAATGAGACCGATTGGGAGCGAGAAAGAGAGAGCCACGAATTCGTAGCAGCGGTGTGCTAATCGCGCTAAGCACAAGGAACGTTCGCGATAAGTGGCCGGGTGTTCGAGGCTAAAAGTTGTTCTTTGCAGCTTGGTCCGGTCAGCATTTCACCTCTGGCAACCCGATAAATGAAGAGAATTCCTTGCGACCGTCTCGATGCACGCATTCGTTAACTCTCTTTCTCTTATGGCACATACTAATCATCCTTCACTTACCGTGAATCACATGTGAAAATAACCTTAAAAGAAAAACTCACGGGGATAGTAGAGCCACAAGTATTTCCAGCGAATTTAAGAATGGAAAAGAAAAAAAGATGCCTTGGCTTGGTTGTTGTTAACGAGGGAATCGATCGTGAAGCCTTAAAGCGAGGTGTCGAAGCGAGATTCATGGTTGAGATTAGTTAGCAACATCCTAGGCACGAGCGAGACAGGTGGTCCCCGTAGTTGGCATGGAGACATCGCACCGCATCACCTTCCGCTGCGTTGTTTAGCCTCGGCGAACTCGACGTGACGAGATGAACGAGGATGCAGCCATAAATCGACGAAGTGAGAAACGCGACAATGGTATAGATGTATATGAGCATAAATGCCAAGTCCACATGTATCGCTCGGTGCTTTGGGCGCGAGCAACTCTCACGAGCTGTGAAGAATTGATGAATGAATATTGTCGTAGTAGAATCGAGACTCCAGAATGGAGCTCGGTCGTGAGACGGAGAGAACGCTCGGAGGCCTCTCAGATCATAATCTCATTGACCCAAGAGAGAAAAAGAGGTGGAGGAATAAGATGGGAAAGAGCCTAGGAGTTAAGCGGTGCGGGCTTCCTGCCAATTCACGAGAACGGAGCGTCGTTGTGCCAATGCCCTCCAACGACGACGACAACGAGACGATTCAATGCGGGAGACTCGACAGAAAATTGCTCGTGAGCATTGGTGCACACACTGAGGTATAAAGCTTCTCAATGAACGGGGTATTTCACTCGGGATTTGCTTAGATAGTATACGGACCCGATAGGCGTGCCGGAGTGAACGTCGTAGCTTGCTCCATTGTATCCTACCTCCTTCCTTCCTTTTCTCGTCAATGGAGTTGTCGTAGTTGGACCGTTGTATACACTACTTTATGCCAAAGGCTTCAAAGGCTCCTGGTCTTCTCGAATAGATTGGAAGTGTAAGCAAAGTTCGTATAACATATTGTATGAATGTCCAGTAGCAAGATATGTCCAGTGACAACTGTCTTTCTATCGAGTGGTCGCTACCAGATCACAATGAGCTACGGACGTGTTGGTCAATCGTCCAGGTACCATCTCAACAACCCTGGTGCTATTTTTTTTTTAGTAAGCCATGGATACTATATAGATTTTCCGGAAGCTCTTGTAAGACCTCTCAACTAATAGAATAATAGGGAAGGTTTCTTGTAAGAAACTCTTGGATTTCCTCTTAGATCGCACCATCAAGATGGACAGTGTTCCCAGTGGCACCAGGTGATCACTGGACGGTGATTCATTGTCAAACTTTTTCGAATGATGCATTAGGAACCAATGTATCAAGGTCAAGAGATCAAAAACTCGATCAACATCTATTCCATGAGCCACTGTCGATGGCTTATCACTGAGGCTAGAAAATAAATAAACTTTTTTACTGCATTAACACACTGATCTGTTAGTCCCGAGATTTTAGGAGATTCCAATTGACAAACTAACAAGAATTAACGACTCTACTGCTGAATTTAACGATGGACAAAATCTAAGGATAAACTTTTGACCCAACGTGTTTTTAGTATCCGCAGCCCAACAATTACGCTTCTTTACGAGGTCCAATATAACCGTGAAAGGTAGTGAGTTACCGTACATGGTGTGTTTAATGAAAATCATTATACCATGCGGCTTTCCACGTACCAGCAGTGAATTTTCCACTAGGCTAGTCACTTTATTGGGCGAGCTGGTTAATTTGGCAGCTGCGGGTGACCTAAACCAGAGATTATGACACTTTCGTGGTAAGCTTGCAGACCCGCTGTGGGGGATTCAAGTTGTATTATACATTGGTTCCGGGATAGTGTGAAGCAAAGGGCGTCGAAGCAAGATAGGAAAGAGTACAGCTTATATAAAAATAGCTATGCTGCACATCATACCCCGCTGGCTTGGTTCAAACTTCTTTTCGCCTTGGGGGATCCTTCCGTCATTGGTTGGAAAGAGCGGGAGAGAGGATTTAACGTCGGGTGCCTCTAGGTGGTCCATATTGCCGTGTGGTCGTTTCTTTTCACTCTATCATTCTTCGCCCTGGCCTTGCGCCTTGAATATTGGGCTGAACGCCTTAACTCGGGCAGTTTCGCGCTTCGAAGCATCCCTTTTCCGCCGCTCTGTAATCAGCAGAGTGTTGTTCCCATTAACACCGAACGCTGGCGCGTTTTTAACGCCACGAATTTCAATAAACCTGGGACCTGCGGGTCGGGTGCCACACGGCTGCTGCTGTTGTTGGCACAACCGGTGCACGGTGCTACTTTTTTTCCAAGCACACTGGCGAAAGCAGCAAAATTTAACGGGCGAAGACGGTAATGGCTGTCTAAATATATATAGACATACTTCCTACTCGGACCAGAACGAAGGTATCTTAAGAACGGAGTTTGCTCCTGCTCCAGCGCTGCAAAGACGTTTCATATATTGGAATTCCGTCTCGGAGTTCGAGCAACGAAACAATTCTTCGCTACATTGCTTTCCATCCTGTATTCTCTCAGCTAGGATTCTGCCCCAAAATAGCTGACGGCTCGTATATTTTTGATAGAATCCTGCAGCTTTATCCATTTACTTCTGCCCCTTATGGTTTCCAAAAAAATCCAATCTTTTTTCATTGATCTCGATCGTTTATCTTCGGATCATTTATGTCTGATTCAATGTTTTATAGTCGGTCGACTACTTACTTCGGTGCAATTTAGAATCTTCTACATTTTGCTCACATGCACTGAGATCGAGGTTAATGCGGATACAAGCAAAATAAAAATGTAAAATCGAAGTGCGTGAATAAATATTTCACGCAGCATATTATTCGTGACTTCAACCTAAATATTGACGTGCCTGTTTCTTGTTACTTTTTTTATTGACAGAAACCGGAAGATCTTGTCCATTCATGAAAATGAAGTTATAAGTGCACCGGTTTGAGGACCAGTTTAAATTGCTCTCACGTTGCTTACCTGCACTTTTGGGACCGGCTAATTATTTCATCGAAGCGTAACTTATGCGTCGCGAGCGAAATCTTTCATGTTTCTCGTCTCCATTCCCAATGGCACGTGGTCTTTCGTGTACACACGCACTCGATGCCGCACGACGATGCCAAGTTTTGCGAATGACGAGGACACATTCGATCACGCATGTACACACGTTACGTACACCGTGAGCCTGTTTCACGAGTTAATCAAAACAGAGCGTGCGGAGGAACCGCGAGATGAGAGGAAAAATATTATTACGGTCTGAGATCTTCATGGACCACTGACGAGAGACTCTAATTGCCACATTTATTTTCAACAATTTCTCCGACTCTCAAGCCCCGAGCTCTCGTAAAATCTCTTCTGTGTAAATAATTTCTCGGTCACGTATTTGATACGTGTGTATACACATGTAAAGTTGCACCAAAATACTCATTCGTTCATTAAACCGTAGCCATCATATTTTCGACGAGAAAAAATTCGTTACACGCTGACAAATTAATTCTTTCCTCAGTTATTCGTGTCAAAAAAATCCTGCCTCTTATGAAAGACCATGATGTTCCAATTTCGCTGAGTTCTCTGAAGCTCCGACCGGCAAAAATGTAAGATATAGGTTAATATCTGGTGTATACAGCTTTATAATTTCCCGTTAAGGTCCGAGGTGCGACAACCCTCCCAATTAATCACGATTTCATATCTCCATCGGATCGAAATCTCCTGTGAGGGTGCGATGGCTTTGCGCTGTACATGGATGTCTGAATTGCGTATCATCCCGCGATGAATCATAGGATTTGAGGATGAATTGAACTTATTCGTGTTTCACGCGACTGTACGAGCCGGTTCAAGATTCGAAACACTTCCGTGCATTTATTCTTAAGGGAATGGCTTGTCCCCTTTCTCTGCCGGTGGTCTTTGCTCTTCGTCTACATATGGACCCACTATCGAATGTATTGGTTGGGTCCAACAATTTATATGGATATTGCCACCTATATAAATTGTTTTGTTGCTATGTAAGACGTTCGTTAGTATATTTTGGACTGCGGTTTCCAATTTCGAAGACCGAAACACACACTCACGCACAATATTAGTTTCTTTCGTTCTAATATAGCGAACAATCCTTCATTGGCCTTCCCATATATTTTCTGTTTCTTCACACACACACACACCTTTACGAATATATTTGTCCCACTCTTTATATTCGGTCGCGCGCGCCCTCAAGTCCTCTCCATCTATTTCGAAAAAAAAAGTCCAGTGGATCTCTCTTTATAACCGGCTTTGAAGAGCGGCACACAGGTGGTACAAACGAAAGTAGTTCCACGAGATCTTGTCGGATATCTGTGCAGGGAAGGAGAGTGAGAGAGAGAGAGAGGGAAGGAGGCAAAGGCCACGGCTCTTTGCTGCATTGTCCAACCACGAGAAGAGATCTCTCGTGCGGTGGCAATAACGCGCTATAGTATTGTCCCGGAATTGCGCCCTTTGAATTGCCTCTTTGACGTGTCGGTGGACCGGCCGTGTGATGTGCTTCGTCCGAGTAGATTGCGTAATCAAGCTTCTCCGGGTGAAATAAAATCCTACGGTTCTTTTTTTATTACTGTCGTTCACTTTGTAGCTGAGTAGAAAGGGTTTACAAACGACGGTTGACATTTGAGCTGGCGTGACATTGCATTATATTCCTGCGCGGACAGTCCGTATTCCATTTCTTAACAAATTGTCAAAACGACTCACTTGTGGACATCATTTCGTTTGCTCCAAAATATTGCAGAACTACACGAATAGAAGTTTAATCTCCGTATCAATGAACTTGCCAACTGGATCAATCTATGAACCGAGACGAGAATATATTTAACGTGTCAATACTTAATCATCAAGTGAAATTCTATGCATGTGCACTTCCACTTATTGCTTGTACAAATCGAAGGGAGATCCCATCGCAAAATCGTTTGTCAGGGATTGTATACGTTGGCCAACTATCAATCGATAAGTAGTTACGTGGGCGGAATGAGTTTTCATTCGGAATTTTAGCAAAGGATGGGAAAAGAGGTAAAGTCCCAATAATATCGTATCCCGCTATTCAAAGACTTCATTCCGTTTCCTGGCTCGAACGAAAATCCAATTACATTTCAGAGAGCATGGAGAAGAACTTGGAGTGCACTTGTACTTGTACAGTTTATCATGGGCAGGGTGTGGATTATGTGAGCACTAGAGACCTCCCTCTAAATTAAAGGGCTTAATGATGTGCCCACGCGCGTTCAAATTGGAAGAACGACTGTGTCGTGTTTCTGACGAACCCTGAACGTGACCCAATCCAGTTGGCACAGTGCCGACGCTTGTCTGCTTCTGTATTCTCTTCACGAAATCTTCTTGTGCTCAGATCGTATGACGTTTCGTTCGGTGCTCTCCGGAGATTTCAAAGACCAGCGTTGTTTCAATAGTAGGCATGGACAACGTGGATGGTTCAACAGAGCATCATCGTACTCGATGCTTCAGATGAGCTACACGAAGGATCCGCCATAATGATGAGGCTTGTATTAGAGACCACGGACGTTGCTCTGTCCGCGAATGAATGAAGGGCTTGTGTTATTCCAGACTCGGGAGTGCGAGATTCCACTATGCTGCTCGAACTATCAATAAAATCTTCCACCAGCGAACGCCTGTTATAAATATGATCGACATTTTCAGCTAATTTCTGAACGATCCTTTTCAATAAACATTCCCAGAATTTGGACGGAAGAATATCATATTCCACAGAATAATGTTACAAGAAAAATTGACAACTCATATTTTATGACCCAGTGCCAGCCAACCAAAGCCTCATCATTATTCACTTTCGATATCAAGGAAGTCAAAGATTAGCGGAAGTGGTTAATACTTTTGCACGGATATTAGGATCCAATGGAAAACGGAAATGTATAAAATGGTAAACAATATTACGAAGAAAATTACTGTAATTTCATCGAAGACGAGTATCACGCGTTTATATTTTAATGTACTTTTCTCGTGAGAGTAGATTGTGAATAACTCGTCATCTCAAGTGATTTCTGTTTACCGGTATCGTTGGTGTTTTTTTTCTCATCAACTCTCATCGGGAAATGTAAGAAAGAGTAAAAATGTCAAGCGTCAGGATGCTTCACGATTTCTCGTGAATACAGTTCCGTGTGAAATAAAAAATAATCATTCTACCAGCATCAGCGGGGGAGGAAAAATAATCGCTACTTGATGGCGACTTAACGTGATACTGAATGGTGCCTAACGACTTGGTGGCTCCGTCACTGCGTGGTCCATTGCTGAGACGGCTTTTCGACCTGGTCGCACCAAATAATACGAAGTCATGCTGCGCCGAGAGTCATCTTCGTCGCAGTCTCAACCATCCAGGTATTATATACGCGCCATGTGCACCGATACGATGCAACGACTGTGTATACTGTAGTCTCAACGTAGACTACAGATATTGTCCTCCCACACAGTCGTCACGTCGTTATATCGCTATGCTCCTTAACCTTTTGTCCATCGTTCACCTAAGATTCCATGTTATAACGAGATGCACTTTGGCTCGATGAGCATGGACGACGCATTAAAATCATTTTTAACAGCCCAAAAGTATACGTGGCTCAAAAGTTGTTCATAATTTTGATCGAAGTTGCCATGAAAAACGAAAAATATCTCATCTTTGTAAATGTGTAAATTCTTTTCACATACCTGATACTTAACCTTTGGCGCTTAAGCAATTCATTTGAGGCTCGAAACATTGTATGCGAAGCTTGAAAATATGGCAGAACTGCCAGCATCCACTTCCATTCAGTCGGATATTCAAGTCGGATATGCCAACGTGTAAAAGTTCGAGAAATTTTATTTGTTTTAGTTGATCTGATGGACCTCCCATTCAGCTTTCACCATTTTCTTCTCAGGGGATCTAGTCGTTGGAAGAATAGTTCGTACGATTGCCAAAGTAGTTATGTGGAGATTCTTTTCCGACAACTGATAGATTTCGATCCGAACAAATGTCTAAAAATTGTGAATTCAGGAACAATAATACCTTCTTGGTCTTATTTATCGGAGTTAGTATGGCATCAATGTTTCATTGGGATTCACGTACTGGCAAGTTTATATACGAGGAGTATACGAAGACATCGACGAAAAGACCTCACGCGGTGAAAGAGTAACGGGCGACAGGATGGCGCGCGCGTGACGCTGCACATCGGGTACCTATATCGACTTCGTGGTCATTGTGCAGCAGCATTGTGGACAAGGAGTACGACGATTCTTGGTCAGAGTAGGAGCAGCAGCAGCAGCAGCAGCAGCCATGGCAACACACAAGACAGAGAAATCCTCCAGGATATCAGACTGGACACGGGGACCTCACGCCGTGATCGAGAGCTTGTCAGGCCAGCTTGCGAAGGCCAGAGCGTGACCGCACTCTCCAATGTCTTCTCTCGCTCTCGTACTCTTTCGAGTCCTCTCTTGAGACACAGACTTCTGTACGATGGTCGCAGTGCACTGTGGGAGATGTACTTGGACATCGTCCGGGTGGCCAAATCGAGCAGAACTTCAGGATATCGCTTGGTTTTGGTTATTTTAGGATCCAGGAACGTGACGTTCCTCTCATGTTCCATTGCAGTCCTACACGTCCAAGGACTTGGACCTTTCAACGTTTATACGCAGAACAAAAAAACTGTAATATCGAAGTTCTTCGTTGTGTTTGTTTTTATTGTCCTTGAGCGACGGATCCTTCGACGAAAGCAAAGAATCCTGCTCTAAGAATAACTACATTATTGATCGGAACGGAAATAATTAAAAATCCAAAGATGCACCAAGGTAGTTCCGCTGAATACCCTTTGACTCGTCTTTGTATACAGGAGGACAGAACATTTTCTCATGATTGATTTTCTTTCTAGCGTTGAGGAAACTTTCCTGCACATTGTTGATGCCCCACGAGGGTCATAGTTCCCGTTGAATACAAGCTTCAACAGAGTCATGTAAACATCAAGTATAACCCTGTGGTTATTTGCTTTGGTCAAAAAGTCAAGAATCCTTTCTCCAGCAACATCATTCACTACTTTCCTCTTCACCCACATGTGGTTGGTCGATCGTTTGAAACGTCCTACGACTCTGTCGAAGCCTTTCCCTATTAATCCTTTCAACATGCGGAAGATTCTCATACCGTAAGCGAAAATACATGTCGAAGTATTTATAAATATACTCTCGTCCCATGCTAGAAATTTCGAACCTCTGCATGTTTATCTGCGAGTGGTCACGATTTCTTTTTCCGCAAACAAGTTTGATGTCTACTTTACGCCTAGTTTAAGCAACGTATAGCATACATGGAGGTACTTCTCTCCACGTAATTTAGTTTCATTGGTGCTACACAACTAGAACGAGAATGGACGCTTTGACTGCAGTTCGTGGATAGAAAATGACGAGAGAAACACACTGAGAGTTGGTCCCACAATTCGTGTTTGTTGAATCGAGTTATTCCACATGGCCAACATAACAACGACGGTAAAGAGAATAACGGAGGGAGAGAAGAAGAAGAAGAGAGAGAGAGATGGGCAAGCATAGTGAGAAATATGGGAAACACGATTTGGCGTTATGCCCGTGACTGGCACCAGATCCAGAAGTCCCTGTGGTTTATGCCACAATGCGAACTAGTCGTATTCTCTTCGTGTTCTACACCGTAGTAGCACACTTTATAGCTAGATACATATTTGTTAGCGCTAGTAGTCAAGTCGATTGTCACCATGTAGGAGAAGCATAGAAACGAAGCTTGGTTTAGCAAAACTCCGTCCACTCCGGTAGTCGAACAATGAATACATGACCCGTCTAAATGTTGGAACAACTTTTGGACAACTGCGTGAATCTAATTGTCTCGTGGGAGGTCAGGCATTCGAATCAAGCCACGAGCGTGTCGCTTTGGAAACATCTCTTTATTCTTGGCGGCCACGTGATGTCTCTCTTTCTTGAACTTTACGTTCGCACGACAATGTTCAAAGTTTGATGAGAAAGATTCTTCATGCTGGCAGCCCAAAAACGACAACTGTATTTCTTTTTTTTTCTTTTTTTTGACGGATAGTATGGATGCCACAATGTGGGCAAAATATTCCACGTTTGCAAGTCTTCAAAGCTGGCACAACAGTGTACCTAACACACTGGGCACGACCACCCGGTACGATATTACTATAGGTATCCCTCTGAGGTTCACCTTCTCCTCTTGGCATCAGGGGCTAACCGTGAAGAAGAATATATATAAAGTCTTGCGGAACAAGCGTCTAGCAGGCGCCCCACGGACCAACTCATTGCTTTCTCTCTTATTCTCGTCTCCGGACTTTTCAAGTCCTCGGGCTCGAATGAAAGACCCGTAACGAGGCTGACATAATCGAGTCACTCAACTTTTCCTACCAGAAACTACTCAGACGCGACTCTTTGCTCATCTCATTTTTCATTTCATTTTTTCCTTCCAATGTTTCCGTACAATGTCAATAAGTGTACATCAACAAAGTCGAGTCTCTTCGTCAAAGTCCGCGACGCTATTGAAATCGCATAAATGGAAATTAATCATCTGAATACTGAATTACTTATCTCGAAGCAAACGTGCGTATTAAATTGGAATCACGAGAAAATGTGCTTTCACTTCTTCCCTTTGATTGACTTTAATTTCCGCTGAATGAAATTTTCCTCAACGACGATGAAAATACTCACTCGACCTCTACAGACACAGCATAATGACTCAAACAAATGTGTAATTAAAACACATTCGGATAATTGGTCCAGTTACAGGCTGTTTAATGAAAATCCGATAAGGAATAACGTTGATAGGTGTATTGGAAGAGGAGATTATTAATGAACAGTGAGACCGAAGCAAGTAGGATGAGAAGAGAGCTTGTTTCTTACTGATGCACGCAAATGCTGGTGCATTTGGTATTGCAAAGTGCAGTACATCGTCCATGCAACCACCAACCACCTGTTCTATCCTAGGGCTAAGAATAGAGTAAAAGGCAAGATGGAACGTTCGCGCCAGCAAGATGCTGCTGTTGCTTCGTTTTGCCTGATTGCATATATGCACGTTTATACATATATACATTAATCTATACATATCCAGGGGTCATGCATGTGCCTCATCTTCTCGTCTTTCTCTGATGCCTTGAGATTCTTCTGTCTCGTGATGTTTCAAAGGTAGCTTTGCACGTCGTTCTCTCACTTCATCTTGAAGCGCTGTGTGCACCTCTCGGACGCGGGTAATGAGAGAAAAAATGGTCGAATAATTGCCGCGACCTCGCTTCTGCACTCTTGCCGTGAGTCTCACGTTTGCGACGAGCCTTTAACGGACTGTCGGCTGTAGCCATATTGAAGATAGTATTGCGGCGGTTGCAGCTCGTTGTCGTTGACTGCGGCTGATTGAAACCCGTGCTGTTTCGGAGTCTTCTTCTCGTCTGCATATTCTTCGTGTATATCTATATGTATATTGCATCTTTCCTTACGTGTACGTATGCTATACATTGCCCTATACAGTAATGGTAATATATAGTGAGCTTCGCACGCGAGGACGAGAAGCAGAAACGAGAGAAAGAGAAAGCGGACGTTCCCCTTTGATTTTACGCCAAGCGCCGGGTGAGTCCGTCGTATAACTACTCTCATGCATGTACGTGGTTGCGTTGCGGTCGATCTTGTTATTGAAAAAGAAATAAATACCAAACTGCACCTTCGATTGTCCGTATTTTTTATTATTTTTTATTTATTTTTTCTCTCAAGACGTTAACAACGTTATGTACTCCATACACGGTGGCGAAGAAACATCGCATTTCTTCGAATCGACAGATAGTCCGATGAGCTCAAAGGATTTCTGGATTTAAGCTTTTTTACGTAGTGAACGTAGTTTATAGAAAATTTCGCCTTATATGCAATTTCAGCTCTGAATCGTTAACTCCAAATTTTGTCTTGTTTACAACCTAACATCATCTTACAACTTTATCTGCTTTATTCCTGATTTCTGCAGCTGCCCTTGCACCGGATAATTGTTTCCACCATTTTTTGTTCGGACCTTATATTCTGTTTCTCGTTGACGTACGAAAAAGGATTCGATTCGTACGTACAAGAATTCGTATCAATTGGCAAAACGCAGAACGACAACTTGACGAAGTCGACGCGGCTCGTCTCGCGTTTCTTCATGCCAAAGACCATCAGGTGTACGTACATTTATATATATATTTATAAGTGCATCTTTAAAAGTCAGCCACCGTATGGCGTAGTGTGTGCACCGGGGAAGAGGGATGAGGAAAGACCGGACGTTAAACGCCACCGACCTACTTTTCTCGGTCCTTGGAATTATTGGCTTTGCTCGCTGACTCGGAGAATTATCATCTCGGTGAAGAATAAGGAACTAATAAATGGTAAACGGACGGGGCGGTGGCTCTCGACCGCGAGGTATAACGGGCAAAAACGATGACACTCGAGACCGCGCGATCCATGAGCCGAAGGGTGAAGGGTGGAGTTATTGTTTTTTACCTTCTCTTTTTTTCAGAGATTTCACCGTCCTGTACGAGAGCAGAGGGCCCATTCGTCGTGATCGTCCGATCGTTCGAGCGTGCGCGCGTTCTTGGCTTTGAAGAGAACTCCGTCGCCGAATCTCCTCTCCTCTTCCTCCTCCTCCTCCTCGGGTTTCGGACTCTCTTATGTGTACCGTTTTTTTTCGCCTCTCGTTTCTTTTTTCTCTTCTTTTTCGCGAAGAGCCTCGGTCTTCGATCGCGCCGAGTGCACCACCTGCCATGACTCACCGCGTTGGCTCCCCCGCAAAACTTCACCAGATTACAAAGACTTAAATACCGGTCGTTCGGCGAATGTATAGCTGGCTCGTGCTCCTCTCTTTAACCGCAAAGAGGCTCGCACGAGGCTTCTCCTCCCTCTCTCTCGCTCTCTTTCTCTTTCGCTATCTTTATTTCTCTGGCTCTCTGTCTCGTTGCCGTTCGAAGAGGTGCAAGAGGAACGGCCGTGTGCACCAGCTTTATCGTCTTTATACGTGTACACCACAAAAGGATTGAATCGGTGAGCGGGTAAGTGAGCGCGGGCTTCGAGCCAAGGAAATAAAAGAGCGAGATATATCGATGACGTAAAGAAAGCCAGAGAAGGATTGAGCGAAGAGAAGTAGATGGAAGAATGAAAGCGTGGAGCCCTCGAGGGTCCTCATGGCAGAATAATATCGTGCACCATGTGGAAGAAAACATAATAAAAATAGTGACCATAGTGTAGGATTAGCGATTTGTTAAAGTTATAGCCCGTAAAAAACGCAAATCCTCAACGAACCCAAGGACAGAGGTCGCCGATCTCTACGACTTGACTTAGTTCGAGGTCGTACACGTGAATCAACTTTTCGATCCACAATGAAAGTTCGATGAGACGTCGGTTCTGATGGAACTGGAATGATTAAAATCCCTCCACCATATTCGTCTAGACGAAAGGATACCATAAGATTTTATGGATTACCTCCGTCCAATACATCTTTACCTGTCCAATCTCTTAGGTCCAATTTATCAAAAAGAAGCTCAACTCTTTAAGGGAATTAAGTTAAATATATCGTCAAAGTGCTTGCCATAAAATAATTAATGCCGTACTCACGTTTCACACGCGATTTAAAGGCACTTTATGTGAGGGCACCGGAGCCTACTTTTTTTTTCCTGGGTCGCATATGCGGCCCATGAGAAACCAGGATGCTGCTGTCCCACGTGTTTCTCTCTTGCTTCCACAATCTTTCGTGCCTTGCCCGTATACATAGCATATGAAACATTTTTCACGTCAGTTCTTGAGCACGGAATATGTATTGCACGTCCTCACGTGAGCTCTCACTCCATCGCCATGCGCTGTAATATCGTGTATGTAACGGCCCTCTTTGCTCGTTTTGTGCAAACAAAGCTAGACATATAACCACCGTGAGGTGAAGTTTGCACGTTGGACTTGGGTAAATTACGAGGCGAGAAAATGGAGCCGTGACAGGACACAAAAGCACTCGAGTCGTCATTCGTGTGTTTTACCAACAACAGCAGGCACCAGCCAGTTTCTAGATTCGCCCATTGGATATCTTCCTTAAGCACAAAACACCACCCAAGGTGTTCTTCCAAAGCTCCAGCCAGATGGCATCTTGAGATACAATCACTTGTGAATGTGTGACGAGAAGATTCCTCCACAAAAGACATTAGCCATTTTACGGTGAGAGATGATGCACCAACCTGCTCGTTTCACTCGCTGCATCAAAGATATTCTCGAAGTAAAAACAAAACTGCTGGATATGAGATGAGTTTGGTGTCTCGTGAGGATGGTGGCAAGTAGGTGACAATAATATCCTTTCTCTTTATGCTTGAGGGACGAAAGAAAACATCCGGAGTTAACCCCTGTCTCAGTCACGGAGAAAGATGAATCTTCCGTGTCATCCTTTCTCCGTCCTGGTGGTCCACCCTGAGGAGAAAAAATGTCGTGAGTCTCTTGGCTTGCGAGGTCGTTCCTTTTTCATTAGTACCCAAGATCCCTCGTGGATATCCGTGATTTTGTGCTCAAGATTTTTAAGTCAAATTGTCTTGGACCTTTCTTTTGGAATAAATACAAATAATAGAGAGAGCTCATCAATGAATCAGATGAACTTTACGTCCAGTGTGAAACAATAAGATAAACAGTTGGAAAAAAGTGCTCGATGAATTGTTACGAGAATAACATTGCTCGCAGAACACTGAAGTCTTGCACAGCTGCCTCTTGACGAGATCCAACAACTCCCATATGACGCCTCTCAAGTACCGAGACATCGTGATTGTTCCAAGAAGACTATGTACTAGTGCACCAGGAATGAGAGAGGCGAAAGGTGTTCTCGTATCCGTGCAGCATCCAGCTCGGCAGGAGGGAACGAGAGTACAGAGAAGAGGAAAAAGTCAAAATAAAAAGAACAAAGATTGAACGAAGTAAGAGAACACAGAGGAGATCCGTGAGCGCGAGCAATTGCAACCGTGTCGTACTGAAGGCAACCATTGAGGCTTACTTTCAGGAGGTTTTTACTGAAGAATGAGGCTTGGCCTTGGTGCATACACACGTGGACTCGTTAAGAATGGCAATCTCACCAAAAACTCAGCAAAGATCACCATTTAGAGAAAATTGAGCTATAGAGAAATTCAAAGTAACTTCTCGTCGGATGATCTTTCAATCAGATTCGTTCCGTAAACAAGCCTGCCGAGATTTCATTAACAAAAAAACACTAGAAACATGGGGATTATTATTTTTAAATTCATTTTAATGTTAATTTACCCACACAATTTATTCTAGAAGTTGATTGGATTTTCTTCGGAGTTTCTAATGAAATTTCCAATCAGCGTAATTGCCTGAAATTCAGATACGATTCAATCACTAGAAATCTGCAATCCATGAAGATTGATTAACCTGATTATTCCAATGTCGATTTGTTTCAATTAAAAAACTTAAAGGACTCTCTATTGAAATCTCTGCGAAGAAATTATGACAATGGACGTTGCAAATTTACTCACAGCGAGTCTCCCAGCACGTTTTACATCTCTTTGCTCCGAACCACGAGCCTCAATCCAAAAGGAAGATGAAGAAGCTCTGGTGCAACGAGATGAAGTTTGATTGCACTCCCGCGCACCACGCGCTGCATGCTCATTACAAGAACTCTTAAGCGCGGCTGTGCAGCTGTACGCCCCGAGATCATTTCACAGTCCATTCTGTAGCGAGGTTCTCTACCATCATGGACTCCTGTGTATGGTTATATGTGCTATATCACGCGTTATATTTCAGACTCGCAACCATTATGCGCGGATATTACAACCAACATATTTAAGGAGATTTATGAGCCCTTCGTATCAGGTCTCCGCGGACAGTCACGTTGTCATTCTTTCCACATTGAAATTAAATTCTCGCCTTTCTCACTCATTCCTCAGCGGCCTCTCATTCCCTAAAAATGAGATAACAAATCATTGGAACAGAGCCTTCCAATGTAATTATAATAAACAATTTCCGGTCACAAATCCCAATGAAATCATTGAAGTTGCAAAACTAATGATATTTTATGCTCAAGACAATTTATTTGTCCATTCATCAATGTTATGTTTTTTATTAAAATTTGAATCGCGTAAGATTCTCCCGTAATTAAAAAATTTATGAGATTTGCACCGAAAAAAATATGTCATGATTAAAGAAAAATATTGAAAATTACGGAGTGCAACAAACGAAGATGCAACTCTGAATCTCTCGGGCGGCGACCGTCTGAATCACGCGCATGCCACCTGCCGGAGCGTGACCTCTCAATACGCGCACGCGGCCGTGCGATATATACATATATGTAGCAAAGTAATGCACGTGAAGCTTTCTCAGCTCCGCTATCCCTTTTCATCCGTTCTTCATGCTTCTCAGCAGCATGAGTCTTGAAGTTCTTCTTTTTCATTCCATCCCGTATATACAACAGTCTACACAGATATAAAGCAGCTTACTAGTCAAGCCCTTTGAAGTATTATATTTTTCCTTGGATAATGAAATTATAAATTTATTTCTGTGGCGAATAGAACTCTGTACTCTGACTCAGTCTACATTTTATTCAAAAAATTCAATAATTAATGTGATTCGAACTTTGTTTTAATCAGAACTTGAAACAAACATATTTATGGCAACATTTAATTGGCATTTCTAATTGTTGCCCACACCCACAACAAAAGTTACAAAGCAAAATATACTAGAGAACGAAGGTAGTGAATCTGACCTATTTACAGTAGATTTGAGATCCTCAGAAAATGGAGATCAGCTGCCAAGAAGATTGGACAGTAATGCGATCAAGTTCGTGATTGCAAATGGGTATAATACTAAGTATTCTCATTTTTTATCTTTCTCCGAGAGAAGCGCACGCCGCCACAATGGCCTGGAGCTCGTGCAGCCGGAATGTAATGATGCTCACACAGCCTCCCACTACATGATCCGTGTAGGGCTATCATTCTGGGGTCTGCTTCGAAACGTGATGCCTTCAGAGTCCTCATTACGTGGGCTTGGTATGTGTAGTGCTATATAAGCATATGAATGCTTATGTTATGTACCAGCATATAACGTAAATACATATCTATATTTAGTGTATATGTATAACAAGCTTTGATAGTGTTGATTCTGGGAAGTGGCCTGTGTGGGAATATCAACGGATTATTGACGTACGTCACTACCCTTCGACCTCAAGACGATGATTCGAGAGCCTGTGGCCCAACCGCGTACCATCGTGGTTCAGGAATACCTTGGGATCGGGTGTGGCTCTCATGTTGAGCGTGTTATTTCAAGTGTATAGTCTTCTTACTCGATCGGACACAAGCGAGTCGGATCCACCAAGAAATGCTTTAATCAGCGCGAACCCTTGCGAGTTCAACGTTGCCTCGGGGTCGACTTCTCTTATATACAAATACAAACATGTACATGTGAATGTAGAGTTTATATATGTACGTTTAAATGACTATATACAAGTGCGTGCCTTCTAACAGATAGCGAGATGGAGAATAAGAGGATTATATAGACAGACCACGAAACTTGCCAACGGCACAAAGTAGAGACTCTTAACGTATCTTGCACGAGTTCCGAACTCTGGCCAGGACTTGAAACGATCCGCTTGAAACCCTCATCCGTCATCGGTCGTCACCGGTCAGCCAATCACGCTCTCATCTAGGCGCTCCGACCGACAACCATACTCTCTTTTTTTTCCTGTTTCTCTCTCTCTGTTGTTTTTTTTTCAACTTTTCTCTCTCTTTCTAGTTTCCGCTGGCATTACCATGGGTACATGTACCATTCTTGCCCTCCAGCTGATTAATGGAAGATGCAGGAACATCCTTGAAACGTCTCTCAGGCGCCCTGGTTCACTGACGCTGATCATGTTCAACGTTAATTAGATTTTTTTACTCTGCCGAAAGTGTGAACGATTCAGTACTTAATTACTCGATTGTTATTTGCTTAAAATAAGTCCTGATTGACCTACTGAATTAAAAACACTTTTGCAATAAAGATTTATTCACATTTTTTGGAAATTGTTCTCGTTTTGGAAGTGGAATATGTTGCTGCCTTTTCAACCATGTCCACGCTTTTCTAACCAGACTTTTGGATCTCGAAACACTGGTCAACATGATATTTTGCATGCAATATTGCGGTCCCTGTACTCGAGATGGGGAAACACGTGAAATAGCTCGGGGCAATAGCGGCTCTGGTCGACTTGTCAAAATGTCGATTTATGGGAAATCTCCGACCTGGTTAATTTCACCGAGTGCATTTACATCAAGCGTGACAAGCTCTCGGGGAACACGAGCTAAATGGAAGCCAATTTGACGACTATAGATTCTTTGAACGTTGCAGTGGAATTAAAAAAAAAAAAAATGTTTAAAATGCAATAAAAATTATATGCGAAAAAATAAGTGGCAAACGATAGTAAAGTAAACAATTCTACAAAAAAAACAAAATTATTTGAAATTGTAAAACAAAAAAATGATTTAAAAAATTGGGGTTAAAGTTTAAAATAGAAAAAAATACATGCGTAATAAAGTTTGGAGAAATGCAGTTTAAAAAATTGGGTTAGAACGATTTTTTCACGAGGCACGGAAACTTCAATCATAAAAATTAACGTAATAGCATCGAAGTTACTGCCTGTTCTCTCTTCGATACTGCGTTACGTGTAGGAGTGGTGAAAAGCGATGTGTTCAGTGTATACGCTAAAAGCGTAGGTATGAAGCAAATCGATTGTTGCACCTGCTCTCGATGCTGGGGCTCGGCAGGCCATGACCTCGTACACTCGCACAACGCATCCGGACTCACGGGGAGAGCTTCGTGGGGGTAAGAGGTGAACGTCAGGGTACGTATGAGAGAGTTCGAGATAATTTAGCGAGAGTGGTTAAAAAAAATTGCACTGCTCCACCCGACGCTCTCGTGCTTCGCTTCGACTGATTGACGAGAAGGTAAAATTGAACGTTGGCAGATGAAAATTTTAAAATGTTCCAGCAAAAATATTTGTGAGGTGTGTTATTTTTCTTTCACTTTTTTTTGTATTTCGACCGATTTTTTAGTGCGAAAATAAAAGTCAATTTCAAGATGAGAAGTTTTTTCACATTATTTATTATTCTTTCGCAAAGAAAGTGCAAAGTTTTCATATTTTTCATCTCTTATGTAAATATTTTCACTATTCATACTCCGTTTCTATTTCTCACTACGAAATTCTGAAAAATGATGAGAAAGGTTTTCAGAGTATTAAAAAAAATATAAAAAAAATGTACGCGAATACAGTGACGAAAGAAAAATCGAGAGATACTTTCAGGACCTCACCGAGCTCGCAGAGATCGCACCTGCCCATGGTGGCTTGTATCGCGCGTCCAGCGTCAAACGATGCTGCACCCATTCCTCAGGGGGCGTTCGCGGCGTTGATACATATTTGCTCTGGAGCCGTACAGTTTATTTTTATTTTTCGTTCATATAGTAATCACATATGTGTGGACGCACATACCCGCGCACATTGATACATAAAGTGCATGGGAAACATTCCATATGCTAAGGGAATCAAGCCGGAGGCTAGCAGTAATATGCATTTGCAGTGAAGGAGAGAATCGAGTACAGGTTTTGCTGCGATATACTCGATGTGAATTTTTCATGGGACCGATCGTGTGTTCATTTGCTCGCTGGACATTGCTGAAGAAAAAAAGTATTCCTGCAGGCAAATTTTTGAGTGTATTGAAATGATTCAATACTTATTCGAAATAATCAGCGTTATTAATAAATATTTATTTTCTTTGGGCGGATATTAAATGCTCTTTTTTTTCTCTCGTTTCCAAAAAATGGATAAATATTTATTTAGGATATTTAATTTAAGGATTATGACTCTTTTTCAGACTTTATTTCCATGTTAATTTTATTCACAACGAATATTAATAAATTTTATTGGTGTCAAGGGAGTCCATTATTTGTGGCTTTTAATCTTTTCATTGGTTAAGTGAGTTATAAATATATCTATAGACGCACGCGTGGGTGCACAGGAAATTTATTAGTTGTTTTGGCACAACGAAAGATCGCGTCGTTGAGGGCACGCGCGTGAAAGTTTAACCTCTCTTTTTTTTCATGAGCGTTGAGCGAAGCTGAAGTAAAAGGATTGCAAGCGCGCGCGACATATCGCAGACAGCATGTCATGACAACCACAACCACGAAGTAATAAGAATTAATGCGGTTGCCACTCAACCAAGAGTACATTCTCAGCAACATATTTCTAAGAGAGAAAAAGAGACAGAAGGAGAAAAAAACAACGAAAATAATAATAATCATGAATATAAAAATGTCAAGACATACTGTTCGGGAAATCGAGATACAATTTCAGCGAGATGAGACACGAATTATGCACGTGCCTTGCAATTATTACGGTTACTCGTGAAATCTTGCCACCTCTCAACACCTGCCACGAACCACTGATTGAGACAGAGAGACAAACAGAGAGAGAGAGAGAGAGAAACTGTGGATTTTTGCAACGTAACGGTCGAGATATTCGTAGCAAGATAAAGAGTGCAGTGATGCATTTGCATGCGGATTAGTATTTTGTGAAATAATTCAGATCGCAAATGCCCTTGGAGAGAACCAGTCGGATTACAGCCACCCTCTCTTTTGCTCCGTCACTCTTCTGCAGATGAAATCTCCGTTGACAGGTAATTTCTCGTTAAGCCTGTACGTCGAAAATTTCTCAGTACTTATATGCGTACGTTTGTGTTTAAATGGCGGAAGAGGTCACGTCGTAAGGATCAGGATTGTATTGCGAAGATCGTAAAGCTTCTGACTCGGTGAATCAAAGAAACTCTAGTCTTTACGATTGCACGTATAAAGGAGATAGAACGCATCGCTATAAAGTAGAATCGAAAGGAAATAAAGAAAGAAAGAGAGAGAGAAAGAGAGAAGTGCATGAGTACAGACATATAATAAACCAATTATTGACGGACACTATTATTTATTAAACGTCTTGCTTCGTTAATAGGTCGAGAGTCTCGTTTATCAAGTTGAGATACGAGATCGCGGCAAGATCTTTGCGATTATATACGCAATTGCTTTAAATTGAAATCGTGAGGTCCGCGTCCTCTCGATCCCGCGCACTTGTTCTGTATACACATACGTTTAACTTCAAGTTCGTCGTTCAATCCAAGCGTGCGCAGGCTTCAATGTGCTTCAATGGATTTATTTATCTACATAAACGTACCAACAGTTCCATCCCTTCCACTACGACCAAACAATTTATATTAAAGCGCTCTTAATTAACTGGATCTCATTGAAACCGGTTCGTCCCGAAGATGTGCCACTCGAACATCCTTCTTCTTCCTCATCGCATGTCCGGCGTGAGGAAGCTCTTCAACTTATTGCCTTTTTCAACATCGTATACACGTGAGGATTGTATCTCGCGAAACCAAACTCGGTGATTATGCTAAAATATTGTGATTAAACGAGCTCCATTAAAAAAACATTTTCATTCAATCACCAACACGTTTTACATCAAAGTTCATTTGTGATGAGCGATTACTACTCATCTTACTCTTTCTTCAACTTTCAATTCAAATAAAATCACTTTTTTGAGTTTGATATTCTGAAGTCTGAATTTTTATGAGTACTGATCAACATTTTAGAAATGTTTCAAAAAAACTTGTGCTAATGGATATAAAAATTATAGTCCAAGCTCCGCGATACCCTCAGCCTCGAAAAAATGTTGGAAACTCCAGTAAATCGTGCAACATGAACCCAGAGACTTGATCGTAATATGAGAGAAAAATATGGGAGACAGTTTGACTTGAGTCTCGATAAAACAGCTCGTTCACGCTCCCGTTCCGGCGAGGAGTCATTTGTACGCGAGGCGATTTCATACGTTTTTATGCGCGTTGAACCGACACCGCATCGAGAGTCTCTTTGCCTCGATCACTTGACTGCCGGTGTTTTAATGGCGGCCACCATGAGGAGGATCAAAAGGTACCAAAAAAAGGGTATAACCTCATTGAGTCGAGGACGGATAACTTCAGTATAGGGAACGTTCCGACAAATGTCTATAGAGAATTCTGGCAAACTCGATTTCTCGAAGAATGAAAAAAATAAAGAGAAGCTAAAAAAGTTAAGCATCGATTTAAATTCGTTGCGTCGTTGATTCTTTCGTGTCAGAAAGCATCACAAAGTGGCTTCACTCTCACGCGTTTACGTATCACCCTTCATCGCACTCGCCAATGGGAATTACGGACTCGGATACGATGCAGAAGAGAACAGAAGAAGGAGATGGAGAGAGAGGAGAAAAGATAAAAAATCAGGAACATGGGACACACGAAGAAGGACGAGAACGAGGATTTTCTGAAAAGGCTACGCACACGGGAGAACGTGGCTTGTTGTCGGGGCAACAGCAGCAGCACTTCAAGACGTCGGCGTAATTGGCGTAACTCCGATTTGGCGAGCGTTCGTGTACGTGCGGATCGAATTTACAATCGTTTCCATCGGCTTCTTATGGTTCGAAGCGCGCGCGCGCCGCTCGCAACACTCACCGCTCCACAATATATATCTTTCAATATATCTATATATATATTTAACTCTTTTCATATCGATATATAACCTTCGACAAGGTAACTTACGAAGCTTTTATTAAGTTCCACTCAAATATGGTGAACCGGTCACCAAAGAAAATGGCCATGTCATAAGAACATCGTCTATTAAACCAGACGTATTTGTACTTTTTGACGAAATTGGACTTTCAACTTTTTTATCCAACAGTTGTACTGGGCTCGATATTTTTTAATTAAAAAAGTAAATGCCAGCTGAGGCCTTTTTTTTTACTGTCGCGATCAGAGAGTGACCTGAACAAAAAAACGCAGAAAACTAAATGGCCGAGAGAGAGAAAGTGGAAGGATAGATTAGTGAACCGTAAGAATCGGTCCCTGTTTCCTGGTCCATCAGGCGCAGGCACAGGACGAGCAAAATTTTTGGCCAACTGCATTGCGGGTTGCCAACATTCAGGCGCTTTTTAAATAACCTCCATTCGTTCGAACTCTCGGATAGAATTTCCGTTCAAGTCGTTCCCTCACACTCGTTAAATACGCTTTTCTACCGTTGATACCAGTTCAGTTTCCAATACGGAACGAGAGTTGCTCACTCTCGCTGCTAATGAGATTGAACATGCCGCCGATTCACTCTCTCTCTTTTTCCCTCGAGCACCATCCCGAGTAATCACTAAGTGAAAAAATTTATCGATATTCATGCTCACACCGCAGCTCCTTTTACACGCCTATCGCGGCTCAATATTTCCAAGAAAGTGTGGTCAAAGGTGCTCAAAGCCCCGATCAGCGTTTACACTTGTATGTGTTTCGAAGCATTCGCAATACGCAAACGGGACTTGCGGATAATCGTTCGATCCATGAGGCTGCAGATAATTACATTTTGTATCCAAGTTCCGATGGTTTTTAGTTTCTGTAATTGATTAGTTGGATCGTTGTCTCTTGAACTTTCTAAAAAACAATTACAACTCGACTGAATATGTAAAACATTTCGTGAAAAAACCCTAAAACCATTTCTATAGGATTTTTAGAAATTACCGTCACAATTACTTTGACTTCCATTGAACAATTCTTGGAAAAGCTTCTGAAGAAGCGCAAGAAACTGGTTCTGTCGCCGGATATATCAATTTTTAAGAAAGAAGAACATCACTTTGTCGCAGAAACGTTGAAATTTTTTTGAAGAATTAAGACCACGGCAGAGAGTGTGTCAGTCGCGAGCGGAGATGTGCTGTTAATAGTTGTGATCGTTTTTCACGAGAATGAGAAGGGGATCGAGAGAAAGGGCGAGAGAGGATAGGAAAAAGTGAAAAAAGTAGAAGTGGCAAAGGATCGATTCGTGATGGCACGGCGCAATACCACCGACCGCGATAATTCCGCCATTAACTTTTTCAACCACGCGCCGGCCGATTTAATGTCCTTCCAATTTTAAGCGGCAAGCAGCATCAGTGGAAAGGAGGATCGGTGGTCGAGAATCCGAACGATTTGTCTCGGTTCTTTGGAGTCGGCGATGATTACGAAAGATGGTAGAAAAATGTATCCTTCTGAAAGAAGGAAAGCCACTGAAGCCATCGAGGTTCGTTCGTGGTGGCATCCAAAAAATCAAACTTCCGGTTCACGCCCGTAAATAAATAATAACAGGTTGACGGTTGGCGCGAAATTAGAGGGAGAAATAGATCAATAATGATTAACGTACAGCGACAAATTTTCTTGAAAATCTTCAATTACCCATTGGTATTTCAAGACAAAAGCATTATTTCGGATCTGGTCTGCGGAACAAGGCGCATGGAAAAAAAAACGATGAGCAAATTGCATATATACCAACTTCCATCTTGCTCTCTCATTCTTTAGTCGTCGTCGTCGCACGTGAAAATACACCTGCCGCTTTTGGTCCAGACAAGAGGAGCAAAGAGAGCTCCACTCTCAGCAGCTCTCCGATGTCTTTTATATTCAACAACATGAGCTATACACGTTGCTCCTTTGGACAATATTTTGTTTTATCAAGAGATTTCTTCATACAACTTGAAGAATAGAAGCTCGAGAACTCGTGTACTTTATACCTCGATCCTTTTATTAATGGACTAAAGTAGTCCATGAGGTAAGAGAAGAATATGGTTCAAGTTTTATATTTTTTGTCAGCAGCCACATGCTGCTAAGCTCTAGACAATTATTCGTCAATTTTTTCGATCTAATATAGAAACACAAACTTTAAGCTAGTGAGTTGTTTTATTTCTAAGCTTTTTCTACACAATTCATCTCTGAAGTACGTATTTTTATGGTTTACCAACAAGTAATCCATATGCCTGGAAGATAATATACATAAAAAAAAGGGAGAAAGAAAAAGAGAGTCCTGGCCCATTCGACCGCGAAATTTATGCGAAGGCGATCGAATAAATCAGACCACGTGGTGCTATAACCTTTTCTTCCTTATTCACTCCGTTCTCTCGCTCGCGGTATATATGGAATCGGAGTTTTTACTGCCGAAAATGGATGATTTGTTTTCGCAGGCTCAGCAGGTCGGCGCGAATGCCAACGAAAGAAGCAAACTCCGTGGAAAAAAAAATATATATATATATTCATACAAAAAATATATAGTCATGAAAGGGTGCGCATGGTGAACGAATTGCGTGTCGGTCAATGATTTACTCATGCCCTCGTAACGAATCTATTAATTATTTATGGGCTTTCGAGGAATTTATTTGCCGAACACCACGGGGAATCCCGTCGAGGCCATCACCAGCCATAATACCCAATATTCTCCTTCGTGATCCTTATTCTTCGGACTATATTCAGTTTATGATCCTAATACAATGACATCCCTGTTTTTAAAGTTATCCTTTAGGATTCTATTGGATAATCGATTAAAAAATATGAGAGTGGTGTATCGTGAGAGTAAAGACGACTTCAGATCGTCTGTTCGAAGTTCATTTCAGTCGATTCCTCGCTACCAACGCGGCCCGAAAAACCTTCAAGATTCCGAAGACGATTACTGTCAATTTTTTTTTTGTGTGAGAACTTAGCCGCCGTAAATCCGTTTTGCAAATTGGTACCACACCCCTTTGCTACCCTTGCCTCGCGCCCATGCAAGCCAAGGGGTTCGTAACGAGCTCACGCCCGATCCGCCGACTAATTGTGCTCACGAAAGGCGGCATTCATTGATGGGCTTACGACAATGTTTTACCATTACGTTTTCGGGATTGAAAAAGAGTCCGCATACTTGGAAAGTTTCTGAAGACATATGGTGCGCGAAAGTGTACCAAAGGGCTTCACAAACGTCTCAAGATTCATTCACAAGAAGCATTTCGTGCAAGTCATTGAAAAGGGAATAGAAATGGGCGTGTTAACGAATGCGCAGCATCCCTGCAGCGAGAGAAACTCAACTTCAAACTGGAATCATTCTCATGGCGAATGTCGTTGAATCTCTGCAAATTCGTTACGGTGAACTGCGTATTGGCAATTAACGATAGTTTCGGAACTATTGTTTCTTGCCAAATTGCATTTTGGCGTTTTCCAGGCGGTTGTAGGAGGAGAAAAAAGATGGAAGTGTGAGAGAATCTTGGAGCCTTGTTATAATGAAAGGTCTGTCGAACCGCGCGCACAGGGTTAACCAGAAATGAGCTAATTAGAAGAAACGGATGAGCTTATAGTTTCTGTTGCCGCTAATCGTTGACTCTCACCTTCGTCTTGTAACTGGCACACCCGAAGGTGAGAATAGAGCCTACAGTTTAAACTTAAGCCAGGCGCAAAGTTGTAAAAGCACAAAAAACATTCCGAGGAAATTTGATGGGAGGTGAAAGACGAAGGGATATTAGTCAGAAGCGACACGCGTCTATGACGCTTCTCTGGTAATTTATAGGCGTACCTAGGCAAGGCGTAACTCGAAAGTAATTATGAGTTAAAGGTACCGCAGTAATTACAGTTTCGTTGCTGTCTAACCCCAAGCTCTATGAACGTGCTTCATACCAGAGAGAAAAAGAGAGAGAGAGAGAGAGAGTTGTTTAAACCGTGCGTACATCCTTTATAACAAGACTCCAGTTGCTTGTACGGTTTTGTATGAGAGATGAGATGCAACTTACAAAATGGAGATGTAAAGATAGTGGAATGGAATATAGAGAGAAAGAGGAAGATAGTAGACAGAGTAAAAAGACTTCATTGACTAAGTCTGGAGGAGTCCAAAGTTTCGCCATTCGTTCGTTCTACGTTTCTGCAAAAGTTTCGTGATTGTATGCTTCTCTCAATGAGAAGAGTTGTTGGAGCAATGATGGGTTGAGGGAAAAGAAAGCAGAGAGTTCTCAATCTCGTTTGTTATAATCCTGGAGAACCGGATAAAGGAAATTCCCTCGGGAATGTGTATTTGAGTGAGGAGAGAAAGAGTAGAGATGTAAGGTTGATGGAATGAGAAGTAAAACGGATAACCATAGAACCACTGTGTTGGCTGACGAGTTGGCCCGGTTGTTAAAACGATAGACGTATCTATCCGAGTGGAGACAGTTCGAGTACTACGAGACGAGTGTTATGTAGGTACCTATCTTTATATACTTATAGATATAGTTGGAAGTAGTTCTCTGGTAGTTTTCATTGTTCACAGTTCGAACAATAGATCACGAGCTGCATTTCGTTGGATTCTGTGTTCGCGCCAATCGGTCCAAATCCTTTCTTCGAATTGTCCGTCCGTGTATGTCTATGGTCCAATTGCTTTTGGCGCGTTCTCTCTGGGCCAAAGATTCTGCAGAGTGGCAGACATGGTAAAAAACGTGTGAGAGGGATGACGAGAAACGTAGGTTCGGATGGTGTGGCCTCGTGGCCGCGGAACGCACACAGCAGGAATCCATTCACTAACTCAGGCGTAAAGAAACGGGTTCGGAATGAATTTCCAAGATAATCTCGTGGCCCGGCGTTAGTGGAGCATTAAAATTGTGCCATGGTCCAGCCATATTTTGTCAGTGATGACAATGCCATCCTGTCACAATATGTACACTGAGTTCCATTAATGCCTGGACCGCTTGATTGTAGCAAGTGTTCAGAGCGGTTGATGTTCGATTGTACAAGTTTCAGACTCGTATGTCAAAAAAAAATGTTACGCTCAAAATGATAACCTAGCATGACAGCGCTGAGGTGTGGTGTGAATGCAGCGGACTGTCTCAACGCATGGAATGATGATAATAATAATATTCAGGAATTTGAATTAAAAATAAATGTGCGTTATTTGCGAGCTATGAACGATAACGTTAGAATTCCTGTAAAACGTTTAGAATTCTATAAGCCCAAATTTCTATATGTTCTCCATAGAGATTCTATAGAACGACTCTATAGAATCTTATAGAGATCCAATACAACGACTCTGTAGAATCTTATAGAGATTCTATACAACGAGTCTGTAGAATCTTACAGAGATTCTATACAACCAGTCTATAGAATCTTATCTACATTCTATATAACAATTCTACAGAATCTTGTAGGGATTCTATACAACGAGAATCTCTATAAGATTCTATTGAGTCGTTGTAAAGAATCTCTATAAGATTCTACAGAGCCGTTGTATAGAATCTCTATAAGATTCTACACAGTCTTTGTATAGAATCTCTATAAGATTCTACAGAGTCGTTGTATACAAACCCTATAAGATTCTATAGAATTGTTGTATAGAATGTCTATAAGATACTACAGAGTCGTTGTATAGAATCTCTATAAGATTCTATAAAATTCTATATCTCTATAAGATTCTATAGAGTCGTTCTATAGAATCTCTATGGAGAACATATAGAAATTTGGGCTTATAGAATTCTAAACGTTTTACAGGAATTCTAACGTTATCTTTCATAGCTCCCAAATAACACACATTTATTTTTTATTTAAATTCCTGAATATTATTATTATTATCATTCCATGCGTTGAGTCAGTCCGCTGCATTCACACCACACCTCAGCGCTGTCATGCTAGGTTATCATTTTGAGGGTTACATTTTTTTTGACATACGAGTCTGAAACTCGTACAATCGAACATCAACCGCTCTGAACACTTGCTACAATCAAGCGGTCCAGGCATTAATGGAACTCAGTACTTGTTCTCGACTGTGCATTCATACTCTACACTCAACTTCGTACAGTTTAGGCTTATTCTCTCCTTTTACATTAAATTCTTTCTGTTGTGCGGAGGCAAGATCGTGAAAATGAGATAATGATGGAAATTCCGGTAGTAATTCTGGTAGATTTTTTCGTGAAGTTTCAAAGAACTCTGTCAGCTGATCCATGAGCGATATTCTATGCTTATTTATTTGATAAATCAGATAGTTACGGATCCACGACATATTTACGAAGTGAAACACATTAAAGGTCCGCTTCCAACTGAGATATTATCCTTTTTTTTTGTTCCTTTCCAATCATGATTGGTCAAGGCTATCTGGAGAAACATTTGCTCCGATTTCAACGCCCACTTCTCACACACACGCACATCCAGCCACTCGTAAAGGTGTGTGCAAAAAAAGGCCTTTGGTAAATTTACGAACAACGGGGATGAATCAAATTGTAAATCAAATAAGCTCTCCTTACGACCCTAATCTTCCAACTCAAAATCGCCGCTCCCGAGCAGGACCATCCCCAGACCTCTGGGCAATCTTATTTTTAATCAAACCTGATCGTCGCTCGTTACAGACCTGCATTACTAAATTTTTACATCGCATATACATATATTCAAGGGCAGATGATCCTGCCCTCTCTTTCTCTCTCTCTCTCTTTCTCACTCTTTCCTCACTCTCACTCAAGAGACCATTGTACTCTAGATTGACTTTTTATTCACGAGGGTAATGACGTCCCAGTCTCGGCTGCAATTTGCTTTCGATCTCGAAGTATCTCTTGACGTATATACTAGGGCACTATAAAAACCCCTTGTCGATGAGGCTCATCCACCGAACTCAATTTATTTGTTCGTATCAAGATTCGATTTAGATCGAATTCTTATCAAAATTTAATTCTGTCAGACATTAATAGAATTACCAAAATGGCTATTTTATTCATTGAGTAAATTTTACAACCATTTTACATCTCGGAACTTTAAAATAAGGAAAAGATACATTTTGTCCCTCGTTAATAAAAATTATTGGTCTCCAAGTGTTCCGGATCTTTTTTCAAAATTCGAAAATTTACAATTCGAAAATTGTATGGATTACGTAAAACCTCATGTTGTAATATTTCGCATGCACGTATCACGGGCGATCCGTAAAGAATTTCACTTGACGTTTGTATGGGGCTCAGAGAGAAAAAAAAAGTTTCTCTTGTCGAAAGAACGTGTCCACGGAGTTTAACGTGGCACGAAAACTGGCGAGGATAGTTAAGCGAGTCGAGGATGCATTCACGGGTCCGGAAGTGGGCGGAACTGCAGCCTGCGCTTCAGCATTGTGAACGGTACAGAACTGAGTTTTTTTTTTTTAACCTTCCCTCTTCATAAGGTATATAACACATGAGCATTCTCGGTACGTATGAATGAGAAGAGGAGAGAAATCGAGGTGTATGGAGCACCTAAGACCAAAAGGACATCCGATATCCGTAATGCCGTAATAACAAGAGCACATATATTTTACCAGGCTACAGATCGAGTCTGTGTAGTTGAGAACGAAAGAGAACGCCAAAGAAAGAAGATTTTGGAATTTGCTCGAAAAACCTCGAGAGCAGACGCACATTCAGTAAAGCGCAAAAAAAAAATCGTTCATGCATTCACATGAATGGTGGCGTAATCCGTAAACAGGAAATCGAGTGGTCCTCGCAAATTCGAAAGTCCGTAAAAACTCGAGTTTAACAAAACAGAAGGGAAAAGTTCGAAGTTTTTCAAACTTGGGGGGAAAAATGAAGTGCCAGAAACTCTGGAACAAAGGACTGCTTTCTGTGACTTGAGAAAATTAATATTCCAGCCACGAGTGTGAAATAAATAAAAGTATTAAATTTTCGGAATAGACTCGTAACCAACGCCCACACTAGAGCTCGCTTACGCTCGAGAGTCCGACCATTGTGGTCCATGGATTTCATCTCAACCCAGCTATGGATCGTGGCACAAAACCTTCTCTATTTTTACCAAGAGGTCACAGACTATGTGCTGTCTCTGGCACAGTGGCTGCTGCGCCTGCAGTCGGGCACACCCCGTACAGCCCACTTCCCTCATACTATATATTTCTATATGTGAGAAAAGATACGAGAAACCGAGTGAGAGCGAGAAACTATCGCTTCAAAGTCGAAAATGCTACGCTATATGATTTTCTGGAAAGGATACTCGAGACTTCCACGATGGACTCCACGTGGGTGCTCCCAAGAAACTCGTAAATTTTCAAATCTTTAAATCGTCACACTGCCTAAGGCACGCGTCCAGAATACCGTATTATTTTGCAGGGAACCCTTGTCGAGAAAAAAATCTACATCGTACCTCTTTTTTTTTCAAGACTTTCCTACACTGTTTTGTTGGTCATTTTGAATACTTCGTATCGTTTTTTTGCAGCACCTGAGCGGATATTGAAAAAAAATCCCTTTTTCATTACTTGATTATTCGTCAGTCAACGATTTTTCGTACAGAGAAAGGTCCGATTTTTTAGGCAGTCATTAGAAAACTTCAAAATATGAAAAATCAGACTAAAATTATTGATTCAGAGTAACAAGCTGTCAAAAAACGACAAAATTATGCATTTCATTTCCAGGACGAATACAGCAAAGAACTTGTGACAGGAAACCGCATCTTGTGGAATAGCCACAGTGTGGTGTGTGCCCGAACGTATTTAATGAACCGCGGAGTTGTGAGCGTGATCTGGACAGTGTCTTTCGACGACAGGCTAAGATTTTTCAAAGCATGTTGAATACGATACATTAATGTCAGGGTGCACGCATTTCGAACGTCAAACGTTGCGGGCGTGTTTCAGCCATTGCGAACTTCTGGAATGCACAAGTGGTACGGTAACGGGACACCGGAGTGGAGTATAAGAAAAAAGTGTGTAGCTAGAAAAAGAGAGAAAACTGAAACTCAACGTACAGTAAAATACACAGCGAAAGACGAATAAGAGCGTGGAGGGGTCATCGTGACAACAAACAGGAACTCCAAATGGGCGGTCACCTTATCAAATTACAAGAAGTGACCCAGTGTTCAAGAAAGAAGTAGAGATTGAACCTAAAAATCGCAGTATTTGATTTACCGACGGAAGTCGATTAGGCACAATCTTACACATAATTGGGCGAAGGCAGAAACCTTTTTAATGAGTCGTGACGGACTGTTCTCGTTAAAATTCCATATTCTCCACATTTCCTCAAATGGCAGAGGCACTAGAAAAAAATATATATTTTTCCACAGAGAACCGGATCAATTTCTCACTAAATTGACACATTTGATTCCGATCCAATAAATCGATTTTGCTGACAAAGTCTTACTTACATTTGCCCAATACAAAATAAGCGTGCCACTGATCATACATGCCTGGGCAAATAATCGACTCGATATAAAGTTCATTGAAAAACCCATCACATAACACGAGGGGGAATCAAAAGTGGAAAGGGGATAAAATACGACATTTATAGAAACATGAATATACACCAAGTCTTCCTTTGAATTGAGCAGGGAAATCGTAGAAAAAAAATATACCCAGTTATTGGCCATTTGAGACGGCGAAACAAATCCATTCATTGGCATGTTGATGTCACTCTCAATCCAACGAGATTCCTGTTGGTAAAGATCCTTCGGTGGCCCTTAATCCGTATCGTACCGCTCCATCGAACCGCGAGAAGATTTTCTCAAGGTGGGGAGAGGGTAAAAAATCGTACTAGGAATAAATATATTGAAAGGAAGGAGGGAGTTGGAAGTGATGTGAATGGGGTTGTTGGTCCTAAATAAACACACGCGTACGAAAGGAGCCACACGACTGAAATCCCCACCACATGGAAGAAGCGCGCGATCTTGAATCAAAATTGAAGGTAGTCGAAGTTTCAGGAAAGAGAGACACAAACGTGATGTCTTTTTCTGTATACCTGAGAAAACTGTTCTACTACGTTCAATAATTCTTCCGGAAGAGCTCTTGAGCAAACAAGACGTGACAATGCCCAGGCATTGTACATTTTTGCGAAGGATCTCTTTTTCGAACGAAGTTCACTATATCCTTAAGAAGAAAACACAAATAGGGCTTTGAAGGAAGATGAGATGAATCGAGAAAGGAGAGCGAGAGCGAGAAAGTTTCTCGCATGTTCTTCGGTCCATTCTCGTGCCGTGGGTTTGATCTGGCGTTTTTTTTTTCTTCGAGAAAAAAGGATGAATTGGTGCGAGGGCGGAAAAGGTGATGCCTTTGCCTTGCCTACGAGCCGCCCCCGCGTTTTTCCTGCATTTTATTATACGTTTACACATTTACGTGTATAGTCGATGGACCGTCAATAGCCATTCATCCCTTCATCCATTCTCGTTGCGTTATGTCACCCACCGTCTCTACACTCTTGCCCCATAAAACTTGTCTATATATGGGCACTATAAATGGTTACAAGAGTCCCGAAATTCTCGCTCGTGAGATGGACGATCTCACACCGTTCGCACCGGTCAAAATGATTGATCGGGATCGAGGGTGACCGCGGGAAACGATGAAAAAGACGAGAGAAAGGCTACAAAAAAATGAAAGAAGAATCGTCGAAACGTTCTCAACTGGCAGCAGGATGGCAAAGAAGACGAGCGCACGCGTCCAATAAACGCTAAGAAAACATGCGCTTCTCGACCGATGTCCTCACGAGGAACGACAATTTGTGCGTGAATCGTGAACGAGACGATTTGTACGCTACAGACGATCACCAATGAGTCTGACAGGAAGACGTCAAAATGATCCACGTTTGTTGCAACTTTTTACAAGAGTATAGATATAGATATATGTGAATATAAAAGTCTACTAAAAGTTAAAGAAACGAGGAAACTTTTGCTCAACGTCACGCTCGATCGATTACCGTACAGACAAAGGAAAAAAAACTGCTTTACTGCAAAGTCCCTGAGTCACAGGAAAATAATCGGTAACGTTGAAAAGGCTTATAACCTCTTTATTCTTTTACGTTTTTTTTTCTCTCTTTTTTTTTGCAAAGAAAAGAGGCACCAGGAGGTACGTGTGCGGTTGGCAGAAGCGACAGGATGAATCTGCGAGAGACACACGAGATACAGAGAGCGAGAGAAGTTGGCTCGAGATATACATTTCGCTCTTCTCGAGTCGGATCTTCAGGAGATGGGGATAAAATGAAGAAAGAGGGTTACAAAAAAGTGCAGTCACGTCGTAAGAATTGCCTAAGGCAATATTCCGCTGTGAGTATTTTATCTGCCTCTCTTATATTTTCATCTCTTTTCAACATCAAACGAGAACAACCCTCGGAAATCTTAACGTTTCGGTCTGAGTTTTCCTCCGCATCCTTGAGAAACACAATAAATACTATTTCCTTTGCTGATATTTATTCATTCGTCGCAGGGAGATTTTTTTCATGTGTTTCTCCGACTGTGCATAATCGCGGAGTCTGTCTTGCGTAAGAAATAAAACGAAGCCAGCATCCAAATACAACGAGAAATATAGTTACGCCGGTTGCTTAATGATGAAAGATCGAAATAAACTGGACAGTCGTATCCCCGAGCATGCGGATTTAAAAACTGGTATTTTGACCATTACACACACCCGGTGAAATGGAGAAACGATGAAAGGGCGTTTTTTCGCATTCGTCATTATTACCGTTGTCCGTTACAAAAACCGTGGACCCGCAGAGCGCTTACCAATGGACTTAAAATCTTCCTACTCTATTCACTTTATATATAACATCGCTGTGTATTCCTCTCGGGTCACACAGGAAGTGGGTCGGCCGGATCAAGGGTCGGAGCTCGGCCCTTTTACCATTTTACGATCTCCAGGACCATTCAGGTGTAATGGTCAGTTAAAGACTATCCGACTAGGAAAGCACCGGTTTTTACTTTCGGGGGCAACTCTCGTAAACCGTATACGGAATAGGCATCATCCGGTAACAGTTTTTTATGCTCGTATGTGTAGCGAAAATCGGAACTAGACACTTATCGTCTTCGGCAGCGTTTGGCAAGCGAAAAAAAATGTAACAGGACTTTTATAGTCTAAGGGAACTTAAATTTCTATGTTCTTTTCCTTTTTTTTTTCCACACGTAACGTGATACGACGAAAAACCGTAGTGGACTAAACGGAATTACGTCATTAAAATCATCCTCAGGAAAAATGTAGGAACAACGCAATTAGGCGCTTACGAAGAGCCAAAGGACTTCCTACGCGTGGGCCACCCGCGAAATATCTCAATTGTACGAATGAGCCAAAAATCCATGTTTACTCACGTGATCTTCGCATAACAAACGAGAAATCCTTAAATCCTAAATCAACCTGGTTGGTGCCGAAGCAGAAGTGGGCATGGAACACACAGTGCTGAAAGACGAGAGCTTTTCAGACGAGATCCGGACACTGCAAACAAGCTTTGCGACTGAGTGATGGTGGTCTCTCTTTCATCCTCTTTCTCTCTCCCTCTCTCTTGTTTCGGCGACGTTGCAATCTGGCAAAAGTCAAATATTAGATAAATAAATATAGAGAACGTCTCCATACTGCATATGGAAGGTTATTGTTAGAATCCAAGTTTTGGTTCCAAGACCTCAGATTTGTGGTTCGTGGCCGAGGACCACGAGGAAATTTATTGTTTTCACAAGATTGGTCAAAAATTTTAATTCGCTCTCACACACTCTCTTCGTTTCTGAGAACATGACAATTTCCTTCACGATTTCTCAGAATTTTTATGATAAATTTGCCTCCGACAAATGGCCGTTCGAAGTATCGTCCATTTGTCCACGCAAGGTTGTCCCTACAGTATTGTTTGGACATTTCATTGGCAGACTCATAAAAATAAATGTATTCCCATAATTTCATTATCTCAAGTGCGTGTTTCTTTTGCTTATTTTTTTGTTTTTCTTCGTTTTTTCATTTCACTTCGTCACAGCATCCAAAAGAATAAGAGGATCGGTGTGAATATAGTCTTGGGACGTGAGCGATAAGCTCCGAGCGAGTATACACAAAACGCGATCTTCCATAAGAGCTGTCGTAAAAATGCTTTTCGCGAGTCTCCCGGGGATTCCACGTTTTCTTACGACTCGACACGTGAAGCGGAGGTGAAAGGAGAAAAGAGGGGTCCGGAGATGGCTTCTTATCTGAAACTACGAGATGCTCTCACCAAAACACACTCAGACATACGGTGAATCACACGTCGCGTTGCAGTAGCACTCAAAAATGCACGGAAATATGAAGAGGAAAAAAACTAAAAAGATGTGGAACAGAATAAGAGAACGGCTGCTAAACAATGGCCGCTGTTCAAACAGCCATTACCACGTTCTACTTCAAACAAACACTGTCGAGACGCGACTCGCTCGAAAATTAACGGCAGCCTTATCCAGGAAATCCAAATAATGAAGAAACAAAAATCATCCTCAAACCTTGCGTTCGTCATATTTCAACGACTCGGACAAAAAATAGACAGAAACTCGGACGTATCCTTTTGGTCCTCGAGAATATGACCACGCGGCTCTTCACAACATCCGGCGACTGAAATAATAAATATTTAAGAAGTTCTCTCTCTCTCCCTCTCGTTGCCCTCTCTCAGCATCCCTTTGAAAATCCCTTCTCCCTGTCAAAACGCCGACAAACCCTTTTTCACTAAACAAGACCAAAATTAGTTCGGACCAGAGAATAGAGTTGAAGAAATACTTATTGCTACTGATTTCGTATGTTGTCGTAGGCAAGTTTGGCAAATATCAAAGCGATTCGCCTACTGCACCAGGACTGTTGAACCTTGTAACAATTTGGTTTTCTTGAAGAGCAGCTGTGGGCGATCCAAGTGTCAATAAGTCAAGTTAAACATTGTGTATCGTTGGTTCAAATTATTATTTGAATTTTTTGAACCTCAACTACGAATCCCTCCTCTGCTCTGTTCCATTTAAATACTAAACAATAAATCAAGCGATTGGAATTCATTAGAACTCATCGAACAAGTGAACAGCAATTCTCAAGCCCTTTTTTCAAGAGAACTCTAGTAAGAAAAAGAGTTTCATCAAATTCAACTAATGTTCATTAAAATAGAAGAGAAAAAAATCAATTTTTCTCTTCCAAGCGTAAAGTGACGTAAGGAATTTTCAAGCTCTACGTTGGTCTATGTCAAATGCAGGTTGATCCTCTTCATCGTCGTGACTGACGAGCTACGCCCCCTCCTAATCGCTCAATCATGAAAAAAAAAAGGTTGAAGGAAAGGAGAAAAGTCGAACGTGAGAGATAGTGCATGAGACCGCGTGCATTCATGCTTCGTAGGTATCTTCGTTTCTCCTCTTTTTTTTGTTCTTTCATTTTCATCGTCGTTACATTTCTTTTTCTTTTTTTTTGAGAAACAGACTGAGACGAAAGAGAGTGGTCGCGGCAACGCCCTTGCACTCCACCCATCCATCTCAACGTGCATATATTTTTCGGGCAGCCTAGTTTTTTTCCTCCCTCAGGGAGATTTATCACGTATCCAAAGAGAGAAAGAGACGCAGGATCCTGCTCTGATTCTCTACATCAGAAAAGCCTCCAGTCGTGTTCCTCCTCGGCCAACAAATCTCGTGATCGCCTTTGCCAACGATAACCTTCGTTATACGCTGTATATATGAATATACATAATATACGGTGAATTATACTAACCAGCAAAAGGGGATAATTGGTAGAGCACACGAGAAAAAAATTTCTTTCGAATATATACGTACTGCAAAGCATCGTGAAAATACGATACTAATAAGACGTTTTTTTTTGGTTCATTTTTTTTTTTGTATACTCTGGCCCATATATCCCGCTCCAATTATCTTTTGACAAGAGAGAAAATATATTCTTTCGTAACGAGGGCTATTTGACTCTTTTGCATATTTCGACTACCGAAAACGTGCACCCGATTTTATAAACCATTTCGAAACGTAATTGTTCAATCGAGTATAATTAATAATATTCAATTATTGTTGAGACTCATAAGACCTGAAGATTTTACTCAATATTCCGTGCATTTCCGTCGCTGATAATCAACTAGTTAATAGGAACCTGAATAAACGAATAAATAAATGTTCCTGGCAGTTAAATTCAATTTTTTGAACAGTTCTGTCTAAAAATATCTTTCGAACTACCGCAGACCTGGGAGTCTACTTTTTTAAAAAGATCTCAAACTAGGATCGATCACCTCTTTCGTATCTTCCTGTTGCTTCAGCATCGATCGTGCTTCCTTATTTATTGAAAGGTTTTTATATGAACGTGTCCAAAGCTACTTATATACCTGCAAAAATTGTCGAATTTGGAACGCCGTCTGTGTTTACTCAAGGCCTGCAATTACGAGGCATCCATCAACGCTTGTCTGCACCTTTTTGGCCACCTCAATCCTTCTCACACTTTTTTTTATTCCTCTCAGCCAAATCTTTCGTCCATTAACCCGGGTTCTGACTTACAACAGTATTCGAATTCGTGCGAGAACTTGTGCTGCTAGATTTTCCTAAAAATAACTGAAGAATATGTAAAATTTTGATGGATAAATATTTTTTCAATAAATTAATGATTCTGGAGGTTAACCTGATTATAAAAATTGATTGGAGTTATGAAATATTCTTTTTCTACGTTTCTTTTCTTCGGGGAGGAGGAATTTTCCAGGATAATAATTCTACGATGGTCTGTTGATTTACAGAAGCCCCTACACTCGAGACTGAACCCTTTACAGGACAGCTTACGAAAACATTTTTGCACTAGATGTTTCACGAGTGGTTTATATTTTCCTTTAAAAACCCACAGTCGTCCTTTTCTCCCTTGGTCACTATCTCCCTCGCACCTATGTAAAAATAAATAAACCACTGTTTCGGTAGTTGGTTTCCATCCAGGCTGCTAAACGTCCCTCGAAGCAAATGGGAATTAGCCGGAACAAAAAAAAATCAGAATCTTTCGACTAAATATATATTTGAACGAGTCATGTGCAGCCTCAGCTTAAATATTCGAGCAAATACAGGTGGAAAGTACATACGGATTGGAATAATTTTTCAAAAATGCTGAAAAATAATTTAAAAACAAACAAAAATTAGCAACAAATTTCATTTTCTTCAGAATCGGAAGTGCAATTTTATGGCAAATTATAAATTTTTCATTACTTTATTGCTAGGAAATTTTACGAAATTTTATCATCGTTCTCAAGGTCTCCAAACTTCCAATAGTGTGGTCGTTAGCTTAAGATTTTTTTTTTTCTCAAATTTTGAGACTGCAGCATCCTTACAATGTGGATAAAGTATGAGCCACCTAATTCTCCCCTTTTGGCTCACCGCTCGACTTCTCTCAAGTCTCCCCTACTGTTAGCTAGCGACAGCGTAACTGTGTAAGCAGGCCGAGGGCAATACTCAATCATACACCGACTTTCACGGCTGGATCGCGTGTGTGCGTACATTAGGATTTGCGGTCCCGCGGGCGGTGAGCGCGAGAGGCACAAAACGCTGAACCATGCACGCGGCACAGACTCGAGAAGCAAGAGATGCGCATCTATACCCGACTCGTCCGAACACCTTGCGTCCCTAAATGCAGACGAATAACCCTCCGGAGAACAAAATGTACTCTTGGTCCAGGCAGCGATAAAAAAAAAAGAAAGTGAAAGAGAGAAAAAAACGAAGAGAAAAACATAGCAACGAGAACGAGAGAGAGAGAGAGAGAGTGAGAGAGAGAGAGAGTGAGAGAGAGAGGGGGGGGGGAGGGAGGGAGAGCAAAAACAAATGAAAGAGAAAAAGAGGATGAGAGAGAGAAACAGGAAGAAATATAAACAGCAGAAAAAGAGAAAAAGATGAAAGCAAAGAGATTGAGAGAAGAATCGAATGGGAGAGAAGAAGAAGAAACCTTAGATAAGAAAATAAAAAAGGGAGAAGGAAAACACACGGAGAATGAAACGAAAATTGTAGAGATGCGAAGAGGAGGAACAAAGAGGAGAGGAAAATACTCCGAGAAGGAAAGAGAGAAAGTCGCAAAAATATAGAGACGTAGAGAAAAGAAAGAGAGAAAAAAAATATGAAGAATGAGAGAATGAGAGAGAAATTTGTGCTCCAATTCTCTTTTTTTTTATCCCACAACTTGATCTCTCTGTTTCACTCTTTCACGCGTTCTCACATGCCCCATCGAAAATTGTTAACAACGCGTTGTTTGATCGCCGAAAAAATGCATCCTTGGAGCGTGCCCAACGGCCGTGATATCCGGATGCCGGGCGCTATTTTTTTGCACGAAGGGTGTAAGAACCGATCGTCTATTTGGTCCATTTTTTTCTTTTATCTTAGCCTCCACAAAAAACTTTCCACTCAATGTATCGGCTGTGCACAAATAAAAAGGGAGAAACCGCATGATTCAACGCGATAAGTGATGTTTGTTGAGTCTTTTTATCAACCGTGTTCTATATAAATGTAAAGGGCGTTCTAGGCTCGAAAGATCGAGCAACGTGGAGCACGTCATTTCAACAAAACCGGGTTTCAAAATCATTCAAAAAATTCACAACTGTATATTTTCGTCTCGATCTCATCGCACAGGTTCAAAAAATCATTAAACTTTGTACTAACTTCGAAAATAAATTGGTTCAGTCTCCCAAATAAATTAACTCAATTGATCAACCTCCCTAACTGTATTCTTCATTGAAAAACAAACATTTTTCCAGCCACAAAATAATCCCGAAAGAATAATCAACATAATTAAACATTCCATTGAAATTACCATATTAATAAAAAAGTAAACAAGCCTAAATAGAATATAAATATTCAAAACGATGTGAATAAATTATCAGATTCAGTGCTCAACATCCGACGTATAATATCGAGGATATTCTGAAGGTATTTTCAAACTCCTTAGTTCTGAAGCCCCTGAAGTATGGACGTTGGTACAGCAGTGAGACGACCGAGCAGTGCACTTTAAGACTGAAGTAAAGATGGTGGGATGTAGATATTTTGAAAAATATGGACAAGGTATTCACAAGAGAAGGTAGCTCGTTACACCTTAACGTTGTGTGTATATACAACGCGATGTGCATACCATGGATTATAGACGTGAGAAGAGTGGCGGAGATAATGGAGTAATCTAGTTCGTGGTTAACCCGACTCCACCTCGACCTTATCGCTATTCACGGTTTAGTTTTATATTCGAGGGAGGCAAACATTTCGAGGACGCTTATTTCTCGAGGGGGACCAAAGAACGAGCATATCTTCAGTATAGAGAGAGAGTACATCACCTTAACGGTCCTTCACGAAATTGCTTTCTCGATCGTTGCTGCTTTCGAACATAATACAAAGTTTCTCTACTAATAGGAGAATTTTTTTTCTTCTTCCTTTTGTTTCTTGTTTTATTTACGTTGGAAATATAGGGTTAGATTTTATATGGAAACGTATAGCTATGTTCGTTCGATTTTTTTTTCTCCACGATTAGTTTCCTAACCGTTAATTATGAAGCGCTTTTAGGCGGTACTTTGACACCTGTGCCCTCATCGATCATCGTACGAAGTGGTGAATGCCAAGGGTGTATACCTCCATTTCGAATATTCCATGTACATCATCGTACTACTGCGCCTGTGTTAAATAAATGTCTGCACCATCACGAACACCTATGCATGTATATGACGAGAAAAAAATCTCGGAGTTATTTCGGCGTGAGATATTAGAGTTCATTATCTCTTCTTGATGGAGATCCGACAGTGGATTCCATCAAATTCCAGATCTGGGAAGCCTGTATAGTAATATTAAAAAACACTGGATATTATTTCACTACGGAAAGCCAGGGGCCCGTGATGAGCATCGAGGGTTGAATTTAGTTTTTTTTTTGTTATCGTACGATCGGTTCGATTCTGGAGATTAGATTCGTTGGAATTTTGATATTCGTGGGCTGTTTTTTTATTCTTATTTAGTTGGTCATCGGTTTTGATCGAATCTGTAAAAATGAATTGCTCGGAAATGAAAAATATTTGGGAAATTTTGTATTTTCATGAAAATTTGATATATTTTTGGTTGTAATGGAAATGAAATCGATGCAAAAACAATGAAATGTTTGTTAAATTCATGAATTTTTTGCAATCATTTCGTTTTGACAGTTTTCATCGTCCCTGCCAAACCTGTTCACAATTTGTGACACCTGATTAAGTCTGCGGTTCACAAAAAAAGGGTTTGCTGGAAAAAAAGACTCATTTTTTTTCTTGCTCGCTCTAATACGTCTTCCCTTTGGGAATTATAACGAGCACACAATATCGTAGCTGAATTAGAGGCGTTGCGGTGAGCACCGATGAAATATGACAAAAAAACTCGTGATTCGCATCTTTCAAAAACATACTGTATCACGAGATAAAAAGAGGACCCTCGTTGGTCATTTACGTCGGTGCTAACAAACGAGGTTGTACGGTCTTCCTTCATATTTTCTGGCAGGTTTGTCCTATAGGGAATTTCAGTTTAAAAAACCAGAGAGAGAGAGTCGAAGAGGAGGAAGAAAGAATTAAAAAAAAGTTTGAAAATAAATCATAAATAACGGTGCACGAGAAAAAATTTTCTCCCTGGGTCCTTCATCTTATTTGCCAAGAGTGCCGACGCGAAATTATCTCGCGTTTCGAGCTTTTGCTTGATTTGTCGCAGCTGCCGTTGTTACAAGCGAATACACGAGCGTCTCCCCTGTCCTGCTTTTTGACGCCTCGTTAATTTACTCACCTCGTCAAGAAACGCCACGTGCAGCCCTGTCCAAATGAATTTTTTGACACCATCTGTGTGATTGAATAGATAAAATTGGAAAAAAAATCAAAAAAATCGTGTGCTTATCGAAATACAAAGAATGTTCGAATTCACAAGAAAGTTTCGACAATATTTAGACATCTTTAAAAATCGTCTTCACTACACTTTTTAATAATTCAAATTTAAAAGGACATCCTCGTACATAATAACGATCGAATCGAGCAGACATAGTAAATAAAGAATAATAATGAAGAAACATTTGGAAATTGGGGCACGTTTGAAAAAAAAAGTACAGGCAAAAAACCGTATGAATAATTTAGAATTCAGGCATAATTTTTTTGAGGGTCTGTTCCAAAATGTCTATTCGAAAGGAACAAGGGTATGAAAAATGGAAATAAAAGAGTAACGAAACAGCAAGTGCAAACACGGAATTGATTACGAGGCAAATTCGAGGTGATCGTTAAAAGTCGTTTAGAGTCACGACCACCCTGACACTCGGTGGCGTCGTCCGTCTGGCCCTTGAGATTTTTTTATGCAAAGTGTGTCAAAAACGTTGCTGAGACGAGACCGTAGGTTGGGAAGAAGATGAAGAAGAAAAAAAAATGTTTGCCACAAACGGTGTTGGTCGGTATCACCCCCGGGGAGTGAAGTTCGAAGTCTTTCGACGAGGAAGAAGATGAAAAAAGATGGAATAAAAAAAAGCGAGAGAGGGAGAGGGATCGAATCTGCTTCTGCAGGTATTTCGAGTTTTTATAGGCAGGAAAGAGAGTCTCCGGCTCTTATTGGTTTCTCTCTTACGTAGACGAAGGATATCGAAGAAGAGAAAGAGATGAAAGAGGAAGGGAAGGAGAGGGGATGATTACACGTGTCTTTTTCAACACAAAAGGTTCGAAAACCAACACCGTAATACGATGGAGACCCAGCGCCCTGTAATCTATTCCAGAGGAGCACGTCCAGGTTCCCTTCGTCCGGGACTACCCTGAGTAAATGTGCATGAGAGGCGCGCGTCCCCAGGCTCCCCTTTGCCCCTTCCTCCTTTATTTTTCGATGACGGGACAGCCATTTTTCGAAAATTGCGATTCCACGCGTGTGTATCCTGAATAAATCTCTATACACACGCAATAATTTTTCTACACTTGTGTCTCCCCGTGTTAGTGTTTGTAAAAGTGTGTTCTTTTGCAACGTCGAAATAAGGTGAAGATTGGTTCGAGCCCAGAAAGAAGCCGCGCACGAAAACAGGCAGAAGACACGAAGCAGAAGAACCAACGAAATATTCTCAACCAATAGCCCCGAGCACCCAAACTTATTATTTGTTCTTGGCAACAGGACGCGACGATCAACCCTTTCATATATAATACGCAAGTGCAAACATACACACGGTAGTTATTGAGAATATCACCCTGCCGTGGATCATCAAAATCCGTGACGGTGAATCGTGCGTTGAATTTTTAAAAACAAACAAATAAATAATGTAGAAAATCCGTGCTGTTAAAATTTTTGGTAGCAATTTTTTTCAGCTTATTTTCTACAGCTCCACCAAAGCTTGAGTCTCATGACGAATAAATTTTAGCTAATTCGTGGAATTTGCTTTCTGATTATTATGCAAATTGTCGAATTTATTTGCAAGTCGAAACTAATGACAGAAATTCGGAAAAAGCCAAAAAATGTGCGTACAATTATTGCAGAATCTTTTTATTTGCCATTTCTTACAATTTTTTGCTTTTTTTTTCAAATCCTTTAAGGAGTTTTCGACAAGTTCCAAACTCTCGGTATAATATTCTGCAAAAATGAAAGCCGACGTTGCAATAAATTAGAAAATCTAGTGTGTGTTTGTTGAAAAAGTTTTTTAATCAGCTTGAATCATCGAGCTTGCGTTTTTTTTCGTGTTCAAGCTTCGTTCCACTTTTTATTAGTTTTTTAAATGATGTTTTTTTCAAAATTGATCTGCCTTACGTTTGCCAAGTACGCTGCCAGGTTTGGGAATTGTACTTGCCACATGTGCGTATTTTGGGTTTTTTGACGGTCGATCTTGAACGTCATTGGGCAAGTTCATCAACGACAATGCTGGGGATCTCATGAGTGGAGATGTCGGTCCTTTCGCAATCGATAGACGAGATCCTTGATTCGGACTCTTAAATGATTTTTTAGCCAATTTGAGAGCTCCCGAACTCACCGAACGAAGTGTCGAGGAAATTGGTTTCATGGTTTTGGCCGAAGGTAAACGCGAGACTTGTGACGAACTTGGTGAATCTTTTTTTCCGATTTTCAAAGCCCCCGAACTTACCGAACGAACTGTCGACGGTATCGAGAGCCTGGAATTATTGGCACTGACCAAAGCGACCGTGGACACGATTTTCATTCCCGAAAAATCTGCTTTTCCTGTGCCAGGACTCATCCTCGAGGACGTCGGCGTGCCTGGAAATGTGGTCAACGATCTACGACCCATTTTTGGACGTTGAATTGTTCTCGTCGCCACTGAGTTCCGATTTAAACCAGGAAAACAACCCATTGTTGATAAACGACGAATCGGACGCGTATTTTCCGGAACAACCGTCTACGAACAAAGTTGGAAAAGAAAAGTCACGAATTTTTCCTCGAGGATCGATTTTTTTTGGGGGGGGGGGGGGTTTAGTCAAGAGATTAAATTTAACTTGCCTCCAAATCGTCGATTTTTTTCACCACCTCCGTCGCAACTTCTCGAAGAATGTTAAGTTTTTTACGAAATTCGGGAACGTTCAGATTCGAAATAGAAAAATCGTCAATGCCAAATCCGTTGACGGAGAATTGGGGAAGATCATGTTTTCCAAATTCGTCGTCGTTTGACGTGCTTTCCGAATTATTTTCACGCACGTATGTGTCCGATCGCAGAAAAGGCGGACTCGATTTTTTAACGGCTTCCTGGACAACGTTGAAAAAATGTTTTATGGACAGATTTATTTACATAATTTGATATTCAAAAGTGTTATTGCATCGAAGACGAGTCGTCAAAATTTATTTACGAAACTCGATTAAATACGATTTTATATGCAATAAAAAAAATCTACCTGTCATTTCACATTGTAATAAATAAAAATTGTTCAATATTTATTACCTTTTTATTATCGTTCGGTAAATTGTTGTCTACACCATCCACAGTATCGTCAATCTTAGCCGGTAATGGACTCGCCTCGACTAGGCTCATCTCGTTCGGTGAATCTTTGAAGTCGTCCGAGGCCGGTTTGTCGAGTGATCGGAATCTAGAAATTTTAACGATTACACAAAATGAAAAATCCTTAAAGAAAATAAAAAAGATCTAAATCGTTTTCACACAGTTTTCAATTTAACGCAATCTTTCTTTTGATTTATATTTCATTTTTAAAAATCTGTAATTATAACTAAGAATCCAAATTCAACATTTTATTAAACCGTTCATTATAACTGAAATACTGACGTTTAGTTTTTTCTGGTGTTTAATTAATTCTATTGACCTGGACAGACTTAATAATTCGGTCAGAGACTGGTTATGAAAAAAAAATAGGGGACAATTTCTCTGAACTTGAAATCTGCTTTTCGATGTTATTGATACTTTGCGACGAGTTCGATTTCTCGTTGACCTGATTATTTTTCGATAGGAAAAATCGAAAGTAATTAAAAATCCACCCAAACATTCATTCATTGTGTAAAAAGTCGTAAACAGGCGAAATTACGACTGACAAGAAATCGATCATAAAAAAGCCCGAGGCACTTAAAAGCATTATTTCCTTGTAGCAAATTAATTCTATTTACCTTGCCAGATTGCCGCCATTTTCTCCATACTCGTTATTCATTTTCGGAATGTCAGGAGCGTCAGGTGTGATTACCATTATTCCCGCGGAAGGTGTTCTTACGTCCTGATTCGAATCCGGAGAAACCGTGTTGAGTTGCGAATTAATAACGTCTGTAGTCGCCTTAAGTATTTCTTCGTACGTTAATGGTGTAAGAATAGGAATCGCATTTCGGTCCTGTTTTTAAATAAATCAAAAATTCCATAAAATCTTGGAAACACTCACCGTTACATTTTTGAATTAATATTGAAAATTATTCGTTTCTTTAAACACGATTTTCTAGAAAGATTTTTCACGAAACAAAAAACTTTGTTATTAAAAAATGATATACAAATTTTTACATTTGTTGGTGCTACGAAACGTCGTAGAAAATTAGCGAACTCTCCTTTAAAATATTCGACGTTCATTTTGATGCGATTTGTGTGAGCTTTCGACTGTTGTTCAATCACAACTGAGTATTCCTAAGTTTTTCCCTCGACTCTATTGCCCGCTCCGATGTATTGACTTGTGTGCTTGATAAACACAAATTTTGTGTTGACATTCGTCTCAACTTCGACAGTCGATTTATGTGGGATTTGTTCGTATCAGAATTGAGAATGATTTCTGTATTTTGATTAAAGTGAAATCGCTCGGAACCGTTCGAGTAATTACGAAATATTATTTGTTCAATTATTTTTCCCGAAACATCGATGCAGAAAGACTAACAATTTCGATGTTTTTAGAAAATTGTAGAAATCTTTTTTTTTTTTTCAAATGAAAATTATTATCAATAAACTTTCTACCAATTTTTGTAATAAAAGAAATAATAATAATAACAAATTATGGTTGTTTTTTGCTTAATTTTTGTCTACGTTTGAATAAATAAAATAACAAGACACTTTATTTAAAATAAACCTCGTAGCACTCAGGAAAAAGCAACAAAAATACTCTGGAGACGAGTTGGCAGATGGGAACGTATATTTTTTCAGCAAACTGTCTCTCGTTCCGGCTAATTCCCATTTTGCTTCAAACGACATTTATCAGCCTCGATGGAGACCAACTACCGAAACAGTGGTTTATTTATTTATTCTGGAGAGAGAATACGAGTGAGACAGAGAATGAAAAGGTAGTGGTTTTGAAAACCACTCACAGTAACGTTGGCGTAGAGAGAGAGTGAGAGAGATCGTGCAAAAATGTTGTTGTTGGCTGATAGAAGGATTGGGTCTCAAGTAGAGCCTTCTACAAATAAACAGACTCGAAGGACTCGGAACGAACTTGAAGAGTGTTTATATACCTGGAAAGAAAACGGTGTAAAAAACGTTGTACCAATTCGTCGCTGGTCTTTCGTACAAAAGAATTTGTACGAGTATCGAATCGAATACACAAAATAATATTCGACAGTCGTGCAAATAAACATTTGACAGATCAAAAAAAAAGTAAACATATTTTACAACGTAATAAAACTGGATTCAGGGTGAAATTTTTAAAAAATATTGTGTTTAATATCCATTTGACCAAGAAAAAGAAACACTGCTTTCAAATTATTTTCAAAATGATCCCAAACTAAAAAAAAATACTGATTGTTGTTGTTTTTTTCTATGCTTGAATGAAAATGATACCGAAATAATCGAAAAATCATAAATTTGTTAATGAAAACTCTGTTGAGCTTTAGATCGATCTATAAAAATGAAGCAAGTGTATCAAAAATGTTTCGTGTGTAAAACACATGTAATATTCGTAGCACATTGCTCTGCTGGCTGCGAAATCTTAGTGGCGCTTCTCGAACGGTAATTGATATCACCTGCCATGTAAATATCGGTTATCAAAGGTCCGGTCTCCAGGACGTTATGAAAGAGAGAGGAGAGGGGGGGGGGGGAAGAGCAAGAGTTGCTAAAAAAGTGTGTGTGTGTGAGTGTGAGACGTGTTGGAAAAGAAGAAACGGTGTGCTCGCGCCGCAAGAGTAAAATTACAAAATGAGGGACGGCGAGATAATTACATGTTGGTTTTAGAAAAGGGCCACGGGTATTATAATTCCACGCTATTCGGCATCGGAATGGTCAAAAACCGCACCTGATGCGTATACACTAAAATTTGAGTGGCTTCAAAAATTGGTCAAAAAAAAAAGAACACAAACTCAATTTTTATGGTAGAAAATAGATTAAAAAAAAAAAATGAAGGAAAAAGATAATAAAATAAGCAAAGTCGAAACGTAGACGTTAGATAATGGGGAATATCGCCGATTCTTTCGGTTGACGACTTTTTTTGGCGAAGACAAAATCACAGCGTGTGTTTTATATTTTAAGTATACACTGCATCGACCATAAATCTCGAACGCTCGAAGCCCTCTCGTTTCGAAACGAAACTTTGAGTTCGATTGGCGATAAAGAAAATTGGAAGATGCAAAAAAGACAGGGGGAAATATACCCGAACCGATTCTGCAGCGTGCACACAAACGTGATCTTCGTAACAGCGAGATCTTTCACACCTCACAATCAGAGCAAAAGCCAACCATAACCCCCCCAAGTCGTACAACAACGAAAAAATTGTAACAAAAAATAAAAAAGCTAAGACAACGTCAATTCGTATCGTTAGATCTTTTCTCTCAACACCTCCCTTATCGATACACTTCTCTTCACACACGCCCGGTAATGACACGTTACGAACATTCTCGCCCCGAGCCTCATATTGGTTTTTAAAAGCACCAGGTTTGCTTAGTAACTCGATATACTATGTAAAGTATACTTGAAGAATATTCTCTTCTTCATTTTTATGTGTGTATGTGTGTCTCGTCCCTTTCGGCCCTTCTTTATATACACCGACGCCAAATCAGATCAAGAGATCCAAAACTTTTCATCGCGAATTCATCACCCGTACGGCTACAGCGCTTTCATTTTTGTTTAGAGATCATGAGCATTGATTGTAGATGCGAAATTGGTATGAAACTCGAGGCAAAATTACGTAAAAATTTAAAATTGAGCCAAATTTTCATCCAGAAATATACTTTTTTTTTCATTTCATGAGCATAAGTCGACATAGAACTTATTTACAAAATAAAGAATTCAGAAAATCGGGAAAAAAGATATGAAAAAAACTAGATCGAAACTAGAACGAATTTAGTCAGAAATTTTGTAGTTCATTGGATTGTGTATTAAAATTCTTCTTATAATAGATGAAAATAGGATTAAAAGCCTGAAAGATTTCGGGCTGCAAAATAAAGTGTTCAATAAACTGCTGTCATCGGGACAAGGGTCTCAGGTCTAATTCCGCATTACGAATCCCTAAGTTTGACAAGCTTTTTTCAGACCTATAATTATAGAGATCGTACCGATGACCAGTTATTAAAATATCTCGTTTAACTAAAAACAATCTGATCTTTCTACGCACAGTGGTTCATTTTGCCCGCCTCCGAGGGTTCAATTATTTTTTTCTACTTTTCTTAGACAGAAAAGCCACACGCGCTCGAGTACAATTCATATCCTGGTCATCAGCTCTTTCGTTAGAACGTGGTGTTGCTGGGCGAGTTAGGGGTGGGACTGACTCGAGCCACGGCGTGTGTTAGAACATCTGATACAATCGTCAGAAGCAAAACTTACGAACAATTTTCAAGGCGTTTAATTCTAGGAGATTTTACATTTTGATAATTGAGTGCTCGGTTCTCTCTATTATTTGGAGCATTAAGAATTCGAGATGAAATCTCGAGCATTTGGGGAAACAATTCTATAGATTTTAGAAATAAATACTTTGAATTCTTTGATCAAGAATTATTGAATTATTGACTTGTCTTAAATAAAAAACCACGAAGATAAAACTTCGATTATGAAATGAATTCATAGACTGGACAAAGTCAATTACAATATTCTTCATGATTCGATTCATTGTAATATTGCAAAGAAATGCTGTTCCATCGAAGCACAAGATAAATGGCAGTTTGGTTGTTAACAAGCCGGAACTGAGATATCGCAATCATCGTATGTATAGAAAACAAATTGTAAAGAAAGTAATCGTTGTGTTGCTATGAATCATTGCTTCGAGAAAGAGAGCAAGAAAGAAAACAGATGAGAAGCTACTCAGACAAAGTCTAAGAAGCACGAGTCGAGAATGAAAGAGAAAGAGAGACAAAAATATAGGAAAATACATAGAGACAGAAAAGGAGAGAATCTGCTCTCTCGTTATCTATCCTCGCGAATCTCTTGGTATTGGTCGCGGCTGACTGAGCCAAAGATAAGTAGCTCGAGGAGAGTTTTGCTTCTGCTTTTGCAGTCGGAAACTTAGCAAAGAGAGTATAATCGCAAGCCACAATAACTGCGAGTCCAGCTGGTGTAGGAAAGATGAAGTTTTCTCCACAGAGTCTATTAATAAACTTCAAATATACAAACTCCAGCCAATTTAATTGTATATTTTTCATATTCTTCCAATTCTACTGCTCATTCAAAAAAAAACACTCAATTTCTTTGAAAATTCTTTCATACAAACGTTCGTCATATTCAAATTTTCGTATAGTTTTTTCAAAACATCTGTAGATCACTGAAAAAAGATCGAATCGAATCGATAATGTTCTGAAAATCTCTATCCTTTGTCGTTTTTATAAATAAACTTGAAAACTTAGAACAAAAAAGAAATGATTGAGACTGTGAGATCGCTGTAAGAAAAAAAAGTCCCAAAGTATAATCAAAAGGTTTTTGATAATGTTGATTCAAAGCGAATAAAAAAGTTTGTGTGCTTAGAAGAGTATAAAATCTGTAAGTTTATTAAAAAATTAAAATTCCTTCGGATGTGGATATAGCAGGGTGTCGGATTGCATGTACATTCGTGGCTTGGTCGCAATCGCCTATAAATAATCCGAGGCGTGCGCACGCGGTTTAGAGATCGGTCGATCATGAGCCGATTCCAGTGGCGCACGTTCCTCTCTCGTGGCTAAGTATTTAGAAAAGGAAAAAGAAAAAAAGCAGCGGTAGATGGTCGAAATAGCCAACGTTCTCACAATTATCGGGAAGCCTTCATCGTTTCAACTCGACCAGCTTTCGCTCTCGTGGCCAGACTTCTATAATAACCGCACGGGATATCGAAACCTTTCTCTCCATCTCTCCTTCCTCGCTTCAACGAGACTTAGTAAAAAAAAAAACAGAAAAAAAATTAAAACAAACGACAACAACAACCCGCAGTACATTCAGCATGGTGTTGAATTTGCACGAGAACCCTGGCGTTTCGTTGCTGTTACCGGCTTCTGCGGCCAAAGCAATATTGTAACTATTCCCTGTACGTATATATAAATATGCATAAATATATGCATCCACAGATTCCGCATATAAAGTATCAAGGATACGGTATTCGAATATTCCGACCCAGTGTCTATTTATTGTAGAGAGTCATTCACAAAAAATAAAAAAATCAAATGATTTCCAAACTATTCCCTGTTTCTTTATAAATTTCAATAAAATCCCACATTTAAAACGCTGCACCGACACTATTCGGAGATGGTCCATATTTTGTCGGATCCAATGTTGAATTCTGACAAAAATACAATAATTATTGGATCAATCGTACGATCTTGAGGATCAGTGGAATTTTCTAGGATGCGAGCCACGGTCATGGAAAGACGATGTTTTCTCTGTGATAAATAAATGCTTAAGTGACACGATGCTCATCTCCACAGGTAATTAATTCTGAGTCAACCTGTATAAATGTATGCACAGGGATTTGCGGTCGCGCGAAATCGCATAACATTAGCATTTCCATGGCCGTGGTACAACAGACTGTATAGCGAATACGTGCCAGGGAAGCATGGCTTCCCACGGTGCTGTACCTGATCTCGTCGCTGCATTACGGAGGATACATACGGTACAGATTTCGATGTGCGAGAGTGTGCATATAGTATATAGTTATGTTCATGGATATATATATAGATATAATGAGGCTTTAAAGAAGATTCAGGAACGCGAGATCGCGGCCGCTGGCTGACCAGCCTTGCGGAATAATGAGGAGGAGATGTTGCTGCTGTTCAGAACCTCTTCTCGCGATGCTCCCTGGCGTGTTCTCTTCGCTTCTACGAATACGGGGATTCACGAATTACTCTTGGTAAGTATGAGAGAGAAAGAAAGAGGCTGAGGGAGAGAGAGAGAGAGAGAGGAGGTAACATCGTTCTCGTGGCGTAGACGAGCCGGAAGACGCCCGGATAACCTCTGAAGAGCCTCTCGTAGTTCTCCAATAGATCTAAAAGCGTGCTGAGCGAAAGAGGCAGAACTAGAAAGCGAAATGAAGATAAATATGAAGAAAAGTAGTAGACGGAAGATACGGGCAATTCTTTGATATGATATGAACATTGATATACACCGGAATATACGGAGTGAAACAAAACTATAATTTAAGGTAGAAGTCATGTCAGAATGGTTTTCTACAGATTTTTTTTTTGCACAGCTTTGCACGCGTTCTTATATGGAGTATAAAATTCACTTTTCACAGGATAATTCGTAAACTGTGTTACAGATTATTTTCTCTTTATTTCGGAATTCGCAATCATCGATACGTGTGTTTTAACAAAATCTTATCAACGGTAGACTTGAAGGAAAATGAGAAAATAAAAAATCACGTTTTCCTACAACTTTTGAAACTTCCTGTAAACACATCATCATAGTTATTTCTCCATGTTTCTTGCTCACTCCCCCGCTCCTCTCTTTCTTCCTCTTTCTAGGCGTCATGGGCAGAGAGCTCGCGCGACGGGTTCTTCTCATCTCGTTCTCCCAAACGAATGCATATAACAGCATCACTCCATGAGTTTCTCGATCTCACCGGGTGCCGCGCTGTGGTCTTCATATGGGGGGGACACACGTGACACACGCGAGTGGCACGCGCGGCCCTCGCTTTAGCCTTTTCCTCCTCTTCTTTCCTTCACCATCGCCCCGACCAAAGAGAACCAGTTCTCTCTCACGGATGCTATATGGAATAGAAATAACGTTCCTTCATCCTTCTTATTGCCTCTTACCGTGCAGTGTGTTACGTACACACTCGAATTCAAGCTGCAAATCCTTCTCTACTGAAGTATCCATGTTGCGTTGTTACGCCTTTTACATCTTGCCTGATGTTTTTTTTTTTTCAAAATTCGTGTAAAAATGAACCGACTGATGAAATAGACACAATTTTCTCTAAATAAGACAAAAAATTGTTTATTTTTTTTATTACACAAAGTGTAGACTGTTTAAATATCGTCGTTTTAATTGTGTAAAATTCGTAACCAGCGAAATTAATAAATAAAATGGCAAAATCCAATTCCAACGTTTCCTAAAGAATTTTGTGATCCGTGTATTTTATTTGTTGTTGAAAAAAATTGAAAAGTCGAACTGCCTCTAAATAAACTAGTTTATTCTGTTATTTGCGTTTTTACATTTTTTTATAATAGAAAACGGATCGGGAACTGATGGAGGTCCAAATTATCACCAATTCTTATCCGTACACGATATTTCTTCACGAGCTCGCTCACGTAAATGATCTCCACTCTCATGACACTCGAACGTCACTGGTGCAACTTCTTCTTGTACCAATGTACGGTATCACTCGGCTGTGACGACGGGAGACTTCCATATAGGTATGAAAATCCTTTAAAGAAAGAGCTTATCTTGATCGAACCGGGAGATTTCTTCTCTGGCATCCCGGACGTTTCTTATCGAGATTCCGCAGGGGGAATTAAGATTGCAAAGCTCTCAAGAAACGATTAAACGATTAAATTAATACCAGGCAAGCTTAAATCGAGTGATTCGGAATTCAGTTTTTTATTTCTCTCGTATTTTGCTTCTTGGTAATTATGATACAGACTTTTGCTCTGAGACAGTTAAAAATTCAATTAGCATCACGCGATATATGAATATTGATTCTACAATTTCGCACGGTTTTTTTATCGCATCGAGTTTGGTTTTCATTGAATCCAGTGAGTCTGCAAGGACTTCGTTTCATTCATTGAATGCGTGAGAATGAATATTATTTATAAATAAAGAATGAATAAACACCGGAGGTAAAAAATATCGTTGGTATCAGCTGAAATCATTTGAACCCCTCTCACGTAAAAACGGTCAATTTTTTTTGCACTCCACGTTTTAATATATAGATAAAAAAAAGGCTACGAAAGGAAGAATGAAAAAGAATAGAAATAAAGTAAAATCGAAACAAAAAATCTCGCGTGCCCGCAGTGTGGCCACGAAGGGGAAGAGATTTTCTTAAATAAGAATAAAGGCCATTGTTGAAACGCTTAGAAAACCAAAGACAGGTTACAATGGACCGGTCAAACGAAATTTCAATGGGGGGATATTCCGAGTAATTCCCATAGATTCCAAGCCAAGTCTATCTCAGTTATTACCGTTTGTGGATGGATATTCCGATGCCTTCGGGCCTAGACGAATGGTCTCGTGGACCAAAGAGAATCTCGAAGAGAGTAGGACGTTGTGGCACACGCCTGTACACTCGTTTCTCTCTCTCTCTCTCTCTCTCTCTCCCTCTTTCTCTCTCTCCCTCTTTCTCTCTTGCGAATCTATTGTTCGCGTGGATTCTGCGATCCTCGCTGCGTGCTGACCTATCAGGAAGATCTTCATAGTCATTTCTGTTGGGTATTTCGAAGACTATAACCAAAAGTCCGTGGGTGTTCTTTTATTATAGCTCGGTTGGTAGAAGAAAAAAAACGCGATGGGCCACGCGAACGCATGCATTTTGTTCCAAGAGCTTCTTTTTCCGACTCGCATAAATGCCAACGGTACCGAAAATGCCCCGAAGCCGCTAAACTCTAACCAAGCAAAAGAAAAAAATATCTTTTGTCAATAAATGATGACTTTACGAAAGAACGAAAAAAGCAGCAGCTTCGTCTGTTCCTTGCCGCGCGTTGTTCCTTTCAATCAATATACTGCTTGATTAAACTCTGATTGTATCACAAAAGATCACAACTCAACCTCAAAATAGCCTTTTTTCTAAGAATTTCCATCTCCTGATCATAAATAAACATTAAAATCTTGAAAAAAAACCACAAACAAACGATATTGGCTGAGAACTCATTGAAAATGTGTTCATATTCCTTCAAAAGAATGATTCGCCATCGTATAATCTGATGGATAATAAATCAATCGATAATTATTTAAAAAATTCATACTTCATTTTGTAATATGAATTTTTAATGTGTTCCCTCTTGTTAGCGAGATCCTATAAATATTGTGTTACGATACTCATTAAAAATAGAGACGTGTAACAATTTATAGGTCAAGAATTTCCGACAGGCAACGCGATGATCCACCTTGCAACTATACCACAAGCAAAAAATCGTCTACGAAGAATATAAATACACATTTTTTTCCACATATTGATTCCGCACCTTGATCCCTTCGATACACGAGATCCTCTTTCGCCACAACATCAAAACAATGCAACAACCCACGCGTCCATTGCGTCAATATATATTTATACTTATATCTGCGCTTCAGAAAACGATCTATAGATATATATGTACAAAGATTTGTACACAGGCTCCGATCCGATTGAAATCCATTGTTCAGAGGTCGCACCGATCTCTCGGAGATTGAAGGTTATTATTGTTTAATGCGGGCAATAAAGGTGTGCATTATAGTTCTACATTGAACGTTGATGTATATAATAATAAGGTTCTCTCTGAAGAGCTCTTGGGTTACCCCGGAGGTTCTCATCTTTGTAACACAATACTATAATATTCTATATATAGGGATTTTTTATTCCAACTTCAAGTCACGATGTTCGACGACTATTTTTACGTATCTATTTTATAATTTTTAATAAAATAAATCATGAAAAATCATATTTATATCGAAAATAAATATAAACGTCAGGCTTTTGGAGGAAAAATGTTGTATTGATGTTTGGAGAATTTGATCAAAATATTCTCATTTGAAAAAAAGTAGCATAAGGTTTCCGAACGTGAGAAAAAATTGATTTTTTGATTGTAGATTATTCTTTTATGTATTGATTAATCAAGTATTTCATTTAGAAAGAAAATTGCGTGCGTTTGAAGCGCACGTGGTTTGAAGACGTGGGACGAGAAACATACAAGCGTAATTTCACTTCGTGACATAGTTATGTCAGGCCAATATCGTTAACGCATCCATAAATATTTATACAAGCGATAAATAATGGGAGAAAAAAAAATTAATAATCGTGTGTGGCTTGTTCTTACTCTCGAATAGTGACGTGAGAAGGCAAGCGGAATAAATTTTTCTTTTAATTATTTCTCAATGGAATTAAAGATTTTTATCAGTGACATATTCCGGGAGGCAAGAGAGTAAAATTAAAATGAGATTCTCGTAATACCTTCGAGGAAGAACCGTCGACAGATTTCATGCGAAGTTGCATCATAGGTTGATTATTTTATTTCAATTATTCCAACCACTTTTTTCCTCTGACAAATTAACTGATTGGGAATTATTCCTCGAATTCGTTGGTCCAACTCATCCCAACAGATCGAATTTTTTCAATAATTTATAATTGTTACACAAAACGTAACTGTGTTAAATAATAAAATTCTTACTACGAGATTTTTGCAATTATTTCAAATGGCTCTAATTTTAATTTAATCGTAAAATTCAGTCGAAAGAAAAATTGCAAAAAAAGTTTGAAAAATCTTGCAATGAAATACAGAAAAAAAACCATATTTGTGTCTTATCTGAACGATCAGCTTGTTTGAAACCTTTCGATAGACACTACTTAATGATGCAAACTGTGCGTTCTCAGGTTTCCTCTCACGTGCTATTTTTTTGTTGTTTCTTTGACGAAGAAGAAAAAAGGTGATCTCTTACGTACAACAGGGAAGATACGAAACGTTGAGTATAAGAAAATCATACACGAGCGTCCCAGTTTCGTGGACGATTGGTAACTCAAGATCGATAAAACCGTCGATCCCGATCGAGGTGAACTATATATCTATAGCAATATATATCTCGGTTGATATCTGGTTACGAGAACTGGCGGCGAATCGACGTTGCGCCTGAAGCGATCGCGTCTCTCTTCCCCTTAATATTACATAAATATATATACGTATATAAAAAAGGGATTAAAATATTGGCATTTGTGGTAATCGCCTTCGGCTCTCCTCGTCGTCGTTTGTGTCAAGGAAAATAATACGAATCGCGGAATCCGACACTTGATTCTCGCGAATAACACCCCAGACACTCACTTTATCTCCTGCTCTCTTTTGATCGCGTATATTGAATTTCCAGAATTGGCCTCAATGTTTTTGATATTCGATGGAATAAAAAAGAACGATTATTTCATAAAAATAAAGAAATTTATTGAAAATAGTTGGATTAAAGATATTGTGTTGCAGGACATTATAGGGTAGGAAATCGTATAGCGACTACGATCTCGAGCAATTCCAACGGGATTCCTTGTTCGTGTGTTCGCCGCCTCGTGTTTGTGTCCGTAAGTACACGCCCCCCTGCTTTCTTTGCGATTATATATGCGCGAGACTTCGAAATCCTCTTTGCAAGCTTTTTCACGGTTTTACGTTTCATATAAACACGAGGGCGAGGAGAAAACTCGAGAAGGAGAGAAAGGCCGAATGGTTGAATCGAGGGGTGAGACAAGGAGAGAGAGAGCGAGAGAGAAAAGTAACGAAAGCCGAAAATGGGGAGGGCACGATCCAATCTCCAATGTCGGAAGGATATGATGCACGTGTGAAAAAAAGGTGCGAGGAAAAAAGTGAAGAATAATAATAAAAATATGCGAATTCGATCGAGAGTGAGAGAGAGTAGGAAGAGGGGGAAAAAGCTTACCATATTTTTTTCCATGTACTTAGGGAAGACACCAATCCCTAAATCTTGTTTACAAGCAAACCTCCACAATACCGCGAGTATACGAGGATTTAGTGCGACTCCTCTTTTCAAAGCGCTTCGTTTCGCGAAAGCCACGATCCTCTCTTCCCTCTTTTTCTCTCTCATTCGCTTCTTTTTTTCTCCTCTCTCTCTCTCCCTCTCTTTCTCTTCTGCATCATATTATACTCTTTCAAACTCTCCCCCCCTCTTCTTTCTCTCCCTGCACGACTCTATACCCCTTTTAAAAGTGTAATTTACTACGAAAGGATTACCCTGGTGTCGGATCTGCGTCGATCTCCTCCTGCCACATGAGAAAGACTCGCCTGTTTGCCGCAAACAACGTTTCGCTTCCAATCTCCCTCTCCACCTCCCCCCCGCTCCCTTTTAATTCTTTCTCCACAAAATTCCACCGTCCACCCCGTCGACAATGCCAAAAGAATTGGCCAAACGTTGAAATTGCCACTGTCCTCTTCACAACAGATATTCCAAGACTTATTCCTCCGAAGACTGGATTCTTAATCTGGCTGCATTTCTAAAGTGGCGATTTTTGGCTTTTGAGGATTTCACCGAACCAAACGATACACCGCGCACGAGTATTCATTCTTACTGTCTCTGTTCACGTCAAATTCCCATTTATGTTGTAGCCACAGTAGTTTTTTTTTACCCCAAAATAAACAAGATTTCGTTACAGCTCACATTTTTATTCCAAAATGTTCATTCTTCGGCTACTGAATTTACAAATTCTTTGAATTTTTCAATGCCGAAATTAAACCGTGTAGTCGAGTAGAAAATAGTGACTGCGAGCCCAATATTCATGAAGATTTTCCCTCGAAAAAAAAATCCTCTGTTCTCTTTTTTCGTAAATTCTATCAATTTTTTAGTATGAAAAATCGACCTGTCGCGATGTCTTGATCAAGCTATCTCTAAATAAGTGATGAGACTGCCAGCGTAGCAAAATAAATTGAACGTGGAGAGAAATTGTCATTAAGATTTAAAACCCCATGGACGTGGGGATTTGGGTTCCATTAAATCGTGAAAATTCCACTTGATTTATTAATCAACAATATTCTATTCAAGTATGTACATTTTTTCGTAACTTTTAACCAACAACGGACATTCGAACGAATCCAAACTACTTATCAGTCTACGTGGAAGTTTCATTCACTCAAATTCACTTTTATTTTTTTATCCACATTTTTTCTTGCTTCCGTGGAGTAATAGAAAGAAAAAAAAAACAGAAAGAATATGCATGCGCTTGAAACTGACTCAAAGCTGCAAAACTTTTCTAACTGTCGGTTATCAGGCCTGGGATTGGCCCGAACGACTAAAGTTGGAGAAATGAAAAAGAGAATTGCTCTGGTATACAGAATAGAGGGCAAAATGCATACACCTCCACCTCTGGCCTCACAGCAGGATGTCTCCGGGCCAGTGGAGCGTCTCCTAACAGGATTAAACCTCTGACGTGATTGTATACGTGTCAGGGAAATAGAGTGGCATTGTACATCTCGCGTCGTTTGCACAAACACATACAGATTGAATATATAAGCAAGAGGTTCTATCCGAAAAAATTAGGAACGTCGATCTCATTCATTCCACAGAGAAATGGGTATTAAATATTTTTCATTTTTTTTTCCCATTCGTATCCTGACACCTGCCCATCTCTTTTCGACAAATTTACTCATTTTTATTTTCTCCTGCATTTATGTAACTGATTCGTAACTGTTTCGAGGCTGGAAGACACTTTTTTCGTGGTACGTACAAAATATATAAATTGGATAATAGACAGGCTTGGGAAATGGAATTATTTGAAGTGACATTCAACACAGAAAACTAGTAAAATGTTGAACAATTATCGTCAAAAAAATGAAGATAAATTGATGAAAAATAAAAAAATAAACAAAAAAAAAACTGAAAAAGTGATTTGAGCTTCGTTTGGGAATAAAATTGACATCAATATTTCGCGAAGCTCGATTTTCGTCGTAAAATCTTTTTTTTTTAGCTTTCTGTCTAGGAGACGAGAATATTTTTCCACATTTGGAGTATTTCGTCCATTTGTCTCTTCCACCGAGCAATTAATCCTCGAGTGAGATTTTCCTACGCCGGAATTTGGTGGACGACGAACCAAAGACAGAACGCCATACCGCGCACTCGAAGAATAAAATAAAAAAACAATTTTCAAAAAATCGCCCTCGTATTCAGGGGCGTGTCGTTGTTAAGCGAGAGCATTCGACACGATAAAGCGTCAACGATTTCTCAGTCTCACTTCATAACGAAAAGATAGGGGATGTTTAAAGCAGATAGGAAGTTAAAAACACGTGTGTATTCAGAATTTGGATACGAAGCAGCTGTAAATCGTCCGTCGAACTCCATTTGCCCATGACATTGTCGAGTTTAAGAAAAGCCTGTTCTCTTTTTTCTCTCCCTTTGGTGAATTCCGAAAAAACCTTAAGTCATTTGTAAGAAGGGTTGAAAAGTGAGGGTGTCAGATAAGAATACAATCGCATAACGATGAGAAGCCATGTTTTATGTCACACGTGACACGATGATGAGAAAAAACATAGTATTTTCAACGTTTTCGATAAAATAATAAAAATGAAGAAGTAAAAATCACTTCCAAGTCTATTTCAATACAATCCAAGAAACTTCTTTACTCTTTGTCAATAAAGAAGAAGGGAATTTTTTACTTACGCGTCGATAAAACAATATTTCGTGTCCCCATACGTTGTTTTTTTCTTCTTAAATTTATTTTCTCCCTCGACACGATGTTTGGCAGCACGGGATTTACGAGGAAGTGAGATTTATCTGATGGAACAGTTGCAAGGAAAATATTTGGCAAACCTCCACGACTAATCGTGGATGAGATCAGGGAGAAAGAATATTTTTTCTCATGGTATTTCGTGACTCTGCCACCCACGCGCTCAATTTTCCGAAAAACTTTTCGATTTGTTGGCGCACGCCATGGCTCCGGCTTGTGAATCATCTCGCATTTGCACAATACCGCTGCATGAGGTCCAAGCCGGCCCTTGTACAAAGCCCAAATATTCTCCGGCGATAGATATACACATTTACACACGAAGAAGAAAAAAAGTCTTAAGCAATAAGCAAGGCAGCAGCAGCCAGAGAATTTCTATTGCTCCAGGATATCCCATCGATTCACGGTTCACTTAGTTCGAGCCCTCGTTCGACATTTGTCGTACGACTCACTCGGACGTTGTTACATAACAATCGTCTGTTGACCGAGTTCAGGACCCAGCCACTGCCGGTCAGTCGACGGTCTCGTTTCTTTGGTTCTCTTGTCGTCAAGAGAAGAAATTCTCTGGCTACTGGAATATAAATTTCCTTGTTGAAAATACAATACTTCATGGGTTTTTTTGGCTCGTACTTTAGTGGCTGGAGCTTCCTGTAAAGCTTTTGTGACTTGTTAATAATCGTTATCGTATGAACGATTTTTTTTAACCATCTTTTTAGAATCGAAAGAATTTAAAAAACGTCTCCTGAAATTTCAGTCCATTCCGGACACTAAAAAACCGTTAGAAAGAAGCGTAATGACTGCGTAATAATGCCTTTCCATTAGGACTCTTCACATCTGTGTTTATCGACACGGTCCATTTAGCGAACGAATTGAAGATAAAAAATGAACAGTAGCAAAAAGAACAGCTGGAAATTAGTGGATATGAAGACTTGCCTAAATGTGTAATAAATAGATTAAGATTTGTGTAACGAACTTTTGTCGTAGGTCATTAATCAAAGAATATATGTATTATAAAGTGTCATTTTTACAAGCGTTTGAAAGAAGCGGCGAATAGAGTCGTTAACTCGTCGAAACTCATCGGGAGATTTGTTCGCAGCAGGACTGATGAATTTAGCGTCTTGAAATGTAAGTGAGGGCTTTGGTATAGTACGAAAAAGCGGTTGGCTATAGTTTGGTACATGTTGTAAAAGAAGGCTGCGCGTTTTTCAACGGAACGCCTAAAGAAACAACCCCCGTATTTACATTCCGCGGTAATTAATCAGTCTCACCCTGGGAGAGGAAAGAAGAAGACGAAGAAGAAGTGAAAAAAAAGGAGGAAGGCGAGAGAAACTAAGAAAGGGAGAGGGGGAAAGAGTGGCAGCGTGGTGATTTAGCTGAAGAAAAATTCTCCTATTTGTTTTAAAGTTTTTTTTTGCCTCTTCCATTATTCTTTCTTCATCTTGCTTGTTTCAAAGCTCGCGAAGGGTTCTTGAACGCGAAGAGAGTTTCATTTCAGAGCTCACTCTCCATTTCTCGTTCTCGCGTTCCTTTTTTTTTTTCTCGTGCTCGAATAGGAGGAAGTATAAGCCAAGCACTTCCTCCGTTTTTTTTTGTGCAATCGCGTGATTGCGCTTGAACGAAAGGAAAGAAAAAAACGTCTTTACTGCGTGTGACGAAAGATTAATTCGTCCGGATTGTAGCGAGGTTAAGAAAATTGAGGCGAAGTAAAAAACGAAGAAAAATAAAAGCGTTGGAACGCGAGAGCTCGCTATATACGTAGGCACGTGTGAGCTCAACAATCTTGGCCGGCAGTCACCACGTTTTAATGTAATTAACATAAATAAAAGAGACTTCGAGCCTGATTTACCGGAGGTAAAGCCGCTGAACGATGAAATATATCGAAAAGATATAACGTTATGGTCCAACCGGATGGTTCAAAGGTTAAACCAAAACCCACTTTTATTACTCGTTCGCCTGCGGTTCAAAATATACATATATTTGTGTTACACACGCGCTTTTATACCTTCCTGCACACTCTACGACGCGAGAATATCGCTCGGTACACTTATGCTGCGTTAATCTACGAAAACCTGTTTGCTGTTGCGCGCGCGCGCCCGCCACCAGTCCTGGACGAATTTTCGATCGTTCCCTGCTTTCGTTCCACTCTCTCTTCCTCTCTCACTTCCCTTTCTCTCTTACTCGAACATCATCACTTTTGCGTGGTGAAATTGCGGTGAGCGCACTCTCCGCCCGTGATTTCACGGTTCTTTGCGGTTCTTACGTTTTTTTATCTTTTTTTTTAACTCCAGAAACGGTTTTCGTGTCAACTGCTTCGAGTGCATTGACGAAAAAATCGGATTCTAGTTTCCGCAGAACCCCAGCTCAATACGAATTACCTTAATTAATGGACGACACGTCCCAGATTTGATTTTTATTTTTCCTTTCAAATAAAGACTCACGAACGAATGCAGAAGCGTGCGAGTCACAAAAATTTTAAGTGCTCTTCCTCTCTCTTGCTCTTTTCGTTTCCAAACGGCAATAACTTTCAAATTTGATTACAGCGAGGAGGAAGAGAGTCAAGAAGTGAGTTTTGGTCAGGGCTGGTGTTCATGGATGAAGGGTTTGGGCCGGCGTCAACCCCGCGGGGGCTACTCTCTTTAAATGGATCCTCAACCCTTGCATCAACACCCACGCGAACACACACATCCGCGAGGTCATAAATAAAACGAAATTGTTCAAGTCCCGCTCGCGCTCCACACTTTGGACCGTTTTTCTCTCTCGCTCTCAGTTATTTTTTGTTGCTTTCTTTCCCGTGGTCGTGGTTAAACGTTAAACAAAGGCTGCGGAACGTCGAAGAGAGGGCGCTTATCTTTGATCTCTGTTTGCAAAAGGCGTTCATCAACTCCCTTCCTCCTTCCTCGTCGTCGTTGTCGTCCCTCGTCGTCCTCTTTCTTTATATTCTTCTCTCTGCTCACCACCAACTCACACACTCCGGCATCATCGTGCCCAGCAGATAATCAAGAATAATTATTCGTTAGATAAATACGATCGGGACCAAAGATAAAGGAGAAGAAAAATTTATGAAGCTCCTGACACCCTGGCCCAGCCGCCATCGTGAAACAAAAACGACGACGCGTTTGCCAGAGGTTTCGAATCTTCAAACTGCCACTCGTATAATCACGCCAAACGAGAGTGTGCGAAGACACTTTGCCTTGAGTCTTAAGTACACCTTGTGAATTGGGTACACTTTTGCTTACCAATGGGTGGACATCTGTCTCGATCCAATCGTATGAAGAATTATGCTTTATTCATTTGACTCGAGGGACTCTGTCGAACCAATCGTTATAGCAATCATTGCAAAGAGACCCGATCAGCTTCGCATTTACTTTTAGTGATACGCGCCCAGCTGTACCGAGTTCCAGGTTGCAATGAAACCTCTGGAATCTGGGAAGGGCTTCACGTCAAAGTTTCCAGAGCAAAAAAGACTCAGCTTTTTCAATCCACAGATTATTAGATGGATCTCAACACCTAAACAGCATTTCTAATTTATTCGAATCCTTTTCTCGCGGGTTCTCCTCCTTTTTCTCCACCTCTCCGGGTGGTACATCCATCTACCCACTTGAATCTTTGGCTCTGGCTTATTTCACCCCATCAGCATATGCTTTTGCTGTATAAACATACAGTATCTTGAGTTTCTTTTCATAGTCCGCTGGCTGGATCCAGGGATCTCACCACTTGCTGGATGTGATACTGCGAGCATATATTCCAAAGGATCTCGTTGAAATTCAGCGAGAAGGAACGGATTGTTTTTGATACCTCCCCGTGAGACTTGGGGATAAGAAGAGTTGAGAGAAGAGGACGGATAAGAAGAAAGGAAAGAAGTAGAAGAAGAAGAAGAAGAAGAAGAAGGAGTAGGAGGGGAAGAAGAACGAGTGGAAGCTTCGAAGATGAGTCTTTCTTAGCTGCGTCCTGCGTATACACCGTGTCGTACATCAACGTTTCTCGCGCAGGTGGGCGGACGCAACGTCAGCCGCTGACGCCCCGCGAAATTGAATCTAAAGTTTAAGTTGCCGTATTCTCGTCTTCGCAGGAGCTTACCTTCCAAAGATTCTCAAGAGTAAAGGGAATCAGAAAGGAGGTAGAGAGGAATATATATTTGAAGAGTGGAAAGAGTAGAAAGAAGAGAGAATAAGCTCAGCTCACACGCCGGTTGCAACAACAGGGAGGTCGCAAATCATCACCTTGAAAATGCCTTCCCGGTCAGCGCTAGATAGCCCAAGATTATACAGTCTTGACGATTCGCCAAAGCAGAGAGAAGAAGAAAGAGAGAGAGAGAGAGGAAGAAAGAGCCGAAGGAGAAATACACTGGATATTTAAACTCCGTCTGCCCCTTGTGGGTCGTTCAGTGCATTCTGTTAGTCAGAAATGTACTTGGGTTGATGCGAAGAGGAAGAAACGAAATAGCAAGATATTGCCTGTAGATGCTGAAACGATTCTCCCGGGAGAGCACGCGCGCCAGAACAAAATCAATGGTGGTCATGGTCTCTTCTTCTCTCACTAACTTTTCAACGTCCCATCTCTTCCATAAAACCATCTACTGTTCCTGAAACAACACACGTTTCTCTGGAACCCACTTACGTGCGAAATAACGCAGCTTCTCTTGGTGCACCACGAGGCAACCTGTTTGTTCAGTGTGTGCTTCGTTTGTGGAGCACATCCGTGTGTGCCACAGTAATTTATCTTTACCATGCTTAATGAGCAGGTGGTTAATACTCTAATAAATATACATATATACACGCGTAACGTAGACTCAGCTTCTGCTGGACTAATAACCGCACAACAACTCATACGCAAACAAAACAATGCAGAAAAAAAAAAATAATATTACAACAAGCAAATAAAAATCAGAGTACAACTGCTTTTTTCCCCAACTCCATGCTGCACCTCCCCATACGTTGATCGACCTGCAATTATAAATTTACGACGACTGAACATAATATTCTTCTGACAAAACATCGACGGCCTGGCAGTTGAAGCGAGACTTTTTGCCCCGGTGAAATTGCTACTGGTATCGAAATGAAGCCAACGAACCCTGCTCCAAGCCATCAGAGGAATGGATACGGTAATTGGTTGTTTTGATGAGACGAGAAAAAAAAACTATTATTGACGGTCAAGGGTTTCCCGCAATTTATGTTATGTTTGGTTAAGTGAGTCCATGAAAATTGGTGGATTATAGAAAATAACTGGATCGTTTTTGAAAACCCGATGATTTTATAAACTCCACAATAACAAAAATCGAGATACCCCTTCGCTTCTCGTAATGTAGGACGAATTCATGCACCAAAAGACTCCGGAAAATTGCTTCTTGTTTCTTCTTTTACTTTGCTAATACCTTCCAATCGCCCCAGGACGAGTTCTTCAGGCTCGCATTCGTCCCTTTCTTCTTCACTGCTCCACACACCCTCTTTCTTCTTCTTCTTCTTTTTCTTTTCTTCTGCATCTTTCTCGCTTTCACATTCCCGACGAAATTCAACTGGGCTTTTGTGCCGTTTTATTACGTTCAACCGACGAAATGATGTCATTAGATATACTTAGGTGAGAGTTTATTGGGGTCTTTGTGTCGGTGAAACGGCTCCCGTGAAACGCCTTTGGCTCCAAGTTATATTATAACCAAGTTGCTCCCGCTCTGCGTGTGTGCTTCAAGATCTCACAAGGGCACACGATTTCATCGGTTATCACGACGGAATACCCAACCGGGACCCTTTATTGCTCTCGTCCAACAGCACCTTTACTACCACTGTTATGTTTCCCTCTGTCTTCTTTCCTTTATTTTTCTTTCTATTCCTTTTGCTGGCCTTTTGCTGTCTCTAGAGGAAGCCGCAGTTTCCAGTGCGTATCGAACACAGCGCTTGTGCGTAATACGCCTTCTCGACACCTTAAGACGGCCATTTTTTTTTACGATTATGCCCTACACCCGAAAAAGTGGCTGGTGGTAAAATAACCAAACGATGGGATTAAAAATCCATCTGCGTAACAAACTTCTTTCTTTCATTGGAATTATCGACTTATCGAATGGAAGAAAAATAACCATTCGGTTGAATGGAGAGACTTGAAGTTTCGCAAATGAAAATGACTGTCGAAGTGTCATCAATTCGAAAGGAAACGTGGTACCAAACGCATTTTCAAGGTTATAAAATTATCGGTTTGTTACAAGCACAAACATAACTTTTCGATCAAAATGCCTCTACAATTACCAACCGAAATGCTCAACGATTCCCTCAAAGAAATTGTATTTCTCCGCAAAAATCAACCTCGCTTTAAGAAACTATCGAAAAAAACCCACTTTGATCAACGCGAAGTCGAAGCTTTGGCTTTAATACATCGAAAAATTCAGTCACAGTATGGACCCGTTACGAGGAACAGCTTTCGTGAAGTTTTACATTCAGGATTGGATTATACCGAAAATGTTCGACATTTACTCGTCGATAGACTCTTCTCCGCCTTTGACAAACAAAACTCTTCTCAGGTTGAATGAATTTTGATAAAACAATAATAATTCCGCTTTCAAAGATTATCCGACAACTCAAAAGTCTGCTGAATAATAAAAAATACCCATTCTTTACATTAAACTTTATAAAAAAGTGCACGAAAAATATTTCCAATCAAAATTCAAATATTTACTGCCCACTTCATTTTGTACGAGCCGTTAGCACTCATCAATTTTATTGCGATCATGAAAATTTGTTTTTAATGCTACCTTCGATTGTGCAGTTGCGAATGAACCAATGGGACGAAGGATGGTCAGTATTACTTCGAGGAAGCGTAGCAGAGCGTATACAATTCGCTTACAGAGTGTACGATCTCATGAGAACTAACAAGATAGGAAAGGAACAGATATTTCCGATGATGAGAGGTTGTTTGATCAAACAGCAAGCTGACGAGGATCCTGACGAGGGGGTCAAGGTGAAAAAATCTATAATTGCAACAGCACTTACATTAGATCGCACAATATGTTATCTAAGATTTATAAACCTCCGTACAAATGTATATACTTATAAATATATCTCGCAGGACTTGATAGACTTGATGCTGAAGAAGTTGGACGTTGATCGGGACGGAAGGGTAACTGAGGAAGATTTCAAAATTGCGGCATCGGAGAGAAACATATTATTCCTCGAGAGTATGGGTCCGGTATTCCCGTCAACCGAAGCACAAAATGCATTTTTAACAACATTTACGAATAAAACAATGTGGTGAAGGAAAAAGCCCAAACAAACCGACCAAATAGAGGAACTTTATGAAAACGAAAAATTTGACACTGTGATTTCATTTCCTATTCATCGTCTCGAGCGTCAAATTCTGTTCTTTCTTTCGCATCAAATTCAAGAAAAATGAAGAGATAGCGACGAATGAAAATTCTAAAAAAAAAAAAAAGCCAACGACGTTAATCCTCCGATGTTGTCCATCGACACAAAACACTGACGACACAAGAGCATGTCTGCTGTATACGTACAGAAGATTTTCACGCCAATGAACGGACAACGCCCGCGCAAACGTGGCAAACCAGACAGAAGAAATCGGTCTCTATACTTAACAGTTTCTCCCCTATAAAATCTGCCATGACACATAGAAAACACGTGTATAGAAAAGAGAGACGGGGGAGTGTGACGCTCCATTAAATTTTCGAGGCCGTCGATGTTATAACTCTTATAATAGGTTGTCTCTCTTTTCCTCTCTCGTCAAAACCGAGATGGGAACGGTTGTGGGGTCCCTTAACGATTCATCGAGCAGTAAAGATCGACCTTCCGCAAACAATGGTAAATGAAGCATTAAAACACCTTGACGAGGTTTCAAACGAATATCAATACGATCCTTCATAACGGCATGAGACGATTTAGAAAAAGGACAAACAAAAAGGTTCATAAACCCGACTAATTAACCAGCTGTAAATTAATATCGATTCAGGAAACTTCGTAAAACGAAAAAAAAAAAAAATCAACCCCCATAAGACATACTGTTCCGTTTAACACGAAAATGGCAGAAAATCGAAATCGTTGTATCGGGTATCAGCGAAAAAAAAGGGAAAATCCTATAAGTAAACACGGAGTTCATATTTAAAAAGAGACGAAGATACAAAAAGAAAAGAAATAACCGCACAGACCCGTGCGATCGTCCAGACGTGTTACGAAAACATAATGAATGTTTGAGGATCTTTTCCGATGCTTCAATGCACTCGGATCCTTCGTTCTCAAGCAGCTATAACAACAAATTAAATAACGAAATCTCAAAACTCTGCTCGGATCGGCGCCCTTCTGATCCTTTGGATTCCGTACACCGTACAAGAGAAAGAAAGAAAAAAATATATATATACAAATCGATGTATGAATCAAAAGTGCCAAAGATCTTGAGCTCTACTTTTTCTCATTCACGTTATGTTGAACAATGTTTAGGATCGAAACACCATGTATGCTTTACTTTACTGCAGTGCTCTATACAGAAAAAATAGAGCCAACTTAAACTCGTGTATGTTTACGAGTGTATCAGAGGCTGACGATGACGACTAGAACGACAACGATGGGGGTGGAACGATATTGTGTAAAGAGTATAATAAGTTTGGTGGCATGAAAGGGGAGGCGAAGGGAGGCTCCTCTCTTGTCCGCTTTGTGGGTAGCCGAGCGTGTCGTGAAAGGATCCTCCGAAGAAGTATTGCAGAAGAAGAAGAAGAAGAGGAAGAAGGAAAAAGAAATATGCTCGCAAACCCTCTCTACGTTTTTGAGGGGAATTCACTGAGAGTGAGAAAGGTGGAGAATGAATATAGATATACATTTTATTCAGAAGATCAGTGCAAACTGGTGGTAGTGGTTTTTCTCGTGAGAGTTAGGGCGCCAGCTGAGAAAACATGCCTGTGGCACGTCGACGAACGATGCTTTAACGCGTGTATGGTACTTGCGAGAGGCCACTATTATATGCGTTTATAAATATGTGTATGTGTGGCTCCTTCAGGTCGTACAGAGAAAAAGAGAGATCCCTTTTCTTCGGTATCTTCGTCGTTTTCCCTTCTCTCTCCCTCTCTCTTTTTATTTACGTGTAATTTGTACGCGTATCGATTGACGACGAGCATCTTTCTTTTTTTTTTCCATTCACTGTCTCACTCCATCTCTCTCTCTCTCTCTCTCTCTCTCTCTCTCTCTCTCTCTCTCTCTTTCTCTTTATATTCGTCTTTTTTTCTGCTTCTATATACTTTTCTTATAATAAAAGCCCGTTAAAGCCCAGCAGGTATTAACAAATCGTCGGCAAGACTTCGGTTAGACCCCGGGAGAGAAGAAACGCGACCTTTTTATCAAGTAATTGGATCGTTGTGCCAATCATCGGAAATGCATGTATGCAACTTAACATCGAACGAAGAATTCAATGGAAAAATAAGTGTATAGTTATATCCACGAGATTTATAATGTTCGTATGCATCTGCTGACTTCTTATAAGATCAATGATAAAAACACAGTCACAATTAGAGTCGAAGAGAGTTACTATAGACAAAAGAATGGTCTTCGCGGTTTCGCTCATGTACATCGGGGTTTCTTATTTTCCCTATCTCCACTCTCGCGTGTATGTTTCATATCGTATACATATTATGTATAGAATATTCGTGCACGTGTATCTGTTTACGAAAGAACGAACGCGAACGGGAAAACGCACTCATCCCGTCATGATACATAAATTATAATCAGAGCCGCGGGATCCAACAAGGAATGCCGACGATTCCAACCGAAACGTGATGAAACGAGAGGCAATTCGATTTGTGTGCCCACGCACGCTCATCAAAGGTGCCGGCTCCAAGATCTCCCACAATCTCATCACACACACCGATATTCTTCGCGTATCTTCTTCTTCATTTTTTATTCTCGATCCCATATTAGCCACCACAACAGCTAAAGGATTAAGGAACAAAAATACGCGCTCTTTGCTTTGTCAAACGTTAATCCACCGCGCGCTGTTCTTGGATTCGTGAATCTCACCGAGAAAACCCTTCTCGATTCACACACTCGTGAATCTTACACGCGCGATTCAAATCGTGGAAAAATGCTTTTCACGCTTCAATCGCCTGCACTCCTTTGTCCTCCCGGTCTCGCGGAAATGACACGTATCGCTTGCTCATTGTTTATTTTTTCGCTCATCCGCATGCAAAAGTCACCGCGAACGGGGTTCGTGTCTTTTCAAATTGTATATACACAACATGCATTTCATCGAAAGAATCTTCAAGTACGCGCCCTTCGGCAACGTGTGACCGTACTTTCGCCAATGGAATCCACAATGAACCTCTCTCTCGCGACCAGATGCACTCTCGCAATCCTACATCGTCGCACATGTGTTTCACTCAATGTTTCATATTTTTTCAAAAGAACCCGAAATATTTTCTGTGCGACCATTATAACGAAATCGCCAAAGCAGATTAACGAGCAACGTTTAACGAGCACTTCGACCAGACTGTGAAACATAAGAAGAGAAAAAATATCCTACCAAGTAATATATTAGCTTTCGATTTGGGATGTTTGTCTAGGTCAGACCCCCCGGGAAGACGTTGGGATGTTGATCCAAAGAATATGCCGAAGAAAAACTCGTACAGAAAGAATTTTCAATTAAAGTCTTCATCGTCGAGTGTATTGGACTCTAAAAAATATGTTTTTTCATTTTTAATCTATTGCACGAGCTAGAAAAGAATTTTTAATCAATTCAACATGGTGTTTTCCGGTCGAAGGAATTTTTCATTTATTTATCGTATTTATATTTCCTGCTTACGGGAAAATTTGGTTTTAATCTTCTAAATTGAAAATTCGCAGCAAAAAAAAGTGAAAAATAGAGTGGAACGAAAAGACACTTTAAGAAAATGCTTCAATATCGTTAGTTCGCTTTATTATAAGTTTCCAACGTTGTCGATGTTTACACGCAGACGGAATATGTCTGAAACGAAGTGATGAGGGCTTTAACGTTCCTCATTATAGGATCTTTCTTCAGCCAAAGTAACGTGGGCTTTTGTTTCATCTTCGTCATCGTCGACGTTGCCGACGACGAAGACGACGATGCCGTCAACGGAACACAACCTACTTGGCTGCTGTTGCCGACGAGAAGTTTGCAAAAGCAAGCAAGAAGAAGAAGAAACTTGAGTTTCCATCTGGCTGCGCGGACAAACACGAGACACACACACGGCACGATGACGGACGGGCACGTCAAGTCGCGGGACCGTGCGCGGACGCGCGCCAGGGATTATGCACGAGAAAAAGAGAGAAAGAGAGAGAAGAAAAGCATAGAAGAAGAGAAAGAGAAAGAGAGAGAGAGAGAAAAAGGGAAGGTTCTTGATGTTTGTTTTCTGGGTCGGATTCAATTTAGCCTGGACATCTTGTAAATCGGAGGAATATAATTAGACGCCCCGAGACTGAGAAGAACCCACGTACATGACGTTTGACATAATACCGAGGCAAAAATACGATTTCATCTTCTCTTCTGATGTACACATATGTGTATATCCATACATTATCAACATTCGTCGACGAGTTTGCATACAGAGACTATTTTATTCCCGTGGACCGAGAATATCAATAGATTATTAGTTTGAAAGTTGCATATGATCGATTGGATTCTAGATTTTTCTGGGTGGTCGTAGCATCAAAATACACTGGCAAAATATTCGTTACTGAAAACGATTATTTTTGTGTTGAAATTTCAAGTGAAAAATCGCCGGAATTTGCCCTCTTCGTCGTGCTGAATATTAATTTAGAAAAAATGTATTAAATTTATTGAATTTTTTTAAAGACACGTGTTTTTTTTTTCAAATTCTAACCAGACATGATTCTTTGATGAATGTATATGCAAATGCAATAAAAATAATGCAATAATAAATGCAGAAAATTTCGACGCCCTGGTTGGTCCGTAAAAAAAAACTTTATTTTCGCACATAAATTTGGAGTGTCTAGTCATTGATCATTCGAAGTAAGAAATAAAAAATTTCGAGATAAGAAAGAGTCGCAATAAAGTATCCGAGAGGTGTCGTGTTCGTCACGGACACGGGAGACCGAGTTTTCACAACAGGATTAGAAGGAGCCAAGAGAGTAAAAAGAAGAGGCTGAAAACGAAGCCTCGGATCTTCGAGCCGCATCTCCTTTCGCTCTGGCTGTTTCAGAAGTGTTGCAGCCTAGACCATTTTTCACGGACGTCTTCTTCAGTTAGATGTTTTTTTCCTTCATATTTTATTCTCTCTTATGCTGAGAGAACCTGCGGACGTGGAACAGGAACGCTCGGATTATCCACATCCGGTCATTCTTGTTTAATTTTTTTCATTTTTTTTTTTCAGTCGTTCTTCTTCTTCGGTTCTCGGCACACGCGGTGTAAAGTTTTTTCGTTTTTTCTTCTTCGAGTATCCATCGGTACGTCTCGAACGAACGTCGAGTGGTTTTTATTGATCGATTGCGAGAAAGGCGTCCATTCATCCCCCAGAAAATACCACCCTTCTCAATGGCCCACCCTCATTGTGCCAAATTTTCAATGAGTCCTTCCGAGGTTACATCTTCAATCAGATATATTTCCATTTCTCTCTCACTCTCTATTATATTTATTTTTTCTTCATTCCCCCCCCCCTCCCCTCCTCGAGGTAATATGCTCCACTTGAATTTTCCAACAACAAAAAGTATTCTCTCCTAGTTGGAATATTAGCTTCCACATCGAGATACTTCATGGATGACGAAGAAAATATAAATCCCTAAGGACTCTCGATGCACATAAATATTGAAGTTGGTGCTCTTTGCTCTTCGGTTTACATCCATAAAAAGAGGAAAAATTGCATCACCTCCTCGTCGTAAAATCATGCATACCAAACCTCGATTTTCCTCCCCACCAATTTTCTACACACATCGCATTTGCATACATATATCTACTCGTTTTACGATCGAGTTTGCTCTTTTTTCTTTTATAACATTATGGCTTGTACCCTGTGTAATCCGGGTACTCTCGCGACTACTCAAACCCTATCGAATAACATGAACGAGAGACTCGAGATTCTTCGAGGTCAGAGGTCGTACAAACTTATTCTACACTGTTAAATCGAGAATAGTCTACAAAACAAAATCATAAAAATATATTTCATACTTGGAGAATCGCACTCGGATAAATATTTTTTTGTAATAACTACAAGCAGTATAAAAACCTTTTTTTAAACAATTCGCCGAGCTTTATTAGTGCCTCATTACGTATCATTTATAATTAGTGATTTTACAAAAGTTTTTCTTTCCCTAATGGACATTTTAATGTCGAGAAGTAGAAGAAAATGAAATAAACAACAAATAAAAATGTATATTTAGCCAGAATATGGACAATTTTCATGATATTCTGTTTGTAAATGATCCACTGCCCCGAATAATTGACCATCCGAAAGAAATTTTAATGAAAAGTCATCTGAACCGTTTGGAAAACTCGATTTGGACATTTGGTGAAGAAAAAAGAAAACAAATTGTTTTTTCTCAAAACTGAGGTCTGACATCTGTCAGAATAAAAGTCCAAAAAATATGGTGGATTAAGTTTGACTGACTGTGACGTGGGCAAGAAAATGTTGAATTTCATGAGAAGCGAATGGTTTCGCCGTGATTTTTCGTGACGTTCGATATCTCCGAGGCAAGTGACTCGAAATGATTTTTACTTTTTGTAGAATGTTGACGAGCTCCATATCGGGCGAGTTAGCGTAGATATTACGAGACACGAACCATACGCGAAGACTTCCTGGGAAGGTAAACCCTATTGGAATACAGATCCGAGAAACTCGTCTATGCAACATTTCATATATACAAATATATGAGAAGGAGGAGGGGGGTATGGCTAATTGAAGTTGTCGTTTGAGCGCGGTGCATCTTTCGTCCCACGCAGGAGCATCACGACCTCTTTACGATTCCTCGTCTCTCCCGAATTAATTTACATCGAATTATAATTTATATTCCCGCAGGGTTTCTCTTTCTAATCGAGTGGCTATAACAGCCTCGTATTTATCGATTTATAGCCGCATGCGCTAGACTCAAAACATTTATTAAATCCAAATACACAATATATAAACATCGTGATGTCATATGATTTTTCAAAGTCTCCAGACCATGTTGAATCGAGCGATCAAATATAAATATAAGCTTCTAATAACTGGTGGAATAAAATACTTCCTCGTTGTATATATCCAGAAACCAGAAGAAACTGAACGAAAAAAAATCAATCGGGTCTACACATCCCTCAACAAAATGATTCCATTGAAATGAAAAACAAGTAAGAAAAAGATTTCTCTTCCATACAAAACGGATTCCAGCTCCAAGTTTCTCTTGCCTCGAAATTTATTTACGAGCCTCATTTTTCATGGAGAGAGACTTGGGTATTTTCCATGGGACTGTTCGCCACTGACCTTTGATATCTCACGGTCTCTAATTACTGTAACTTCTTCGCTCAATTTCTGCTACCAGTATAAGCTGGGCAAGGTGAACCGGGAGTGTGCACGAAACGAAGCAGTGGTAGTTCAAGACGACTGACAGTCCATACGGGGTTTCGAATGGACACAGCGATTCTTGGTTGGGAACGCACAAGATGCAGTCTCAATTTTTCTGTCTCTCAGTCTTTATCGTGGTCTCCAGGAGCTGAAGAAAGAAAGCGAAAGAGAGAGAGAGAGAGAGAGAGAGAGCGAGAGAGAGGAATAAAACAGAGGGCTCATGGTAATTATGGCAAGAGGGAAGCTCTCACTCAGCAGTTCTGAAGTCAGGGTCTCATCCTGAACGGTAATGCACATGGAGCTCCAACATCATTGCCATGCGATACAAACGTAGATATTTATGTGTGTGGATGTGTATATTTATGGTATTTATAGGTGTATATATGTGTTTGTGTGTACGTTGTAAATCTGCCCACCTGAATGTCTCGCCTCCGCGCATATGTAGCGCCTCTTGTGTTCGCGATCTTTCTGCTCCCGGTAAAATATATGCAACAGCAGCAGCCAGCCGTGTTTAATTCATCAAGCTGACGGCGCGCATCGGTCAACTTAAATACCCTACGAACTTCCGTATGACAATGTGGAATTATTCTTCCTACTTAATCCCCCAGGTATGTGCGAATTCAATTGGATATTCAAGGGCGAAACGAAAATATAAAGAGTCTACATTACTAAGAGGTTTAAAAGCAAAACATTTTCACGTTTTATCATTCCGGTTTCACCTGCATTCAGGGAAGGAATTAGACTCGACGACTTTTCGTCATTTTCCTGAAATTCTGATCGCACAGCTCAAATAATTATTTGATTCCAAATAAACTGTCATTATTGCAACCTCGTTTTGTGTAATTGAGTTATATTTGTCATTACAGTATCGACAATTTTTTTTTTCACGCTCCAGGGTGTTGAATTTTCTTTGAAACTTGCTATCGAACCTGGTGGACTTTCACTTCAGAAGATGATGGACGTGAGTAGGTCGAGTGTAAACTACGATGCTTCTGCTTTTGGAGCACATGCTCAATATCGTGAGGATAATAATTATCATTGTTCATATTTGCACACATACACACAGGTCGATATCCGTGTGGCACAGAGACATGGACGTTGGCTTGCAAAGTGCATCGTATCCGTTGCACTTTACGTATGCGATACCGGGTTACATATTACGCACCACTTTCTCATACAGAGTCTAATTGGGCCTGACCCGCTGGCGGTAGTCAACACAACCGGAGCAGATTGAGCTCACGCAGCTGATGACCAGCCAGAGAACAGTGTGTACCAACAAAACAGCGTGTCGAAGATAGCCCCGAGAGGTGCATATAAACGCAGATGGAACGTCGAATTTCAATCTGGGACGTGAAAGAACGTTCATACCTTCACAGTTACTGTCTCTCGGACACACAAGAGAGGAAAGTGTAATTTTTCATTTTAACGAGCGATGACCATCGCTCTCGTAACGCCATCTCCTTTTCCTCAACTTCTTTTTTTTTCTTATGTGAATGCATTTTTTTTCTTATTTCTCCTTTCCGTCCATCCATCAATGAATACGCACGGAAGAAGTTGAGGCACCCTTTCAATCCTTAGATCCTGTAATGGTCACACCTTCTCTCACACCCTGCACGACATCCTTTCTTCCCTCTTCTTTTTCTCTTCACTGTGACGACTAATGACGAAAGCAATTTGCATATCAATCGAAGCATCTCTCTCTCATTCTATAGATATACGTTTGCCAAAAGAGAGCTTTCTCGTTCAGTCCCATACTTCCAATTGCACAAAACACCTTGGGGCTAAATTGACCCAGAGAATTGGAAATAATCGCTCAGCGAAAGTATATAAATGCAAGTGAAAAGTGTGAGAAATGTGATGACTTCGTTGTGCTGGAAAGCATGAATTATTTTGGAATATACTTTAAATATAATTGTTGTTATTATTTGGATGGAAATTTAAAAATGCAGTTACGACAAATGCCAGTTCGAATGACATGTAATTTAACAGTAAAAATCAAATTGATTGTATTTTTTTATTGAAAAACTTTATTTGCTCACTTTTCATAAGCCCCAATGATTTGTGTACTTGACTTTCATTTTTTTTTTTCAGCTCAAAATGTCTCATCGTAAATGTATGAACATTAATTCGTGGTAATTAATTATCAGGAATTATTTCACGTGTGCCTGGACGTTCCGCGAGCCCCAGAAAAACTTGTCCTCATTAATTACTGTCGTATTTTCATGTGTGTGTATAAAATATATCCATAAATATGTATTTGTGCCCATGTATAGATATTTTTGACACCCCGTTCCCAAACCTTCTCTCTTTTCTCTTTATCTCTCGACATTTGTCATAAAAACACGTGAGCAGCGAGATTTTCAAGTCAGCATGTTATCCACACAGACTCTGTCCTATAAAAACGGAAACACGTGCTCGTAAGCCAGGCTCGTCGAACTTGCGGAAGGATGCGTCTCCACGTCATTTATCCTCGAATTTCTACGAGCGGCAGATGCCCCAGGAAAAGTAGCCCGCATGCAGAGCGAGTATTTTCTTCTCCCACTGGCTTCCAAAATCGCTCACGTTCATGGGTCGTTAGTGAACCATTTATGCTGGTGTCGTCACGCGTTCTAACTATTCAAATTTTTATGTATTGCTTCAGAAAGCTTTGGAAATAAAACTGCAAAGATATCTGTACGCTTTAAGAATTTTCCCGAACCCACAAAAGCCATATAATCAAAAGGCAAAAATATTATTGGGACTTCTGTGAAAGATGTCTCGGATTATAAAATATTTAAAAACCATGATTTTCGTATTTTGGAAATATTTTGTACCGCATCCTTTCGGCTTCGAATCGTTAAGGATTCTTCCAATTATTCATGGTTATTGTAGACTTCGTGGTGTATATTGAGGAACTTTCGAAAATATACATTTTTTTCTTAACCCCTTTGCTTCTGGGTTGGGATTGAACGATAAAAATCTTTATCTGAATTATCCTTCTTAGTTATTAACTCTTTGCATCTGGGGTACTTTGTTTGATGGGGTTAAATCGTTTATGAGTCTCAAATTGTGTACGTGACGATATCATCATTTGCTTCCCTCTCATTTTCTCTCTCTTTCTTTCTCTTTTTCTCTCAGTTTTTACGTGAGTCGATGAGGGAACTTATCCCGGGGTAGTAAAAGTGAGTTTTGCATTAACACTTGACCCAGAGCAGGGAAAAAAGGGAGCACATGTGTTACGAAAATAGAGTTTATCGTGGGCTATGGAATAATTTTATGGGCAAAAGAGAGGCACAAAAAAGGAAAGAGAAGAAAAGAAAAACGACGAGAACGTAAATGCAGATATCTCATGAGCCTCTGGCTTCAAAATGAATATTCGACGTGTAGGGTTTGCCTCTTTGGTGAACGGGAGCGAGAAGGTACGAGACATTATTAAGGGATGATTAAGCGGTACGTTTTTGCGTTATGTTGCGAGATAAACCATTTTGCTGCATATCCGTTAAACTCGACGATCTTCTCGATTCCCAACGTTGTATTACGCGAAAAACGAAGTGCGCTACATGAGCATACTGGAGGCATTTTCAGCTCAAGGGATTCGAGTCTTCGCTCGCGATGATGGAAGCGCGAAAGCCTGCGGGGGTTTGTTCCGTGATCGAGTAAAATTTTATATACAGGGTGGTTCACTGCACGTTATTGCTCGCGAAATTCCGCAGTTCAAATGTTTCAAAGTAAATGTAAATCTGACCATTCCTTGATGGTCTTCCAACGACAAAGGCTCCAAAGATCAACGTGAAACAATGTTTCGAGGAGCAAAACTTGAGACACTTCTGCAAAAAGGTTTATACGATTATTTTGTCGATGTTCTGGACCAAGTTTTCGAATGTCATTGATTCATCAACCTTCAATAATAAATAATGGAATAATAAATTCAATAATTAAGTGATAAACTGATGGAAAAACAATTTTAAACTCTTCGATAAGGAATTAAGTTATAAATTTGAATTAATAGAATTGAAAATCTTTGATAGGACACCCTGTATACGTATTAACGTAACATATATGTATATATCGTGAGAATTGCATGATTACAACACCACGCCGCTTGTACGAACTATTATGCCAAAGGATGATATGCCTTCTTCCTCCCCGAAGCGTACGTTTAGCTTCGAGCTTTATCGCTGGCTCATTACTTAACGATCATTATTGCCGCGACTTTACGCGGCGTACCAGGCTTTCGCATACTTATGAGTTGAATTACGAGAGTATGAACCAATTTCCGGGAGAGGGCACGTATACAAAGCACTTGGTGTCCAGGATACGTACTGCGTATAGATAAGCATTGAGAAGGGTGCCCATTAACGAGAACTTATGCGAATCTAACGTCATACACGATCGAATCCGTTGAATGGAGTCATAGCTGATTTTTCATCGATTTTTTTATTATTTTTTTATCTTCAAATTGTAGCTCATCTGTATGGATGTTTGAAAACTCTTGAGTACGTAAGTAGTCGGTGCGAGAATTGTAAAAATTCTGACAGTATTATATGGGAAACTATTCAATTTTGTTCTCGAATTGCAAATTATTCAACTCCCACTCTTCATCGACTTTCGCATAATTATGTCTGAGTTTTTTCCTACTTATTTTGCATGGAAAAAAGTGCAATATAACGATATCGCGTGACTCATATATCGCGAGCAACTCATTCGCGTGTAAACTGCGCTTTCTCGTACACATATGTTCATAAATGTTAATATATCTATACGATGCGAGAGCTGATCTATCCCGTTCTTTGTATTAAAGGTACTTCTTGATCGTACTACACACTCGACCGATCGACTCGATATATTGATCGTTTCAATTACGTTATCGGTTTATAAACAAGGCCTCCTTTCACAGGGCGGAGAGATACGATCTGTCTGTGTATCTCAAATGCGTGTAATTGCGAGACGTTGTAATCGATCGAGAGGCTAAGAAAGAAAGAGAGAAATTCTTCTTCTTTTTTTTTCTTTAAGGGATCGATAAAGATCGTCTCGTCTTGGAGTCCCGAATCTAATCGACTTTTATATACCGCTTACCTTTATTTTCGACCCCTCGTGCGATTGTTAACTCTATCGCAAAAGTTAAGAGCTAAAGATTTGCCAGTCTTTATCCGCTGTACTTTGTTTTTTTTTTCTTTATTTTTCATTTTTTTCTTTAAGAGAGTCGTAGGGATCTTGCGAGAAGTCGAAGAACCCGAGAGAAAGAGAGAGAAAAGGGATAAAAAGAGAGTAGCAAAGAGGATCCTCCTCGGCACAGCACAATTTCTCAGAGATGCACCGAGTTGGCAATTACTCGTTGGGGCCTACTCTCTGCCCGGTAAGTCGAGGCGGACCCGACCCTCGACCTACGGAGGCCTCACTACCTCCGCTGCCACGGAGGCTCTGCCAGTAATCACGTGCTCTACCGTATACGTACCAGGCATTTTGTTCCATCCTCAGATCAACCTCCACTCTCTTTTCCTCCCTTGCCACGATTTATATATAGATATATTAATATTGTTTATGTATCTGAACTTCCACTTCAGAGGCACGCGGTCAGACATCGATTTTTTCTTCTTTTTCTATCTCCCTCCCTCTCTCTCTCTCTCTCTCATTCTCTTTATTTCTTCACGTTCCTCAAGTGGACTCTGTATAATTTTCTCTTTGCAAGCTCAAAAAATAATCACGTGGCGCAAAAGGGCGAAGGCTGATCCACGGCAACGCGGTGGTTGGGTTCGCGGGACGACCTTTGGGCCAACTATGACGTGAGGCATCCATGAGATAACTTAGGATCCACGCAGGTCATCGCGATTTTTGAAAAAGGCTCCATTTAATAATCCTGCTCTGACTAAAAATATCGATAATTAACAAATATATCTGATTTTTATTATAGACTGCGTGGTTTTAGACGACAAGTAACTTCTGATTAACGCCTGTAACTTAGGAAACAAGATTGACCGAAAACATTGAAATTCTTGGCGAATACGATAAAGTTCCGAATGGAAAATTAAGGCCATATATTACAGAAGATGCTGAGAATCTCAGTTTCCTCTCGCCAGGATCTTGGGATCATATTCTCAGGTTTGTAATTATCGCGTTGGAAAAAGCACTCGTCGAATGTTCTTACATCGAAATTCCCAGGTGTAAAATGTAAAAGAGATGAGTCAAAGAGGAAGAGGAGGAAGAGAGAGGAAGGGACATTGGGCAATAATCGTAAAATAGAGGTGAAGAGAAACGGATAAGCGCCGTACGATGAGCGTTTATTAACCGAGTATTCACAGGCAAAGTCTTCCGACATTTACGTAATGTCTTTCTCTCTCTCTCTCTCTCTCTCTCCCTCTCTTTCTCTTTCCACGACTCTCACACATACAAAGTAGGAAAAAACCACACGTGTCTTTTTTTTCTGTGGCTTGGTCGTTCCCTTGCGTCCCTTCTCGTTTCTTAACGCGAGCGATTTCACGATTAAACTTGCGCCTTTAAGCTAGCACACGCTTGGCACACGCGAGGTCGCACGTAATTTCAACTTTACATTGCATACATATATATATATATTCGAGTGTGTGATATACTGTATTTAAATATATTTATGTATACGCCGCTGCGAGATACGTTCTGTGGGAAAAAGTTTAATGCGTCTTTATTTTTTTTCACACAGCTTCTCGAGCAGCAAAGTCGACTTCCTTATGGTCATTTGCAGGCCCACGGATCTGAGAACGAACTTGTTGCCTCTGGATAAACTTCATTCTCTCTCTCTCTCTCGTTTATATACAAATTGGAACTTGAACGATTCCAACATTTTTTTTCTTTTCCAACTCAACCTGATCCCAGTTTCCTCTGCTTCGATATAAACACGACCACAAATCACGACAGCCTCGAAAATCATTGCTTCGTTACTATGTTTTTATTGTATCAACACACGCTGCGGAGCTTGAGCTGGAAAAACGATGAAAATATGCCGGTATTTTTCCTTCAAAGTATTTGTATGTTTATGCTCAGTATTTCGAATCATTCTGTCATCTGAAAAGCAGCATCTTTTCGTTGTTGACGTAGGATCGCGGGGTGACACAAGTGACAAGGGCAATATTACCGAGCAAAAAAAAACTTAATCTACCGTATTCGTGAAATTATGATCTTCTGAAGTACTGGAAAATTCCCATTTCTCTGTCTCTCTGGTCATGAGCTCGAAGGGGAAAAAAATGTTATATTCTCTGCGGAAAATCCTCGCCCTTAAAAGGGACAATAATGGATATTTATGAACCGACTTAAACGTGAAACGATCGGGGTCGAATCGCTGTCTCCTTTTTTCCCGAAACGATGCATTGCTCACTGGCCGAAATGAATGAAGAATAAAAAGTACACATAAATTGAAAAAAAGAAAGAAAAATGGAGACAGGTAAAGAAGAAAATGACGGAAATCCATTGCGTGCGTAATCGAACCCACAGATTTCGAGAAAAATATCTCTTAAATAAATAAGGATTTAGAAAAAATTGCAAAATTATTATCGAGCTGGTCAATGATTCGAGAAGAGGTTGAAACGAAAGAAAAAAATGGTCAAGAGCTTCTGACGTGTCTCAATGGACCACCTGCTCTCCATCAGGCTCTTTCACCTCCGTGATTCCTTCAGCTGCGCTGTCTCCACAAATAATATAATGGGGTCGTGATATAACGAGAATGTAATACTCAGTTCTCAATAATTCAGGTCTTTCCATGTGTAAGCAGCCAACAATTTAAGCCTATATTTAAGTCCTGTGTATATTTATCAATAAATAAAGGTGCGTGCAGCCGCATTGATTCTCCAGTTACGATTGAAGCTACATTCGAATTACTGTAACCAGTCAATATTCTGGAGTACGAATCTCATTAAAATGCCTTTAAATCCCTCGGTTGAAATTTCTGATGAAATTATTATTTCTGCTATCGAATAAAATGATAAAATTCTCATACAACGAGTACGAATAAAATAATAAAAATTAATTTTCAAAAATTCTGTACTTAATCCTGCCACACATTGACGAGGCACACCTTGCATTTGTATATGGACGCAGAGCCATTCTCTCTGGTAGCGAACAATCAATTACATTGAGCAATAATAAACAGTGTACGAAGATCGCAGACTTTACAAGCCAGACATTTGAGGAGAGTGGAGCCCCGGAGCCGTTATAAGACGTGAAGAATCTCTCGTTCATTTTTCTTGACCGGTTATTACGATCGAATTGGAGCGCACGAGACTTGGACTTCCTCGTTCCTTTATAAACATTTTATATTTATATATATATACAGTGAATGTGTATTGAACGATGGCATCGCTTTCGGCTTTGGTGCGATACTCTCTTCGTAAAATCTCTTGCCTCAACTTACATATATACGCGAATATTAAAAGATATACATATGTATATATACAACAGTCAATGTATCGCACTTTCGTTTCACTTTGAACTTCTTTCTCTCATGAATCTCGAAGCCTACCCGGTGTTCTCTTCCCGTTCTCTCGAACTTGGATGCTCGAGAAACAAATTTAGAGAAGCAATCACAGTGCATGTATATCTATACATGAATATATGTTGTTTCCTTTTTATGTACAAGTATATAATATAATACTTAATCCAGAGTATACGGTACAGACTGCAGAGCAATCGATTAGCGTTCCTGCAACGGAAAAGGTTCGAGTCGGCGTCGAAGAACTCTCGAAGCTTTCTTCCACGAGACCTCACGTATATAACATCTCACCGGGAAGGTCAATCAATATGGCGAGACGTGAATCGTGGCCGACTTGGTTTGGTGAGAGCACATGGATACGAATGTATATAAATTCAATGTTCCGGAAGAAAGGGACGTAAGTGCACTAATTCGCGGGGTTAGGGATTGTGAAGTATGACTTTTTATTGATAAGCCTTCGATGCATCGGATGAGAAATGTGAACGTGTGGCTCTGTATCAGACAGTCATCCCGATCTTCTTGGTGCCAAACCAAAAGAAATCCCTCGTGATCTCGCCCCAGTCTCTTTTTGCGGTCTTTGGATTAAAGAGAGCGAGAGATATCGAGAATCTTTCCTTGTACGAGGTCAGACGAGCAATAATATCCGCGGGCAACAATGAAGCAATATTTTTTCGCTTCTCTCTCTCTCTCTCTCTCTCTCTCTCTCTCTCTCTCCCATTCTCTCTCATCCTCCTCTGCTTTTTTGTAACTCGGTCCATTTTTCTCTCTTTGTCTTTCTCGCTCTTATACTTCTCTTACCGTATCATCGCGCGCCCCCATTACGCTCTTATAAATCACACCCCCGACGTACCACTTTTATTTCTCGCAATCTTTCTTCCTCTTTGTCCTCATCCCGATGTATGTGCTCACAGCTCCGGGGGATTTACACTGCTGTTTTATGAACCTGTTGACGCTTTTACGGGTCAGTAGGTCATTAGTTCAAAACTCATTTTCCGCGGTATTTAAACGTAGATCAATCGAAATTCATGAGGTTGGTTATTAATTTTTATGAATAACTGTCCATTCTTTGGACATTCAGTCATTGAGTTTTTTCTTTTGATGAGACTCATAAAATACAGCTTTTTATGAGTTTACAGCAACGTCATGTCCTTCAAATTGAGAACGACGATGTTTTTGGCATTCACTTTGGCACAGAGTCCTCCGGGCAGGACCTGCTCCAGTGCTGATCGGGTTGCATCCTTCCACGGCGCTCATCCTACATCAACATGTTTTCTTACAGCAGAGCACCGTTCTTTTTTTTTGTACTCAACCCTCGAGTGGTGAAAAAACAAAAAATGAACATCAAAATTTTATAATCCGGTTCGAGAAATCGCGTCACGCACGAACGGGACGAAAACCTCCATGAACGCATCGAAAATTATCAGCTATAAAATTTTAATTAAGCCTACTAATCTACCGAGCACTGGACGTGGACCGAGTCCTCGTGTAATTACGGAGTGAGAAAAAAAAATGTTAATTTTCACTCACCACTCACGCGCACGAGGGTGCAATTTTTGTTTTTTGTTTCCTTCTCTGTCCTCGCTGTCGCTGACACAAGAGAAAGGAGGAAAGAGAGAGGGAGGGAGAGTCAGAAAGGCTCTCTGCAGAAAAAAGGAGATTTACAGTTGTTAAAATTGTCTCGTAAAATTTCAATCACCATAAAAGTGTGGAATTTAATCGTGCTCCGAAGTGTTCTATTTTTTATTATTCAGGCTTGAGCCACGCGTGAGGCCTGTGAATTAGCCACTTGGAAAGTGATTTTTTTCTCGGTTCTGATCACATAAAATTTGGTTTACTTTTTTTTTTGTTCACTTTCTCTGGAGACCATCCCACCGATTTATTATGTCTATAATGTCAAAAAAGGTACATCGAGGCTTCGTCGCGAACCTGTCAAAATTTATCGGTCCCATGAAACGTGTAATTTCTATAAAAAAATCTTCTCCTCTTTATTTTCCTCTCCGGTGTTTGCAAAAGTATTAATTATACTTCAACCTGCGCGTGTCTCACGCGAAAATCCTTATCGGCATATTCGATTGCGTTTTACAACCATGAAAAGAAACAAAAGAACGGGAGGAGAAAAAATGACGTACGTGTTCCATTGGCAAAGTGAGTACTCGACGTGTGTCCACGTCATTCATACGCGAGAGTCATGTTACGAGAAAAAAATGCGGAAATATTAAGATGCCGGTGTAACTCGAGAAGCGCAACGAACAACTCGGAACCGTAAACACGGTGCTCTAGCTCCGCACAGCCTTTTGATTAATGCCTCAAACCTCAAAGCTTTTGCGTGAGCGGGGAATACGAAACAGCCGCGTAATCCGGGTCTCCGCACTCCCTGCCCTACCGTATTCGGATTACTCGTAAAACTGAGAACACTCCTATGTGCAACGATCATATAGTTACAGTCGCGTCTAAAATTATTCTTTAATAAACAAACTTCGAATTGTTTAAACTCTTTCCAATGTTCGTTGCTACGATTTCCTATAAATATTAATTCGTATTCAGTTGCAATTAAAAATCAATCCAAAAACAATCATTTCAATTTGGCAAGACAAATATATGCCAATATTTCTACAATTTAGAATAAAAACTATTTGCAGAAATGTGTATTTAGACTCGAAGGTTTTTCGAATCCAGTCCATTACTGTGACCCACTTTGTCCCTATTTCCCTGTTCCTGTTGTAAGACCCTCTAAGTGTTGCCCACAGCCCGTTATTCCACTCATTTAAAAAAATAATAATAATTCGAATAATGTTCATTCAATAATGTTTGAATTCGATAGAATCGTTTTGCCTTCAGATTCTTCAAACTGAGAAAAAAATCCGCAGGAACACCGATATTTAGGAAGAATGAAAAACAATTTCGAATTTTTCGAGATTTCGATGTGCAGCTCGAAGGAACATTGTAAAGTGTTGCATAAGCGTGTCCAAGAAATTCGTAGGACGTTGTGAGTGTGAAACGTTGAAACATCCGGAGAACTGGAAAGGTTGTTCTCAAGCCGCAAGATCGTGGAGAAAGAGAGTTCATCGGGGGGGTCAGGCAGGTGTTTGGAAGCGAGAAAGAAGGGTCACACGTCCGACACCCATGGTCATACGAGATGCATATGCGAATCGTGTGGTTGTACGTCTCGAGTGATAATATTCTCCCTTTACGCGCAACGTGCGTGTACTCTTTATCGTTTTCGTTTCCTCCTTTTTTCTCCTTTCTCCGTGTCTCTGTTTCTCTTTGACTCGATAAGCAACGGAGTTAATGAGATTCCATGTACGGGAGAGAGTGGTATGCGCCCACACAAAATTCTATCGTAGCTTGCACTCGTGCATGCGTGAGTAATAATAAAACAATAAAATTAATAAATTTATTAAGAATTCAAATGAAAACCCAAAGTTATATCAAAATATAATTATTGTTAATGCAAAAATAACAATAATAATAACGATTATGTTGGACTTATCTTCACCGCGAATCGCTTCCTGAGATAAGACCTACTGTAAGTCGTGACCATGAAATACCTCTCGCTGCAATTAAAATGAGCGACAAGAACGCTCGCATCGCGAGAATTTGCGTTTTAACGGGTAATTGTGGCTTTTTTTCAGGTCAGTTTTAAAGCCAAGATCGAAACTCTCTTCGTAACGAGTGTTTCGCACGATCGAATACTTGTTTTTATTGTTAATTTTATTATAGTTATTGTTTTTATAGTCCAAGATGAAAATTTGCTTCGTTTTTTATGAATTATTTCAGTGTTGTTGGAATGAAAGCTTCAGATTTTCGAAAAATGACAAGTTATGCACATCTGACAGCACCAAAAAATAAGAATACCTGTAAAAAAAATCCTGAAACCTTAATAACGACGTAAATATAGACGCGCTCGAAGAGACGAGCAAGTGTCAAGCTGGAAGTAGGCGCGTATGATATTAAAAATATATCTGAATATAGAATAAAAATATTCAAGCCTCGGGGGGCGGTATTAAAAAGAAAATTAAAAAATATTATTTTTATAAATATATAAATAATAAAAAATAAATGAAAAATGTATTCGGATAAGACATAAAACCGGACTTTAGCCGCCGCAGATTATCTCTCTTTTCACTCGTAATCATTAGTCTTCGCGCTGGTAGACGAAGAGAAGAAAAAATAAAAATAAAAATATTGCGCGGAGAACGAACAGACGCAAACAGGTGGAGGGCTGCTGTTGCTGCTGCTGTTGCTGCTGCGGATTTCGTTGCCCCGAGTAATGAATTAAATTAATATTAATCTAGAGCACAGTGAGATAGAGAAAGAAAGAAAGAGATGAAATGCTAACGAAATTCTTGACTGATCTGTACGACGGCTACTGTAATCTGCATAATGCCAGATTTTGGAGCACTTGTTTTTTTAATTTTTTTTATTCGAGCTCTCTGAAATTCTCCCAACACAATAAAATCGCGTTCTCTTGAAGGAAGAAATAGCACGTGCGGATTTAACGAAAAATCACACCTTTTCTCATATTCCTTAATCCTGTTTCCGCCTTTTTTAACCATCAAGAGACTTTTGCACGTAAGACAGGAGATCACTATAAAAATAAGTTTACGACTTTAATCCCGTGCTAATTTCTAGATTTGAAGGATTCTCGTGCGTCATCGTTACAGAGATATGAAAATTTTGTTTTTTATCTATTTCACCGAAATATTGTCTGGTTTCTATTTTTTTTTTTATACCATTATTTTTAATAATAAGTATTTTATTTTGTTGAATCTAATCCTTCGGGAAATTGCTCAAAAATAAATTTTAACTGAACCCTATATATTCATTCGTACTCGATTTATTAAAATCCAGTTGTTCATCCATTTATTGTTTTGAATGAAATCATTGACGAGTTAATTCCCATAAAAGATCTCAAAAAGTGGATTGAGTTTGGCTGAAATTGTGATCGTCATGCTCCCAAGTGTAGATCTCACGAAATAAATGTAACCGTGATTTTTGCTTCTTTTTTAACACTGAGATAAAATTATCCTGAGGATTCTATGGTGCATGTAAAATTTCGTGTTGCTGCGTCAAGGTGTAACAATAGAAATGGATTAGATTTCTCCCACGATCTTGAAAACACACCTGAAGACTAGAACCCATGAAAAATTAAGGAGGATGTCCCCCTTGACCAATGTCATGGAGACTCGATGAAAATGATCGTTGGTGGTCCAGTCACGATGCCTGTTATGCTCGATCGACTACAAGAAGAGGAAGAAGAAGAAAAAAAAAACACTCCGCTATAAAACGTCACGCAAGCTTTTTTGACGTACATGAGAACCGCCAATTTGGGGACCGAAATTTAATTAACGAGTATAAAACTCCTAAACACTTTCAGGTGTGAAGGAAAAAGGTTGGATGCCTGCAGAACCAAGATTGCTCAGTTCTCATTCGGATTTAAAGTGTAAAATCGAGTGTAAGACCGGTTTCCCCAAAAAAAACTTCGAGCTGATGGAAAGGCGTAGTAATTCCCACTTGATATTTCGTATTCTTTCTCTCTTTAAATTTTATCTCGTGTAACTTCTGCTAAAAATAATGTGAAAAGTAAAAAAAAATGTACAGAGTAGAATTTTGGTTAAAATAAATTTTTTTAAATAATATTTTGAAATATAACCAAAATTGTGTGTTTGATTAAATGATTCGTCTGAAGCTGAAACACTCCGACAAAAGCTTCGTTTGGCATAAAACTTTTGTAAACATGTCAAATTATTTGTTCCTTTTTGTTGGCTTAATTGGATCTTATTTAGGATTACTGTAGATGTTGGAAATATTCTAAAACAACGATATTGTAAGTTATTTCGTAAAATAGTATAGTTTAAAGTTTGTATCCTCGAGGAATTGTTGTAATTGTCAAATTCGGAAGAGGAATTTTATCTCGTGAGATCTACCCTCGAAATTCGATCTCCAGTCATAGGGGGAAAGTCCAGAATTACCCCTTTGATCATTTGTTTCCTCCGAGTTGCAGCGAAAAATGGGAAGAACGGAATGGCGAATAAAAGGACCGGCAGAAAGAATTTTAAAACGAATATATAGTCATACATAAATGTATGTATATATTTTCCCAAAAATATATGGGGATTTCTATGACTCGATCTTCTATTAAAATTTCACCAAGTGTCAAGAGATTTATTCATTTTATAAACAATTATCAGTTTCATGAAATCTTAAACAATTTAAATAGAAGGAAAAAAAACAACTTTTGCAACATTGTATTTGCAACAACTGTTGAAACATGAAAAAAAAACTACAAGGAGAAAAACGAGTAGAAATTATTCAAGCACTGTAAATTTCGAGGAACAATAAAAATATGTCGACTTTCTCGAAGGTTGAAGCAAATTATAGTAGTGAGAACATAAGTAGCCAACAAGTTAAACGGCACATAATAAAAAAGCAGAGAGTCGAAGTTGTGGCTGCTTCTGCGACAGTAAAATTGACTGAATTTTTTTTTGTCCATGGCTCATTTGACGTGGAATGTCCTATACGGGAGTGTACACAATTTACACACAAATGTGTATACGGATTGGAGTCGTACTTGATCCCAGTCTTTGTTTCATCGTGCCGTGCGAAAGTTAGACTTATTATCCAATTACATCGATTTCAACGGGACAAACGAGGCTGCCGACTGCCAGATGTCACACAAGCGAGAAGGACGAGGTGTCTGAGAAAGTTTCTAGATATATCAGGCAGTGGAGTCAACGCCGACGAAGACGACGACGATGACCAAGAGCAAGACCAAGACCAAGACGACGACGTGCCAGCGTCAGCGAGAGAATGCCCGGATCTTCAACACGATAGACACGAAAATCGTTCTTTCGTCGTCTTACGTATGAAATCTCACGGGGAACACGCACGACGCATTGAGCACTGGGTGTCCTCAAAGTGGGTTTAAAATTCCATGACGAAATTCGCTGCTATGAAATTCTAAGGAGAAAAGTCCTTTTCCGTTTCTTTTTCTGCCTGGATATCGACGAATAAGTAAACGACCAATGAAAAAGCACGTTTCGCCTGCCAGCCTATCCGCGATAGCGTCGGTGGGCGGAGCTTCATTGGCTTTTACTATTTGATTGATATCTCAGGAACGATGCATCGGAAAAAAAAATTGCTAAAGACTTTTCTATTCGGAATTGTTCGCTTTCATCGTTTTTTTCTGTTTGGCGTAATTTTGATTTTAAGCAAACAAATGCAGAAGTATTATTTCCGCGTAGATTAAAAAATGTGTTCTTCAATTTGTCTTCCATCATCGAATCATTCATGACTATTGGACGTGTCTTCACAAAGAAAAGCAAGAAGCATCAGTCACCTTCACCGTACACTGCGTTAGGCACAGCGATTGGATCTTAACTTCAGTCCAAAAGCATAGAACGCCTCGAGTCTCGAGCGCTTCTATTCGTTCTTTTGCATAACTATGATCCTGGTCTAAACCAAAAAAGGGGCCATTAAGAGGTTCTTTGAACGTCGGCTTCCGTCTTGTTCTCTCTGTAGGCCCTCTTTTTTGCCAAAATGATTCCCTGCGGTCAAATAGATTACAAAATCTATATTATATTGTTAAACCACTGAAGTTACTTTTTTTTATTCCCTGTCCCTGCGCCATGAACTTTTTCGAAATTGCACATGCAATATCCCCAGCGGGTGTATGCGTGCAGCGTTCAAATTTAGTGACCACACCGCGTCAACTTTTCTATCCTCGTATCTCTCTCTTTCTCTCTCTCTCTCTCTTTCTCTCTTCATTCCTTATCCTAAGTTTTTTTCTCCGAACGATTTCTAGAATCCACGAGAATGTGGCAATTTTCAAATTGTTTCGCGCCTTTTGCTCGATTTCTAGCTCGCCAATAGTCCTACATATGAATACATTTAAATCCTTGTACATAAATATAAACGTATACATAGAAATAGATATATATATAATAATCTAATAGCCGATATTACGAGACACGCAAAGGATTCTTGAAACATAATCATAAAAACATCTCGACGTGATGCCACACGAGCTCATATCTATACAAGACATTATGCTTTCCAATCTCACGTCTTAATCACGCATGCCTGTTCGCAAATTATCACTCGTTTTTTCCTCTAATTCACGCCGAATAACTTTGTGTCCTACAAATCGTCGACACACGCAGATTTTTGTATTTACATTCTTATTATTTTTTTTTTTCTCACTGTTTCAACGCACTTTTGTGCGTGGATGGCGAATGGAAAATAAGAAATGGTGCTCCAACCGCAGACGACCACTATTCCCCGAGGGTACTAAAAAAAATACATGTACAATATCTGCGGTTCTTTTCAATCTCACCGCTCATACACACTCCTCTATATTTATATAAACATATAGATATATATATTTATACATATAAATAAATGTATAAGTGATTCTCCGCGGAGTCTTTGAGTTTTATTATATTTCGCGGGCACTTCAAAAGCGAGGATAATAGAATAAGCAAATTGTTTTGTAAAGTGCTCTCATTTAATATATATATAGATCGAAAACGTCGGGACATATATAATTTTCCAATCACGTTTCACCGCATATGTATCCACGCAATGAATTCAGACGAGCTTTAATCTTTCGTGCGGACGCATTATTTTTTATGCGACAAAATGATCATCTTTGGTTGCCGCGACGCGGCAGAGAAAATCGTCATCGGTCACGCGAATAAATGAGTTTGAATGTTCAACACCTCGAGTAACGAAAAGAAAAATGATATAAAAAGCGAATTAATTCCCGGAGAATAAATGTTAAGGAGTATGAGAAATTATCTCCAGAGTGAATTTGGAGTGAAAAGTTCCATAAATTTTGGTCTTAATAACGAGGCTGTCAAAGATTTGATGTGAAATTCATATTCGTTAGAGACCAAAAGTTGGTCGACGATGATTTCTCTCGTCGTTATCAGACAGTTGTCGTTCAACTTTATCTCCACACTTATTCCACAGAGAAATATCTCATCTGGAGCAAAGCTACAAACACGTAATGGTTCGATGCTACAGACAGATGAATCATATCCAAGAAAGACTAGAGATCAAGAGAAGCAGAGAAAGAAGAGAATGAGAGAAGAGGGATGGATGAAAATAAAGGCTTTTCTCCTAAACGTATTCGGTATAAAATGCACTTGTGATCTTCGCAAACTTCATCTCTTGTATCACGTCGACATGCCTGAAAGATCTTTCTCGTCGAGGAGGATCCCAAGAGCATAAACGAGGCAAAAGATCCTTCGCCACGTATATCCTTCTGCTCCATACGTCGTCCTCGTGCACACCACCGTGGCTCGTGATATGCTGCGGGTGTGCTGAGAGGAGCGCAACAGCAGTGGCGCATCACGGATAATGAGCCGACGTAAAACAGAAGCGAACGATCTTCACTGTGGCTCTTTCACGTCAGTGAGATATTCTCGGAGTCCACAGGTGCAAACGAGACACCCGCAACATTATACGGCGTTCTCGTGTTATACAAAATGCTGATGCTTTTATCTCTGCCCTTTTTTTCTCTCCCTCTCTCGACTCCTTACCTCTCACTCTTCCTTTCTCTAAACCTTAGTGAAAAATATAATCATCAATTGGTGCATTTCATACGCAGTTCTTATTCGTGTACAGGCCCATTCATATTTAACCAACGATTATGAGAAAAAGTTTGTTGTGGACCAAAATTCTATTGTTATTATTTGTCAAGAGACCGGATTTTGATTGCTATGGCAATTTTGTCAAAACGATCGATTTTTACTCGAAGAAAACACTTTGCTTTGGAATGAAAATTTGATTGAACAGAAAGTGTGGATACGGACCAGTGGAAATATCATTTGAATCGTCGTGTATGTCTGTCAGTATATAAATATAAATATATTATCTGTATGAGAAAATATATTATAACACTACGTCGATTTAGCCCCAGGACCAGAGGACGCTATGATATCGGGAATGGGCAGCCCGTATCTCTTCAGAATCAAAGATGCTGGGCGCGGTGCCCGAAGCAATCTCCGGGTACGAGAGAAAGAGAGGAAAGATATATTCCGGAGAGTTAAATCGAAGGGAACGACGAAAGCCTGACGACGCGAGGACCGTGGTGTAAAGAAGAAAGAGAAAGAGAGGGAGAGAGAGAAAGAGAGGAAGAGGAAGAATAAAAGAGAGAAAGAAGGCCAAGGGGGAGAAAAGCCTTGGGTTTCGGAAGGTACCGCTGTTACCCTATGCATACAGATTGTATATTGGCAACCAGAAGCATCTTAAGAGAAAGAGAGAGAATAGAGAGTATAAGAAGAGAAGGGTTTTAGGAGAAGGAGTGAATTTATTATATGAGCTAATTTAGCGTTCGGTGATGTATAAAGCGAGCACGAGGAGCGGAAGCGAGAAAGATAAAAGTTTGGCGAAAGAACTACCTTCTTCAGAAGATCAACAGAAAGCTTTCTCTCTCTATTCCTCTTCGCTATTCCCTTTTTTTACCCTTTAGGTAAAAAAAGGCTCTTGTATCTCTGGCTTTTCGTACACCATTAAACACAATATATTCAACGGAACAACTTTAATTATAGTACTCGAATATTTTCGAGATTTATATGATTTTCATGAAACTACTTCGTTCTATCATAAATTACGCCCCCGCCTTCTTTCTCAACTACGTTTAATGGAGAAACGTTAGATAATCATTAGACATTTGAACATAATGGACCAAAATTCGTTCTTATAAACTTGTCTCAATTACGAGAGTTTCGTTAGAAAAATTTGCCAGGGGCTCTGCTTTTGTGGTGGATTCTCTCATCAGCTTTAACTCTCCCTCTCTCACTCTCTCTCTCTTTCTCTTTCTCTCTGTCTCTCAATCTCTCTTCTACGTAATTTTGAATTATTTAAGCTACGAGGTTTTGCAGGAACATCGCATGCATTCCTGGGCTCACCGGAGCTGGAACATATTGCGTAATTGCGAGTGAGAGAGCGAGTTAACCTGGAACACATTTTGCGAAGAGGATCTACGCTCCTCTGTTTATATACACAGCATAAGCCCTTTGGACCGAACGAGCGCAAGGCATAAATTTTCCAGTTGCCCACTTCTTCGACCCGTTTACTCTTTATCTCAGTTATTCTGCCTCCGGTGCAATTAGCCGGAACTCGCCAGAGTTCCATTCGGTCATGGTGAAGTATGCACTAACGCTCTGTGATCGTTACTCGTCCCCATGTATATATGTATTTTTATTTACGAGATCAACCAGACAACTTACATCACTCAAGACCTTGTCTTTTACATCCTACATGCTCTTTGATCTCACAACAGGAATCTACAATAAGGTTTATTCCAAGAATCCGTTATTCAAAACCTGTCAACATTTCTTAACGTCAACACAAATTTCATGATTTTTGGACACCAACATTCTCTATAATTTATCATTTAAGACGAAACTCATGAATCTGTAGATCTTTGAAAAAAAAAAATCGCAACGATAATCGAGAATTGTTTACAGCAGTTTTAAAATTTATGTAAACATAAGTAAAATAATGTCTCATTGATTATTTTACAAAAATAATATAAAAAATCTAGAAATCTGTTCGTACGAGTCATCAAAATTGACATTCTTACAGTTCGATTTGACGGAAAATCACACAGGTTCATGTTTTTAAAATAAAAATTCACATTAAATGAAATTTTGATTATCAAACGAGTGAAGTCATGGCTAACAGTTCGTCGAGCAAAATAAAAGTGCGTTGTTTTTGCTCCGATTAACATTCGTACTGAGTTTTTCTCAATTTCGTTAAGTTAGATCGATGCAATGTTATAATTTTTTTCTTTGAATCCTCAATCGTTAGAAATTTCTGAAGCAAAATGTCGCTGTAAGAATTTGTGAGAAGCTTTAGTGACTTAAACTTGTTTGAACAAACAGAAGAATAATGAAGTTGTTTGCGATGGTACTCGAAACTTCACTCCGAGAGTAGTTACTCTGTAATGTTTTATTTTTCTCTTTATTGTTCGTGGAGCACGCGTGTCTCGCGCCCACTGTTCTCGATGCTAACATCCGAGCGTCCATTTATATACATATATACACACACACGCACATTTCTATATATATTACAGAGAAGATATACGCAAGATCGTTCGGAAGGACTCTCTCAGCGAGAATATCCGAGAAGCTATCAACGTAAATCAATAACGAGAGCACTTCGACGTCTTATAGGCCAGCTGCTGTTGCTGCTGGATGCTCAATGTTTCTCCTCTTGCATTCCATCCGCCTATTGCTTTTTCGTACTACGACACATTTATGCATATACATACATATGTCTCTGTACGTGTAATGAATATACTTTGAGAGAAATCATCAACACTCTGCATGATGACGTTATAAATCATCATTTCCTGCCACTGATTTTATAGGAATTTCTTTGTATAACTTCAGTCAATTTACTCATTTTTTTACATTCATTTAACAAAATTTTAATTATTACTCCATCCAGAATGAATATTAATCGTAGTTTATTTTAATATAATGTTTTCCAATATTTTTGGCAGATTTTTATTATTGGAGTATTTTTTACAATCAAGTTTGTTGTTTTTTTTTTTTTTTTTTATTCGGACGATTGTTATCTCGTGCAATTTCGTACAATAATGTTCAGTGTACATTTGCTTCGTAATTTTGATTCGTGATATGATCTCATGATATAATTTTTCTTGCTAATGTTTTTTTTTCGTTCGTTTGTTTTAATATGGAATTTGTTCTCACGAAGAATAAACTCTGGTTGAATGTATTGACTGTACAGTAGGCGTATGTAAAAGCGATATGACGAAGGAAGAAGCGCGTTGCGGATGGCGAGTCGATCGGCGGAACGAAGCGCGCGGAACGGCAGATCGCGCAAAAATGATTTCTCTTCGGCGGTCCTGGCAGCCACGATAAATTGTTACTTCGACTTCTTATACAGCAGCAATCATAACTCGTGATAAAATACGAGACGTTTTTATCGATTCTCTCTCGTGTTATATCTCTGTATACCTTATTCTTCTTTCCTTCATTCAACCATCTCTTTCTTTATCTTATTTTTCTCTCCTCGCCCTTGCACGCTTCCTCGTTCTGGCTCTTAAACTCAGTTTGCTCTCTCAAAAGCCGCGTATTGCGAAGTGCGTTTTTCTTATATGCATATAACATATAATACGTTGAGTCGTCGCTCGAAGCAAAACAAAAAAAAAACATTCCGCAGTCGTTTTCTTCGCCGCAAATTCATCCCGCGAATCTGTTACACTTTTTCTCATTTTTCTCGCTTCGATGACGATCGTCGTTGTTTGTTCAAGGAATTAACTCTTTTATGAACAAATTCTGAGAACTCAAGACTTCGGAGACCTCACACGATCTTTAAAATCTGATAAATAAATTGAAAAAAAACCGTGCGGTTGAAGAATCGAGTGAAAAATGCTGAAAATGTTTTATAAATCAAGAAAGAATCCTTCATAATTTATTTTCAGTAAATTTTAATACGGCAAAAGAGCTCCGAGTCAAAAAAATTGTACGTTTTGTTGTCAAATATTAAAAAATTATTGAAAAAAATGCGTGGCATCAAAAACTTAGAGCTTTTATACTGCGGATGAACCCTTTTTTATAGTCTGTCAATATGAACAGAAGGAGAGAAAAGGATGAGCCGTTATCTCGAAACGAACGTAACATACCTACATATTTATTCATATATAAATAAAAATATATATATATACATACAAAAATTAAAGAGAGGGACGAGAGAAAAGCTCAGAGTGTTGGAGAAGGTAAAAGGAGTAGTGGGAGGGGAGATACGAGAAGGAAAGAGGAGCAAGGGGCTTAATTAATGAGACGTACGCGCGGCAGGAACAGCAGCAGCTGCAGATACCAAGATGCATTGTAAATACAACCTCGGAAAAACTATTGTCCTCGAACGAGATTTATACCCGTTCCAATTACACTCTCGCTGCGCGTCCAGGGACTCTGTCGTATCGTTTGTTTTTTTCTTTTGTTTTATCCTCTCTTTCTCCTCTCTTTGCGCTCACTGGCAATCTCTTTGTCCGCCTCTCTCTCGCTCGTTCACTCGCAGCAGCAAAAGTTACTCTCTCGCGAATACTTCGATTCGGGGCTGATAGGATAGCCCAGCAGGGATACGCGATATCGTCGTTATATTCATTTCTCTCTTTCTCTCTCTAACTCAGTTTCATTATTTCTTTCTCATTTTATCTCTCGCGCTACTGCAGGACAACAGATGTCCGCTCGTGGTCCAGCACAGCAGCAAATGCGGCGGCAGTACCATCGCAGCTCAACTCACTCGCAAAACCGGCATGTGTACTGCCTCGCCGCCGGAAGACTCGTAAAATGCACCCACGTATGGTACAGTAGAATCTCATCCACACGCCACCTTTTTTATGTATATCTATATATGTTGATAAATGTATATCACTTCCCCTCGGGAGTTTGGCAAGAGGACTCGAGCCTTCCTCCCCCTTCTCTCATTTTCCCTCTCTCTAATTTTTTCTCTCTTTCCACAACCCCCCACTAAAGAATGAGCACTCGAAAATCCCATGGCGCAGTCGAGAAACCCATTACTCGATGATTTATCGGCTGGACCAATGAATATTGTGCAGAAATGAACTCCCACTCTGCATATCCGTTATATGCACTTCTTCGTGAATATCCTTCCGGGTACGTTTCGTTACCTTAATGTTTTTTTTTTCTTTTTTTTTTCAGCCAAATATCCAATCGCACGACTTCCCAATTTTCGTTCTTTCGAACGAGGGAATAACTTAGGAACAGATTTTACATTCAATCGGATTGGAAACCTTAGACCTTTTTTTTCGCTTCTTCTTTTTAATCCTAACTCCGGGAAATTTTAGTGAACGTCGTCGCTACTACGGAAAATTCATATAATCTGCGATATCCCATCAAATTCTCGTTCATTATCAACGCCGCAGTGGGCAAAGCCGAGTGCTAAACTCGTTAATCCCACTCCGTATCTCATTTCCTTTCTCTCTCTCTCGCTCTCTCTCTTTCTCTCTCTCTTGCAATGCACCGAGAGAGTTTCAAACCCCCAGAGCAAATTCGAGATTAAATTCATCAAAACCCAATCCCCCGGAGTCGAGTCGAGCCCTTGGGCAGAGGCCTCATATCGGGTCTCAGAACCTTTCTCGCTTGCAAATGAATAATGCATATAAACACCGCGACATATGCATGTGCCGCGAACGTCCTATGCATCCACTAGTCTCTCGAATGGACTTGATCATTGGATTTTTATTGTTTTCTTTTTTCGTTTCGCATCGGATTTGCCATTTATTCGCAATGATGTTTCCAATTGACGATCGAATCTGATGCAGGAAATCAATTTGTTTAATTCTTTCGAAAATTCTTTCAAAAACTTATTTAGTTCTTAGACGTTTTTCGAAAAATAAAAAATTAAGTGCTTTATTATTATTTTTTTAATCAAGTACCAAATTTGACTATTTATTTTTATGTGTCCCTCGTACAATTAAAAAATAAATACAATTCGAATGTTTTGTCATCGACGAATGTCTCAGGGCCTCTGTATAATAAAAAAAAAAACTCGGAATTTGTTGTTGAGGTGTGTGTTGAATAATCAAAAAACAGCACAAATAAAATGTGTGTTACATTGTAAGTCTCATCATGGCTCGAAGGGTTAATGGATCGAAAAAAGCAGTTTTTAATATGAGCCTGCAAAATAGTGAAATCCGGGCAATCGATAAGTCTTCGAGATATTAGCATAAATATATGTAATGCTCGCACTTCAGCACTTATTAGTAATTTGGTATGCTTTAATATTCACTTTAGATTCTATAAAATATATGAAAATTCAAAAAGGCGTTACTCCGGCAGTATGGCAGTGTGAAAAAGTGTCTAATCCGCCGTTACGATTGGACAAAATGAAAATATAGTCATAGATGTAAATGTAGTGGATTAACAGTTGATTGCCAATGACTGTGATAAGAAATATTCTTTGGATAATCTCGTGGCTTCTCGTCATACATAATCTGCCATCGTAATTTTCTGGGCTTCCTGTCATCCATCCATTTTACACACGACATGCATTCACTGATATTCCAACAAGCCTCGAGGCGTATAGACTTTCACATAATCTTGTTTTACTTGCTTTATGAAGTTCCTCTTTACTGAATATATGAAGTATTTGATGTATGCAAAACAATAGCCTCGAGGTGCAGCCCTCTTCAAGGTATATTAACAGAAAACTATAGTGAATTTTGTCTCATTATTTCAAGCTTGTAGTGCCGTGTTTATTTCCTAAGTATACGAAAACAAAAAGTTAGAGTGTTTGTTGAATGTGATGAAAGCTGCTGGAGACGTCAAATCGGAATAAAAACAGCTGATTGATCTTTTTTTTTTCATTAAATAATTAACCCATCGTCCTTTTTGTTTGGAACAATACTTGCACAACAAAAAGTCGAAGGTCAGCAGGAAAAAAGTGCGACAGGCAAATTGTTTCTAGGTAAGAATTAGCGACGAAGAATGTGACGGTTGAAAGTCTCACGTTTTTAAATCGTGCGAGGTTCTTCCCTCGCGAGGATATCTCGTCGGTTTGTCACAGGTGTCTGCGAACGAATACTCTTGCGAACAAGAGAGTTCAACACTTTTTCACGAGTCTCGTCGTTGCGACGAAATATTGTCGTCGCAGGATCACTTCGAGCTTCGTTGTCTCGGGGCAAGGGAAAAATTCGTTTTCTCGTCGCAGAGACACGAGAGAACTGTCCTCTGGAATTTCGTCAGGTTGTACGAAAGTGACGTACACACACACACACACACACACACACACACACACACACACACACACA